>VYXC01005166.1:0-210800 GCA_013397175.1 Platysteira castanea | reverse complement strand
TTTTTTTTTTTAATTTGGTTATTTGGTTAACAAATAACTGCCAAATAAATGGATACATTTTACGTGTTCTGTTTACACAATGGTATATTGCCTCACTAATATAAAGTTAACATTTCCTGTTTTTCTAGTAGACATTGAAAGATATGTGAAAGGAAAAGACAATGTAAACATTTGACATATGTGCTCAGTATCATAGGAAAGTATTGAAAACATAGAATTTAATTTAAGGCAGTTTTAAATGATTTTATATGCATGATGAGAATTATCTTTGCGAGAATTCATTCAAAACTTCTACAATTAATTTTGACAGTCAATAATTTCATAATTACATTATAGCAATATTAAGTGCCAATTTTTGCTTGAGAAAAGGGAAACTTAAGTAATGTTTTGAAGTTGACGGTTCATACTCAACTTGAGTTTCTGATATTTAATACTACAGAAAAGAAGAATGGATATAAAATATGTAATGTCCTTCTAAATTATGCTGCAAAGATGAAACAACTGTGGAAAACTGTGTATAAGTAGTATTGCAGTCACCCATTATTGTGAAAACAAGGGACAGGATATTTACTGGTACATCTGTGTGAGCCAAGTTGGAATGAAAGTTTCTTTTATGCAGTTAGACAGTCCACTTTTCTGTCTTGGCACGTCTTCTCTCTCTGGGCAGAAACTCATGTTGTAATTTCCACCATTTCTTGAAAAAAAAGAAAAACTGATTAATCATATGAATCATAATACTTAAAAAATAATGAAGTTGCAATATGCAAAAAACATACGATACAGAGCAGTCTTTCAGTTTGAAGTCAAATTGATTATTTACATTTTTCATTAGCGTCCATCATTTATTGACTGCAATGCTTAGTGAAAAGAGATGTGTTACACGTCTTTCTATAGATCTATGGCAGATTTTCCAAATTGTAAAAGGAGGATTCATGCCTGTAAATGTAGTTCATAACTCAACATACTCTTTAAGTATTCCAAAGGGAAATGGTACACTTAAGTGTTGGTATTTACTTGATATGACCCAAATTTCTCTTGTTGGGTTTGGCAGTAGATTTCTGGACAGTAATAGATGTCACTCTGAGAGCAAAAGAAGAGTACTGGGTATTTTGTGCGTTTTTTTTCTGTTTGATTAGAGGAACTGAAGATCTGTTGTGGATAGGTTTTATTTTGGTGGGGGGAACTGATACCTGAAGACCTTTTTTTTCCTTTTTTCTTTTTTTCTTTTTTTGATTAGTTGTTACCATGGAAAATTGCTGGGAGAAAGATTAGCTTACTCTTCAAAAAACAATTTTTTTTTTTTAAAGGAAGAATTTGTTAAAATCCGAGTGGACTACATGAAGGAGTAACTTTAATCACTAAAATCTCATTGAAGCAGGGAGATATGAATATGTCAGCCTGAGGCCAATTGTAGGCATGCTTTCATGTCAGTGCAAAGGAATTGTATAGAAAAGAAAATAAAAACCAAACAGCATAGTTTTCCTGGGATTTTCAGTTTAAATGGTAAATGTCACAGAAATTCAATAGAAGGAAAGTTAGTCAATTAAACACTGTGGACCAATGGACAAATTATTCAAAATTCAACTTATTCAAAAGTCAAATTATTTGATTGAAGTCTGGAGTCAAGAACATCTGAATGAGGAAAGCACAGAGACAAGCTGGGTAAAAATACAGATTGTCTCAGCAAACAACTGTCAGAGAAAACTGGTATATCATGCCTGAGGAAGAGCAGGAAAAGTTAGGACTGCAGTACTACTTAGTCAAGGTGGTAAGACTAAGTAAGGAGGCTGTAAAGCAAAAAATGAAGGCAAAAAAACCACTACAGTAAAAAAGTAAACTATTGTTAGCTTACCATAAGCTGGGTAACTGTCACAAAGGCTGATTTTTAAATCTCCTTAAATGTTCTTTCAAGAAACAGTCTAATGGTACAACTAAGAATATGGGATGCAACTCAAAATGTTGTGAGAAGTGCAGGGCAGGATGGCTCAGAATACTGTTATTACCGTTCTATAAAATGGCAATAATATCCTCATTATTTAGTGTTAAGAAAATTTTGGAAGTTACTAAAAAAGATAAGGCAATCTCTGAGGATGGAAATATATTTTTATATGTTTTCTTTTTAAATATGTAGGAGTTTATGCATGCCATTTACAAAAAAAGAATAGATATTAGAGTATCCAAAAAGGTAGCAGCATACAATGCCTGAGTATTAAAAGGCATTAAAAAGTGAAAGACAGCATATAAAAGCAAGGAAAATAGGAATTTTGCAAATTAACATAAAATTGCGGTAAGGCAAAAGAAGAGACAAGAACCAAACTGTTGCCCCTTCCTTCCAAAAAATGACTGTGCTGGAGGTCTAAAAAGTCCGAAGAGAAGTGTCTTCAAGCAGATCAGAATAATAAAGCTGATAGACAAGTGGGATATAACAGGAGTGCCAAGGACAGCAAATCCATAGCAGGTGAATTCTGTGGCTTGGGCTTCCTACAGAGGGGCGTAAAGAAGTAGCTACAGTAGAGCTTTTCTTTGTTTTGGAAGTTGGAGGATCTTCTGAAGGAAGAACAGATCTAAAAGAACAGTTTAAAGGCCTTGGCAGATTTGTTGCCCAGCTTTTATGGCTGATCCTGTTGTCATATGGTGGGGAATATCCCTGTGATCAGTGGGGGTCATCTGTCCCAGCTGTGTCCCCTCCTGACCCCTCAAGCACCCCCGTGCTCCTCACCGAGGGAGGCAGGGTGAGAAGCTAAAAAGGCCTTGATGCTGTGCAAGTGCTGCTCAGCAGTAGCTGGAATATCTCGGTCTTATCAACACTGTTTTCCTCACAGATCCAAAACACAGCCCCATGCAAGATACTGTGAAGAAAATTAACTCTGTCCAGCCAAAATCAGCACACTAGTTGACTATATGTCATATTACTTTATGTCATGTGTCATAAGTGAAATCTGAAAAACTCAAACAATTGAGAGTTTGACAAAACTCGCCAAGTGTAGTTTTTGTAATTAAAGTAAGCACTGCTATTTTTGTTAACTTTACACGATGGAAGCAAAGAACAAAAAGCACATTTCATGCACGTAATTCTTTAATCTCCTGTGTTTTACAGAAGATTTCTGATGACATTCCTGGCCTGGACTGTTCATTCTGTACTACTTAGAAATGGATTTTTTCCCTCCCCTGACTTTTCTTCTAGTAGCTGTATAAAATATCTCCAAAGTCTAAACAGGTCAAGTTCTCAGTTGGAGAGGTATCAAAGTTTGTTGTATTCTACAACTGAATGTCCTATTTATTCTTTCTTTTTAAATCATCATAAATGGTTTTAAAGAAAATGAATGCTTGCCATTCACAGGGATCCCATCTGGTTTTCAAAAGCATTCATCAGTTTATGCTTCAAATGACATGACACAGGTTTTGCTAGAACTTAGACTCCAACACTATACAGTAATTGTAATGGACTTTTCCACACATGGATTTCCATCACAAAAAAAAACTCAAAAAAGTTTTGTTAAAATTGCTCCAGTGCAAAATTCTTCAGAGTTGTGGTTCAAAACAAAAATGTTGCATCAACGTAAAGCATATTACCACAGTTTATTTAATGGTAACATTCAGGAGCAGATGTACTTGTTTACTGTTTGAACAGCTTAAATCCTCACATTCTCCCTCTTTTACATCAGCAGTTGTTTTTGGCAGCCGTTTGCAACTCCTTACAGCTGTTAAACGTTCCTGTGGATTTTCTTTCTACTGGTCACAATTCTGTACTGGCAGTAATTTGTCTGTAATTCCACAGTGGACTCCACAGTGCATCTTATTCAGGAAGAAAAATATAGTGGGAAATGCCATGAGTTTTTAGGATAATCATACAATGAATAAGGGAAATCATAGAGTCTTGGTAGGAAAGTGGGGATGGGTGTTGTTTGGGTGAGGTTTTTTTATTATTGTTTGGTTTGGCATACTTTGAAGCCTTTTAGTTAAATCTGAGGATCAGAATGCTTTTTATTATAATGTCCAAGAAAATGTAACTTTCTTTTTTTGTTATTTATTTGAAATTACTTATCTCATTTATGACCATTGTCCAAAAAGAGGGCTACTACTTTGAAAAATAGTAAAAAAAATACACTTTTCAGGTAATATCATCTCACTTCAGTGCTTTTTTAAAAAATAGCATAATTTGGATTTTAAAGTTGTGCGTTTCGAGTAATTTTGAAGAATGTGTTTAAGAGACTACTACATTTCATCCTTTAAGCAGAGAGGTGATCATGTTTAATTCAGTAATGCCTAGGTATTTCACCTCTGCTTGATCAGAACTCAGACTAACATAATTTTCACAACTGCTTTGCAGCTGGAGTTGCCATTGGCATCAGCACAAAATACCTTTTTGCTGTTTTAAGAGATGGAGTTTCACTTCTAGAGTACACTTAGAAGAGCCAGTAGAGCACAAACCATCATGGTTGTGTTACAGTGCAGTATTCCCAGCCTTGCATCTTGTCTGAGTCCCTCATAGACTGTGGTGTGCATAACTATTGCTGAAACTACAGCCCGGTGCAGTGTTTCCACTTATGTAAGACAGTTACAGAAAGAGAATAAAAACTTGAAATTATGCAAAGACATTTCAAGGTAATCAAATTTCTTATTATTCTGTGATTTACTAATAACTATTGCTCTGACAATGAGCAGTCTGTTTACAAGTATGCAAGATGATGTCTTTGACAAATTGTTTCTTGTCCAAAAACGACAAGCATGAGAATTACAGGAGCCATAAAAAAGCAGTGGCTTGAATAGGCAAGTGAAATTGGAAAGAGAAAAATGACAAAAGCAAGTTAATCAAAACTGAAGAGATGAAGTCCTATTTAGCTTAAGCTGTAGGGTATAGTTGTCAATGACACAATAGTATTTGCTAAACAGTTTGTTAAACTGACATTTGCCTGTATTCTTAAGGGGAATGAATTAGTTGAGATACAATTTGACATGCATAGCCCTTGACATTTTAATGCAAGTTTAAGCACTGCATTTCAAGCAGCTCTTGTACTCATTAGTGAGGCACAGAAGGGAGTTGTGCTTTCACTTACTAAACCACTAATTTATTACGATAGTGAGATGTTTATTAGAAATATAGCAAAATTTGCCAAATATACCATTTCTTATATACAATTACTATAAATATGTATTTATGAAGAAAAATTGGATGCTGAGTTCTGGCATATGCTTCCATCTACTATTCTAGTTGTGAAATCAACTAATGATAGAGTAGGTCTTGCACTAAGAAAACTCACAGAAATTTTGTCTTTAGGGATTAAATCTAAGACACCAAGAGATTAATTAATCAGCAGTAATTTTCTGTCTACTGCAAATGAGCTATTTGCAACAGATAATTAAAGCCACTGTTGGATAGGAGAATTATGAGAGCTACTGAATCACCTGTTGAAAAATTTATTTTCAGCGTTGTTCATCTTCATACTGATGTGCTTGCATAACTTGAGAATGTAAATCATGGAGTACATTTCCCACTAGATCATTTTAAGGCTGACATTTTTGTGTTCTCCACGCAAGACCTTTTGTGCAGGACAGAAACTTTTCTTTCCTATATACTGCTGTCTGAGGTGATATTTTAGTGAGAAACTGACCTTTCTTGACAATAGTTTAGGGTCAGACCACTGCCTTACACCATCAGAGCACCAAGGTTGAAGCCCACAGTCTTGATATGATGTATGAAATAAACTACTGAGTACTTGAACAAAGTGAGTTCTTTACCACTACTAGCCAAAAATTATTGTAGGATGATGTTCCCAATCCATCCTTGTAACAAATTACACTAAGTAGCTTTCTCTTTTTATGAAAGAATTAAGTCTTCTGGTTTATCATGAGTAAAAAGCGTACTGGTTAGTGATGCTGTTTTCTTGAAAAGAAACTGAGCATAAAAACTCTGTGCCACACAGCCACACAGGTGGGGTTTTTTATATCCTACAAACAGCTTGAGATTGATTGCACTCAAATTGCTTGGCGAAGTAACGGGCTTCAAATACCAAAGCTCTAAGTAGAAAAGTACACCACTTGGATTCATACATGAGTATTTTAAATTTGTAGGAGAGCATGGTACATACTTAAAATTCTTGAAAACTTTGTTAAAGTGTGTTAATTTTAAGTAACCCAGCAGTTGATACATTAATATACATTAATGCCAAGTGGCAGCATTTTTACTGTTGCATTAACAACAGAGGCAGCTAACATAATGCATGTTTGCATATCAGTTCATGCCAGAAACATGCACAGAAGGAGGGACGGAAAGAGTGGTTTTAGGTGCTCAGCCGTGGTGGTGAGGCAGTCTGGGCACAGTCCTCAGCACTGGCTGCCTCATTCAGGCTGAGTTCCAGAGACAGGATGCAGATTTTAGCCTTTGAGACTGCAAGAACTGTCTGGGACCTTGCTGAGGTTGAGGGAGAGAGTGTCCTTGCCTGCAGAATGTGTGATGTCTTTGGGTATTTGTGTCACCAAGGAATGCAGGAGGATGTCAGTAGACATTCAGTAGTCTGCACAGTATCAGAGGTGACAACAAAGTGAGTAATGTAAGTTTTACCTGGGACTCAGCAGCCTGAAGCCACAACTGTACAAAAAAAAGAAGCAGGCAGAGTCTGTGCCTGTTGGTTCAGAAATGGAGACTCCTGTGATAGTGAAGACTGCAAACCAGTGACTTGACACCAGGAGAGGGGCTCCTTCTTTGCTTGCAGATGGGCAGCTACATGACAATCCAGAGCCTGGTAGCAGGCAATGGGCTGGGAGTTCTGTTCAGTGAGATGTGAGCCAGCTGTGCCTACGTAACCCAGGAGCATCAGGAGGAGACTCAGTGACAGTAGGGGTGTACACTGAGCAGTACATAAGCCAGAAAAGTGCGCTTGCAAGCAGTGGAAGCCAAGAGCATCCTGGGTTGCATTAGTCAGACAGTCACCAGAAGGTTGACGGAGGGGATGAGAACACACCTGAAGAGCTGCATCCTGTTCTGGGCTCCTCAGTACTAGATAGACATGGACATGTTGGAGGAAGTGCAGGAAATGTTTGGGAAGACAAATAAGGGCTTGGAGAGTCCTGTAAGTAGAGGCTGAGAGGGCAGGGTTTGCTTAGACATGAGAAGTCTCAGGGAGATTTTATTAACATTTAAAAAGTATGCAGTGGGGTGCAGGGTGATACTTTTCTCAGTCCTGAAAGTCTAAATGAGTCCTTGTTCATCAGTATATGAGACTTGTCTACTGCCAAAATTGGCAAAAAGTTTCTTAGGCTTTGTCTGTCACTTCTTAGTGGCAGAAACCCACTAAAATATGTTGTGAAATTCTAGTTGTAGGTCTCATGGTCACCTGGCTGGAGCACATTGTAAACCCTTTCAGGTGTTTTTGTTGCAGAAGCTAGGATTGGATGGATCCAAGTGTTGCACAGTATCCCCACCCAGCAGCTGAGATGGGTTACCTTGATAATTAATACCAGCCTTTAAAGGGTGTTGGAAAAAGCTGACACTATAGTCATGACAGGAACAAGAAACTGTTAAGGGATGACTGAATGGCTTATAGAGGAGAGGCACTATAGATTTAATAATATAAGAAAATCAGCAGAAATAAAATTGTGTTTGAGATCTCTGTTCAGCACCTAAAAAATTCAGCACCTAAACTGGGACAGCATTGCTTTAATGTTGTATCGGCAACTGCCCAGAGGTGTGGAACTGAGCTGTTCTTGCTAAAGGAAGGCTGAGAATGTAATATCAACCCTGTACAACCCTTTGGCAGACTCTCTAAGTGTCACAATAAAGTGTAGTGCAAGAGACTATTTCTTAAAAACCTGAACGTTCTCAGTGCAGCTAGTAATGGAACCCATGGTTTAGTCAAAAACGGAGCACAGATCCTGGTCTGCATAATTACCTGTTGAATAATCATGTAATTACACACACACGCATGCTACATTTTAGAATGGTTCCAGAAATTAGACACCATGTTTAAAACATAAACCAAAGAAAGATAATAGATATCAAAATTAACTGGTGTTATTTGTGAATGAGCGTCATATCTTTTCCTGCAAATGAGGCAAAGAGGTAAGAAAATAAGCTCCAGCAAATGAAATGTTAAACTGCAATAAAGATGTGAAAAAGATTCTGAGTGACTGAGTTGAAATAAACCTTTTTTCAGACACATCAGATTCAGGAAGTCTGCCAGAGAATTGGTGGGCTGAGAGGTGATCAAAGAGCGTTCAAGAAAGATAAGGTCATCGCTGAAAAACTAAATTAATGATTTGAATCAGTTTTTTCTATAGAGACTGTCAGGAGGGTTTCTGCACTAGAAACATTATTTACAGGAGAGGAGTTGGAGAAAGAGTTACAAACTAGGTTGTTAACTGAGGAGGTGCAGAAAAAATTGATAAATTGAATAATGAAAAGGAACACAATGCTAAAGTAGGTGAATTATAACAGTTATTATTTAACTCCTCACCATCAGATATTCTCAGTAATTGAGAAGGGTGGAGTGTCAAATGAAACACTATTTTTAAGTAACGTTCCTTAGGCGTTCAAGGAAACTACAGCTCTGGAAGCCTGATACCTGTGCAAAGCTAATTAGTAGTAAAGAAATGGAATGAAGAATAGAGCTGGTAGAAAGATATATTTCTTTGTTCCAATTTCAAAACTGGAAGTATTAGGTGAGTTTAGTATGAGGCAGGTCTAAAACAAGCAAAGGAAGGATCTGTTTCCCTACAACATGTGAATGAGATGAGAAAATCCTAATTAAGTGATGGTGTAGATATTGTAAGGTGACTTGGATTTAAGGTGAGACTGAGTTCATGGAAATCCTTTGAGGCTTACCAGATGTGTAGAAACTACCTATAGCTCAGGAAATCCCTGAGGAGGTATGTATGCTTGCCTTCCTCGTACTGTTAGCATGCTGGTTTGGATGCTGTATGGGGCAGACTGCCAAGCTAGATAGGTCTTTTGGTTCTGACATGGTCCAGAGATTCTGATGTACTTGAGATGTCCTTTGAATATATTTGGTAGTGTCCCTGTTGTTCAGCATTCTTGCAGACAATATAAAAAATCAGAAAACAGTAATAGCAGCATTTGTTGGTAATGCGGAATTTAAGCTAATCTCTTCTATTAGCAGCTTATGATACCACATGAAAAATACTGTATGGAAATGAGTGTTGCTAAAAGCAAAGTAGTACATGTAAGAAGAAAAAAGAATTATGCATGAATGCTGATGGGCTAGTCTTAGACTAAATTCTCTTCCAAGTAGAGAGCTTGTAACATTCTTCACAATTCTCAGATAAAAAAAAGTTGATCTATCTTCATACTGAATCTTAAAAATTAAAAGATATTGACTGCTCACAATTTTCTGAAATGAGAAATTAGAATACTGTCAATTAAATAATTATAAGTTCCAGGTTTAAAAGGAGAAAGAAAACAAACGAACCAACAACAACCCCACCAGAGCCAGTTATTTTTGTTATTTTTTCTTTTTTTAAGAAGCAAATTTCCTTATATTGGGACAAGTAAATGTATGTAGTGACGAAAAACATAACATTTGAAAAAGGGAGTAGAGCTATATTACAGAAAAGGGCAATTGGTAGACATTAAACGCTATGACTCAGATTCACGCTGCAACTCAGGAAGCCTTTAGACTGATTAGTCAGAGGAAGTGATCATATTGTATTAGAGGTATCAGTCTCTAAGTGCTCTGTTTCTTATAATCCTTCATAACCATTTTCTTCTGGCCTCTATTGGAGATTCCTAAAGATTCCATTTGCTGGAATATAGACCTGGACAAATGCTTGTTAAGGAAAAGTTTTCTGTAGTTGAAATCTGAATATCTTTCATTTAGAATCCAAAATTACGATTATTACTTCAGTCTTGGAAATGGTAAATAAAACTTGGCCATAAAACCTGAACCAAACTTGACATTGTTCCCTCATGGGGACTTGGATTATCCACATTGTAGCAGCCCAGTGGGTGGATTAAAGTGTTAATATTTTCCTGGAAGACTCAGCTTTGGATCTTTGCTGCGGAGTGGCTCATAATGCAGCATGTGCACAGCTATTGCAGGCCATCGGTGCTGTAGCTGCCTGTGTGCAAGTGGGGCTAATCTTCACATGAAGTACTGTGATGATCTTATATGGCGTAGGGGTAGATGCACAGCAAGGATTGTGTTCACTGGGACAGTTTTCAAATCTGATTCAAAAATATTTGGAGGGTATGGGCCATTCTAGTGTATTGACTGAAAATTCTCTGTCCTGCAAACAGTGTCTTACAAACAGGTGCAAGATAGTGGAGGGAGATGAAAAGAGTAAGTGTGCTCTGGAAAAACTCAGTGATGTCTCACTTGGAGAGTCATATTAAAAATTTTTTAAGTCTAATCCTATTAAAACGTCTTTAAATTAAGATTCTTACTGGTTTTTCCTAATTAATGACAGATATTCCTAAAGTATTCTTAATTTCTTCCTTATTCTCTTTTCAAGGAGTAGGAACAACTTGGTTGGACAGCTTTCAAGTTGATTCTAAATGTTTCTAGGAAGAAATGAATGATTTCATAACAGATGTTTATAGGAGGAGAAATAATTTAGAGTAATTAATTTTGTCAGTGTAAAATTTTCACTTCAGATTCATTTTGATAAAACTGTCTAGTTTTGAATTTTGTAGTCTCAGTGTCATTTTGGTGTATGGACTTGAGCAGGTGCAATGTTTCATGCAAGACATAGCTGCATTTCAGTAACTATGTGAACATAATTGTTGTTTTAAAATGAAATCGTGAAACATTTAAAGCCAAAGCTTAAAAATAATATAAATGGAAGTCATCATCTCTTCTAGATTAGCCTTGCCAAAGAGATGAACTGCTGGCAGATAGATCCTTCCAAAAATAGGGTCTATTCTAAAATTAATGCCTCTTGTTTTATTTTGTTAATTTACATTTTAGCTGTAAAACTACCATTCCAAGGAGGTGGTTTTTCCTCCATCAATGTCTGAAGACTAAATGTGTTGTTTTTAAAATAATCAAAAGGTATGACTGCTGTTTTTCAGCTGTGTCTGTGATTAATATTTTTAACTCTCTGTGGGCACTTGCTTCTTTTGATATATGGGATTTCCCCTTCATCTTTCTCCCCCCACCCCCAAAATCTTTATTTTTGTCTTTTTGAAGAGATAGTCAGATTGCCATGCTGCTTATCACCATGATGCTGTTGTTCTAGCAGATTGAGCAAGGCATTAATTTAGACTTATTTCTTCTTTAGCTCTGGAATATCAAACTTCAATGTTTAGTATTCTATTGCTTTAAACCATAACCCATCCATGTTTGTTGGCTGTATAAAAGAAGTCTCTTGGATCCTGTTTTAAAGGAAGGCAGTGATGGTGTGAAAAAATACTCAGAAGAAATATGTTTCCTTGCTCACAAGTAAATATTATGCAAAAAAGTCTTCAGAGATGTGTTTTTACGAAAAGTTTCCTTCTTTTGGAAAGAGCTGTCAATTTCCTCTTGACTTATTGCCACCATCTTCAGGTTTCTTTTGAAGTTTACTCTCCACACATGTTCTCTCTCTTTTCACCAGGGACTTGAGCAGTTCTGTGGTTGTGTACTTTTGTCCTATTTGTAGCCAGACGTTTCTCATTCAGGACCTCCCCTTTTCAGCTGTGGGGTTTTTATTGCACCGTGAAGATTGTTTGCATCGTGTCTTTTTCATAGCATTTTATTCTGTTTGTTTCCAGTCAACCATGTCCTTTAGTTACTTGTAGTCAGGCGCAGAATTGAGTCAGAGCTCAGTGACTGTACTGTTATGGTCTGAGGAGGAGGTTGTGATATCACCTGTTCCGGAGATAAGATGGCAGAAACCTAGTGGTGCTAATTCATACATGGGAGAGATATAATTGATGGCTGCTCCTGGCAGCGTGGTTCCCAGTGATTTGGTGTACCTGTAGATACAGTGGAGCAGAATGCTGGACATGATGAGGTTTAGGGTTTCTCTCTCGGTAGTAAAAATCACAGTATCACAGAATAGTTAGGGTTGGAAGGGACCTCTTAAGATCATCTAGTCCAACCCCCCTGCCAAAGCACAGTCACCTAGAGCAGGTTGCACAGGAATGCATCTAGGTGGGTTTTAAATGTCTCCAGAGAGGGAGATGCCATGACCTCCCTGAGCCACCTGTTCCAGTGCTTGGCCACTGTCAATGTAAAGAAGTTCTTCCTCAATACTGAGGTGAAACTTGTTGTGTTTAGAGACATAGCTCCTCATCCTGTTCCTGGGCACCACTGAAAAGAGTCTGGCGCCATCCTCTTGACACCCGCCTTTGAGATAAATAAATGAGTTGATAGTATCACATAGCCAGTGCAAGACAGCAGTTGTTCAGTAAGGATGTCCAGCCCCTCCAAAAACTCCAGGAAACAAGAGCTACTGCTTTCCTGGGAGCAGTAGATTTACAGTCTCTTTCCTCAGTGTGAGGCAGCCACTGCTGAGTGAGTGCCAGCTGGTGTTTGGAGTGCAGCTGTTTGCCTAAAACAGCAGTGATATGACCATGTTCAATGACAGAAGATGCCTGACCTCTCCCTCAGAGCACTGAGGTATGAGGCAACACATGTTCATTGCAAAGAATAAATAATTCTCTTATTCGTTCCAGTGTTCTGCACATTTGGCTTAGCATCTGAACATTCTTCCAGTGTACCAGCCTGTAATAAAAATGCCCTAATTAAAATTTAACACTTGAGAATACAGGAAAATTAATGGTTTCTTTCCTCTCTCCCTCTAGGTGCTCATTAACAGTATTTTGCTATACTTGACATGCTTCTTCTTGTAGGCCTTTTCCAAGAACGGTTCTGTAGCAGCCCATCTGCTTTATTTAGTTGATTCAGAGCTGATGTCTGCCATGATCAGCTACAAAGACAGGAGGGGAAGAAGATCTCTTGTTTTTGTTGCCTTGCCCTTGATGCTGCAGTTGGGGTCGGAGAGTCTCTTTATGAAAGAGCCACAGAGCTTACCTAGATTTCTATACTTTAAGATAGGGCAGGCAGAGAAAGGGGGAGGTAATCTTTACAGAAACCAGAGTGTAGGCAGAGAGTGGTAGTGTCTTTGGAAAAACAAAGGCTAAACAAAATTCTCAGAAGTGATAAGGACTTTCCTCAGGGACCAGGTGAAAAACAGTTGCAACCCAGGAAATTGTTTCACCTTGCTGAGAACAAGATTCAAAGGAGAAGATGTGTTGGGTAAAGAGAAAGTGGGAAAGGAGAGGTGCTTATGAATGCTGATTTTTGTCTCATGTAGCTGTTGTAGTTTTCAGTATTTCAAAAGTTACCTTATCCTGGCTTTCAAATACACCTAGTTCAAAAGCCTTTTGATGATGATCGCTCTAAGAGGTGCAAACTGACCCCATTAGAATTCTGAATACCACTCCAAGTATACATTTCCTTAACTCAAAATTTCTGAGCCCATTTGGCTGTATGATTACCTATTTTCAGGCTAGGAGAGGAGAAATGAATTGCCTGCTGCATGGACACTGTTTTAGGGCCTGGGTACACATATGCAGCTTGTGCTGCAGTCTTTTTGTAGCTGATGACTTTCCTTTGCTCAAAATGTTTTTATTGTAAAGACTCTTCATAGGTGAGGACTGTGGACACATGGAATATTTTGGGGGCAATCTAATTTCTAGGGAAGGAAGGTATTCTGCATGTACAAATGCATTCACACAATGCTTGTAATGATATTTGTTGGCCTAATCATGACAACATTGATGTAATGTAATTTCTTACTGCTTTAATAACTCTTCAGATTCACACTTCTCTAATTAATGGACGACCTAGCGCTGATGATCCGTCACGTGAGTTACTGGAGTTCACCTCTGCTCGCTTTATTCGCCTGAGATTCCAGAGGATACGGACACTAAATGCTGATTTAATGATGTTTGCACATAAAGATCCAGCTGAAATTGATCCCATTGTTACAAGGAGGGTAAGTTCTGGCAAGACAGTAAAAAGGCATGTATAGAAGTTCTCTTATACTTGTAAATGCTGTACCTGCCTTTGTTTGCCATAGGAAATTTTGGAAGATGATGATTACCTGTTGTTATCTTTCAAAATCCTGGTGTTAGAGAATCTCCTGTTCACTCTATTTTGTTATCTTCTCTAGAGCAGAATTAACAATTTTACCTTTTCTGCTTAATGGTGTTACTAACACAAATACATAGCTCCTTTGGCTGCAAACATTTGGATGTAGGTATTTGACAAGTGTTTGCTGTTAGTGTCTCTTGCCTCTTCTGCTACTCCGTCCTTTGCTACCTTTGACATGCCTTGAGTAGAATTTCTAATTGTACTATAAGTAGCAGTAGGGCCTGAATGCAACACTTTTAGCATTTTGATATGATTGAGGGTAGCAGTAAACATTTTGCATTTTGCTTTAGCTTAAAAGAATGGATACAGCATTTAAACTCACGCCATACTCCAGTCTTCTCCACTGTGCCTTGTGTGCACACCCCTGTCTGTTCTTTCTGCAATCTTTACTTCCTTTCTAAGCCATATCTCCCTCTTGTCCTGCTGATCAAATGCTGTGTGTTATTCTTGTTTTCCTCTGATTTTTCTACTAAGCAGTCTCAAAAACTGGCTTGGGGGATAAATAATTTTCCACTTTTTTTTTATTTCTGCTTACTTCCTCTTCCTGTTGGTCATCATATTTTGGTTTTGGAAAGTTTAGGTTACCACTATAATAAGTCCTGTTATGAAGGGGGACATATTGTTATTCTTGACTTTAGTTAATATAATTTGTCAGTGGTGGATAAGTGCTAAGAAAATTTGCTTCTTCTGTTCCCCGTTTCTGGTTTCCATTTCCTTGTCTAAACAGAGAGTGCTGGCTATTTCTGAAAGTTTGGAACAAGCCATTTTGCTTCAAATTACAAACCCAGAAACCCTTCCAGTTGTGTGCAGTTATTGCAGCCTCACTAATCATGAATACTGTGTGTTTATGTAAAAGTGGACATTTAATAATCTAATTCTAGGCAAATAGAAATAAAGTTGAATTCACACTTGAAAAATGACTGTATACTCATGAAAACTGAGTGCAGGATGATACTCTGATTTCTCAAACCAACAGAGAACAGTAACTTCTGTGTGGCATCTCTCCAGGAGGCTGACCTCAAAAGATCAAGGAGCCACTGAAGCTTGTCACCCTTGTCAGGAAACAAAGGGTAGCCACAAATTATACATTTTCTTTGTTGGAAGGTTAACTAGGAGTGAAAAGAGTTCTCATTTTGTTTGATGTATTTATTCATGATCTGATAAAGATGTTGAACATGGTAATAGCAAAATTTGCAAATAGCATATATTTTGTTTGATTAGCAAGCTGTGAGCATGTTGCAAGACCCTTGCTGAAACAGAAGACAATGGATGAAATTCACTTTTCACAAACATTGTAATACAAGATTATGAATATATTTCTATTTTTCTTTCTGCTTTTGTCTCTTAGTCCTCACCAAAGAAAAAAGAGAAGTGGTCAAATGGCAGAAAAACAGGTCAAAAGTACTTAATCTCAGTAGTAAAGACTATTCCATGATAATTCAAAAGGCCAATAGTGAAAAACAGTTTTTCTTTCCACGGTTCAGTGAATGCCCAAGTTAGACCCAGCTAAGGTGAACAAAGGTGTTTCGTAGGTTATTTTCTAGCTTTTCTCCTCTTCCCATCATCATGCCTTTTCCTTTTCGTATTTTCTGAAGAGAATAAATTCTATAGCATTTGGCTTTTCATTATCCAGTGTCCATATAGCCTTTTCCTATTCTCGTGTTTTTGTAATCTGTGTCTAAATTGACATGGCTTTTGTGACTTCAAACAAACGGAACTGTGTCAATTTACACCCTTTCTTTCACTCAGCCTGAATCTGTTGATCAAGACACAGCTTGGATTACACTGTCTGCTATATTTGTAATAGATCAAAAAAGAAATAAAACAGGACCTGACAGTTTTGTCGCAAGAAATGAATTCTGCAGTTTGGCACCTGCATTTTAGAATCCACTTAGCAATTCAATTTCTGTTTTGTCTTACAGTATTACTATTCTATAAAAGACATCTCTGTTGGAGGCATGTGTATATGTTCAGGCCATGCGAAGGCTTGTCCACTGGATCCGGCGACCAATGTATGTACTTTTTTTTTTAATGTTCCTAATTTATAGGGTGGAACATGAGAAAAAAAGCCCCTGATATTGATACTCTTCAGAGTTCTGTGAATTTATGTCTGTTCTTCACCTACAAGAACAGTCAGAAGCAGTGCCAGGATGAAATAGTGCTAGCAACCAGAATAATAAACCTTCATACCGTGTCGGCAGAGGCTTTCCTGAAATGAAAGAATAGGTTTCAGGTAATTCATATTGGAGGTTTCCTAGGAAAAACAGAAATCTGGGTTACACTATGTAGCTGTAGAAATGAGCACTAACAGTCAGTCTTTCTTTTCCCTTTTTATACCAATCAAGATGTTTCCTAAATGATTGTCAAATGTTTAATTGATACTTGCAAACAAATGATGGCTCTAGAATGGTGCATTGACTATGCAGGGAGTACTAATTGAATGATCTGTTAAGCTAATCTAGAAAATTATGAGCTGTTTATAATATCTTCCAACTTGTAACTCTCTTTTTTTGCACATAACCAATACAATAAAAACATAACCAATATAATGGATATAGAAATGTAACGGGTATAGAAATATAATCTGTTACTGATTGTCCAACTCTAGGCACCCATTATCATTAACACTGAATTTCCCATCTACTAATATTACATGCCACAGTGTGGGATCTCTTCATGTACTATTCACTTAAGTAGGAGCTTTATAGGATTTAACTGAAAATCTTGTTTGTATGTGACATTAAGCCATTATATAGGAAATCATTTAAAGAAATGATGAAATCTTATAGAGAAAATATTTCGAGTTCTAAGCAATTTCTATGGATCCTTGTAAAAACTGAGCAAACTCCTTGGTTTAACCCTTCTGAGAATTTTCTGTAATGATATGTACAGCAAGTGTTGAGCTATGGTTTCAGATGCCCTTAGTGATCAAACTGCAGCATTGTCTCAGTGCCACCTGTCAAGAATCGGGCCTGCCTCGGAAAATAAGTGCTGCTACTGCGATTAATACGTATGTGTCCATGGAGACACAATAAAGAGGCTCTTACACCTGCCAGGTTCAGCAGAAAGGAGGATATGACATCGATTTATTGACATTATCTCATTCTTATACACATCCCAACTCCACAAGGGATTGGAGAGCATGTCACTTCCTTCTCCATCTCACTGGAGAAGAAAGGTGCTCATCAAAGTTGTCATATCACAAAAGGAATGAAAAACAGAAAATACCGTTAAGTAAACATCGGCTACTATTTACATAAATCTGTGTGAAAAGAATCTGACTCCAAGGTTAAAACAGAAGGCTTACAAGAAACCAGGGCAACATATGTACTTCAGATAATTTGGCTATTTGTTGTCTGACCAGTATAAAAAGTAGCATAAGTGAAACAGCTCAAGCCAGAAGAGATTTGGAGGTCTAGCTCTTCAGGGATATTCTTTAGACTGAGCCATGCCAAAATAGGCTGATAAACATTATGACTATACTTGTTAGCAGAAAGAATCTTTCCCTTAGCATTACAAGGAATAAACTTGCTAGAATTTACTGCCATGCTTTTCTGAAGGCTTAACTTAGCCTTGTTTTGCAAGATTTATGCTTTGTCCTGTGAGCCATGGAGTTTCTCTGGCTTGCTGGTTTGACCTTGTATGGCCTCTCTAGGACCACAGAGAATCCCCTTTACTAAATAACTATTGGGAAGGCAATTTTTACTTCTCATTTCTCCAAACTGCAGGGTTTTTACCTTTTTCAAGCTGCTTCTATGGCTCAGGGAGTTTGGGTGTTCCTTACAGCAATATTTTCATGCTGGGACTCAGGTGGTCTTGTGACTGTAAAGTGACTGAAGGGCTGGACTTGTGCTCGTCTATTGTTACTTTAAATATTCCTGCTATCCCTCCCATACAATTAGTTACACAGTTAGAAGGTTACATGGTAAGTTGACTTATCCAGTCAGAAAATAATACCAAAGTATAAAAAAAAGGCAATTGGTATTGGATCAGCCAATAGAATTGATTTAATTCTGTCGCAGCAGAATTGCTGCATCTAAGGGAAGGGTGGCGAATGGCTCCCTCCTTCTGAGGTCAGATCAGTTTTTCTGTATCCGGGGGCTACCAGTACCTCAGCTTATTTGTTTTGTTGAGGAACTTTCCCATCCTCCTTTCTTTATCCAGTTGGAATTAAATTCCCCTGTGTTCAGAGATTCTCCTTAGATTATCTGGCCAACTGTTTTCCTTTGCTTCGTGGCTGTTTTCTTCAAATAAAGCTATAGAAATTAAACATGCTTGGTGAATGCAGGATACATAAATGAATAAAAATGAATAAACAAAGGAATTACAGGCTAGAACCCTTCTTAATGTTTTCATAATTTGAACTGGAATGCATATTATGTACATGGACAGATTCTTCAAATCATCACATTGTGTAAATATTTGTTTTTCTTTTAAATTAGAGATCCGTCTGTCAGTGTGAGCACAACACATGCGGAGAGACATGTGATCAGTGTTGTCCTGGTTTCCATCAAAAGCCTTGGCATGCTGGCACTCTCCTGCATAAGCATGAATGTGAACGTAAGTTGAAAGCAGTACAGAAGAGAAAATTTATTGCAACTGCTACTGAAAACCGATATTGGGTCCTACATGAATTTTTGCAGTTAATTTGGTTTCTAACCACACTTGTTTATGAATAACATTTGATGTGATATTATTCACTTATTAGATTGACTCAAAAGACTTAGCAGAAAAATCACATATAGAATTGTAGTTTTATTGAACTCAGAGTATTTTTTTGGTAATATGGTGATATTTGGGGAGTACCATATAAAAAAATTGTGTAGCTTTTATACTCAGGATGGTTTTGTTTTGTTAAAGTATCAGGGCTATATCCTGTTAAGTAAAAAAAATCTTTTTACAGATTTTCCATTATATTAAACTTTAATGGCATGATTTTTGTATAAATGGCACTTTTATATGTTATAATGTTCATCCTTGCATAAACAAAATATTTTTGTATGATAAAAATGCAAGTTGAGTGTCTGATTTTTTTTAACAGGAAATACAATGTATCTAGTTTTCCAACATGGAATGAAAACTTATCTTGAAATATCAACTTCCCACAGGGTGGAAATTTAATTTTCAGATTTATTGTAGTAAGGGTAGTTATAATTGAACTTTAACATCTTACTTCCAAGGATCACATACCACTTATATTTCTGAACATAATAAAATCTAATGCTCCATTACACTAAGTGTTTATTCATTTGTAGGATTTCAGCTATAATTTCACCATGAGTGATTAAAAATAAATAAAAATGAACAGATGTGCCCATATTAAAAGTAGCCATTGCTTACTTGTGTCCTGTAAACTTTGGTCACAGAGGTCTTTGTTTTATTTGGGGCTGTGTCTGCACTGGGAATGCATTCTGGAACGAAATGAGGGTACATTTAATTTCATGTTTAATTTTTAAGGGGCACTTACACTCTGTTCAACTGTCAGTGAATTGTTCTACTGTCATGGTGGAAACAGTTCCCTGGGATCTGGTTCAGATGTAAGGAGAATGCCTCCCCACAGTGTTGAAAAGCTTTTAACTTCTTTTTATGATGAAATTAATGTTTTGATACCACAGGGAAAGGGACAGTGAGCTACCTTTTTTTCACTGCAACAGATTATTAGATTATCTTTCCTGTATTTAGACCTGAAGCCTAGAGTTTAGATACAAATGTCAAAAGAAGATTTAAGATTGGGAATCCCTTTTTTCTGCTCCAGTTCTTACATATATATGTGCAAGTCAGATGTTTTTAGGATGTGTTTCAGCTTCGGTTTGAATTATTTTAATTTATTCATACCATTCTGCTGCTTTCCTTCAACTCCTCTTGTATTTTAGTTTAGATGACCCTTTTGTGAACCATATGTGTATGCAACCACCGAAGGTTTCTCAGCTCTCAATTTAAACAGAAAAAAAAAAAATCAAACAAACTAAAACAAACCAGGAACATCATAATTATACTGTGTCTGTCGACTTGTGTATTCCCCAAGATAAAATATTGAGGAAAAAAATACAACATACAGAATTTCAGGCTGTGTTTGTATTGGAACCACATTGCCTTTCACAAATGAAGCAGTAAATGAATATTTGGATGTGCTTTTGGTTACCATATACACAGGACCAAAGATAAAATGTTGAAAGACTCTTTTTAATACCTCAGCAACAGTGGGGCGTCTCCAGTGGGAAAGTACTTGCTAACACTTCCCTTTTCTTTTAGCGTGCAACTGTCATGGGAAGACTGAGGAGTGTTACTACGATCAGGATGTGGCAGACAGAAATCAGAGTTTGAATATCCACGGAGAATACATTGGGGGCGGAGTGTGTGTGAACTGCTCGGGCTACACCAGTGGCATAAACTGCGAGACCTGCCTCGATGGCTACTTCAGGCCAAAAGGGGTAAATGCCTGCTCTCTCCTCCCTTCGCCGCAAAGCTCAGTGTTCAAACCATCACTGCAGCAGGGCAACAACTTACGTTGCCCTGTGTTTATTAAAAAGAGTTTGGACTGCCATTTTGTGAAGGTTAACTTCTGAATCTGACAGTGCAGCAGTTGCTTTTCACAGCTGGAAATGTATAAAAGTTAAGGCTCAGAGAAATAGGAAAGTGAATTGTGTTCATATGAAGGAATGCACTTGAGGTCAGGGCCTCCAGCTAGTATTTCAATCTAATTTAAAGGAGGATGTGGTCCTGTAAACAGAACTTTTGCCTCGGTAATGAATTTCAAGTTTTGTTATCAAAGTTCAAAGAAATACTACTATATTTGATATTGATGGAAGAGAGACTGTAATTTCTGTTTTTTATATGCAATGTAGAATTAATAACCACTGAAATTCTATAGTGTTTCGTGAATGTCTTTAAATTTCAGTGCAGTGGAAATTGCTTTTTGTATTTCTTCCTATATAAGACTGTATTTTCATCTAAGTGGAAACTGTCAAAAGATGAATCTTATATTAGGTTGTATTGTCAGTATGGGTTGTTCATGTGCTTTAGACAGCTACACTTTCAGTGTGTGCTTGAATTGCTTATATTTCATCTGTATATTTTCAGCTGGATAAATAATGGCCTTTAGTCTGATTGGTGTTCAATCCTCAAACACAGAAAACATCAGCAAATAGCAGTAATTACGTTTTCCCTGATAGACTGGATTTAGCCTTAGAACTCGAGAAAAGGAGTACTGAGAAACCGATTTCTTCAGCAGCAGGGCACTTACTTGATTTTTTCCTCTGAATCAAGTTATCATCCAGCTAAAAGGGATTTGATATATATGTGTGTGTTTATATAGTGTGTCTGTGGTATGTGTATGAAGTTCATGCACAACTTCTAATTTATATTCCTAGTTTGATACTAGACCAAGGATTGAGTTTGGTTGAGGTTACCTTTCAAGAACAAAAGGAAATCGTTCCATAGTTTAATGTTCACTTTCCTTCACTTAGCTTTTTGCTCTCTTACTAACTAACTAACTTTAGTTAGTTTTTTGAATCATGTTGACCAGAAAAACTGATTTACTTGTCAGTATCACTTTAGGCAGTAAATGCTTAAAATCTATTTCATTGCATTTATTGATTTTAATTATATAAGGTTCTGTTACAATCTCTACACCTGGTACTTTTTTAGTTGAAAACATATTTGTATCTAAGTCGCTACATCTTTCTAAACAGAAATCCGTAATGTATCTTTAATAGAATCACAGAACCTAAATCATTTATGTTGGAAAGGACCTCATGGTCGAGTCCAACTCTTAACCTAACACTGCCAAGTCCACTAATAAACAATGTCCATAAGTGCCACATCTACAGATATTTTAGATACCTCCAGGGATGGTGACTCCACCACTTTTTGAGGCAGTCCATTCCGATGTTTGACAACCCTTTCTGTGAAGAAATCTTTTGTAATATCCAATCTCTGGTGCAATTTGAGGCCTTTTCTTCTTGTCGTATTCAGCATGCACTAAGTTTATAATTTTTGTTAAACAGTAAGCCACCTATACAGAATTTGTTCTCTCCTACTTTTTATTTAAGACTTAAATAAAAGTTTCCAATTATTGAAGGTAAGGTTTTTCTTTCTAACATCTTATTTTTGTAGGTATTGCCAGATAACCCAGATCCATGCCAGCCGTGTTCCTGTGATCCAAATGGGTCTTTAAATGATACTTGTGTCAAGGATGAGAAACATATGGAAGGAGGTAAGATCCGTCAAATATAGGGATGTTAAAGATGAAATTCATCAATGGTCAAAGAAAAGCTGAATCACATTTTTGGTATCTTTAGCAAGAAAAAAACAAAAAGGTTTGGTTTTGGTTTGTTGTTTTTATGTTCTTTTTAAATTTTACTCATGCAAACAGTAATCCAGCTGCATTGTTTTGATTTTTTTTTTTTTAAACTCATATTCCGAATTTGCTGAGGCTTCTTTCAGATTCATGGCTGGGAAACTTGGGTATGTTTAGAAGAATACTCCCAGTGGAAAATAGTGAAGAATTTTGGTGTTAAAGAGCTTTTGTCTTTTTACCATGGAGATTGAAACTCATACAAAAATGATGTTTTTATATCTTTTCCTATCTAAGCATATTTCCATTTGAAATCTAGAAAAGAAATTATTCTTGAAAAGTATTTATTTGCTTTCTATATTATTCACATAGGATAGCAAGATGCTTACCATAGCTCTGTAAAAGCTGTCTTCACATAGACAATAAACTGTTAACTGGGCTTTGAAAACAACAAATTGCCATATTTTTTGGTTCTTTCATTGTAAAACATCTGAAAATACTGTAGGAAGATAACAAACTCAAGGTCGGTTCTTAAGAGATGTATAAATTGGGCTAATTACAATCTATTGATGAGATGTAGCAATCCTTTACAATAGAGATCAATAGAACATAAAAGCACCATGGCAGAGATGCAAAGACAGGGCCCAATGTGTAAAATCTACAGTAATAACCATGTACTGATTGCATCAGTTCAATAAAATGATACTGATTTACTGTCCCAGTGGTGTCTCTGGTGGGTTGATCTTGGCTGGCTGCAGCTGCCCACCCAGCCACTCTCTCACTGCCCTTCTCGGCAGGATGGGGACAGAACACGAGATGAAGCAGCTCATGGGCCCAAGACCAGGAAATCATTTGCCAATTACCATCCTTGGCAAAACAGACTTTACTTCCGGAAAATTTATTTACCTTATTGCCAATTGAAATAGATTCAGACAGTGATAAGCAAAGACAAAAATTAAAAATACACCTCTTCCCCCACCTTTTTTTTTGAGTCTGGAGAGACTCAACCTCACTTCTTCATTCCAGACTCCTCCTCTACCTCCTCCCCCACTACCACAAGTGATGCAGGGTGACAGCAAGCAAGGGTCATAACAGTGATCATAACAGTTCCTTTCTGACACTCTTTCCTCCTCATACTTTTCTGTAGCTCCAGTGTGGGTGTTTCCCATGGGCCTACATCCTTCACGAAAAAATTTTTCTCTACCAGCAGTTCTCCATGGGATGTAGTTCCTTTCAGAAATATCCAACTTTTCCTTCATGGGCTGCAGTGTGGATATCTGCTCCAGCCCAGTTTCCTCCAGGGGCTGCAGAAGTATGTCTGCTCTGGAGCTTCTCCTCCCACTCCTTCCCTTCTCCAGTCTCTGACCTGGCTGGCTGGGGGGCTTAGCTGTGCACACTCTTAGGAGCTGGCTGTGTCTGGCACAGAGCAGCCCCATCCTTTTCGTCACAGAGGCTGCTCTGCAGCCCCCTCCCTGCTGCCAGCACCTGGGCATGGTTACCCAGTGCAGTGTATCGCCTGGAGTGATATGAGAGACAGTATAAGCAGAAGAGAGGATGAATCCCAAAGCTGGCAAAAACACATCAAGACTCTGCAATGCCTGTACCAAGCTTGTGGGTGAGATTAAACAGGTTCCAGATGACAGACAGTGCAACAAAGGAACCTCTCAGACTGTGATTTTGAGATGAGGAATGATTAATTCAAAAAAGTATGATGTCCCACTTGCATGTTATGCAGCTGCTTGCTCTCTCACTCCTGTCGCTGCTGCAGTCTCTCTTTTCACACCTTCTTTGCTGGCCCCTCCTGGGTCATCCTCCTGGGGCCTGGCAGCTGATCAGAATTTAACAGGCTGACAGCTCCTCTCTCACAAGAAGAGGGAAGCAAAAAGATAGAGACATTTTTCCATCTTCTTTGATTGTCAGTAATGGTGTCCTTAGGAGCTCTCAAAATGTCTTATGCATCTGAGCATTCAACAGATCTAAACCATCACATAGTTGCTTTCTAAATCTGCTTACACTTTCTGAATCTGACAAGGTGGTACTGTGCTTTGACACCTTGCTACGTCTCCTTCTGCCTTTGTAGTGCTCTGATCTTCTTTCTGGCAAATTCTGCTCTTGCCTCACTTCCAAATCTCTCTAGGAAGAGAATTAAGCTCCTGCTTGGATCATTAACTGTGTCTTCCTAGAAAATCAAGAAACGTGTCATGGTAACATGTTTAAGATAATATCTCCAAAATTGGAATATCTTTTTCTGTTTTGCCACCTTTTACTTTTATTGCAAGTGGCAGTCTTGTTCATCTGGCCCCAGGCATTCCAAGAAGCTGTTGAATGCTCTAGTTTCTCCAGTCCCAAGAACCAGAGTTCTTTTGTTCTCTTCACAAAATGAAAACTCTCATCTTTTTCTGTCTTGACTGTAACCAGCTTCTCCTCATCTTCCTGAAACTTAACTCATGCTGCTGCAATTAGTTGGAGGCCTGTTGCTTTTGAGCATGTTTGAGAATTCTCAATTTCTGTTTTATCGGCTGTTTGTAACACAGGAATTAATTTTTTTCATTTATTACTTTTCAAACCCATTGATGTCTTCTGTTTCCAAGTTATTCATTGTATAGGTTATTCTGTATGTTTAAACTATTTATTCTCATATGTGACAAGCACAAATGTTGTTTAGGTAACTGCCATCATATATGGAATTCCCTTCCCAAAGCAGTTCATGCATTTGTTCTCAGTTGTCTGTGTTGTGCCCTGTCTTTGAAGTCTAGTGAGAAGTGGACACTTCACTGTCTAGACAGTGGCCAGAGGATAATTTTGATATATATCTTATTACTTGCCTATTTTAAGACCACAACAACAAAAATAAGCCAGCTCTACAAATATTTGGGCATCATAGCTATACTGCCTACAATGGTCTTGTTCTTTGCTCTCTTTGTTCTTACTGTTCATTTGCCTTTGTTTTTACTTCTTGTACTAAATAAGGTTCTGACACATTAGGAAAACTGTTTACTTCTTGCACATTATGTTTTTTTATAGTTCTTGAACCAGTCACATATTCGTGACTGTAATGCCTTATTCAACAAAAAAGACACAATAATGCTAGTTGAAAGGAAAAGCCTTTATAATATTTCTTTTAGGAAAAGATTGTGGTGGTTTAAGAGGTTGTTTTACAATCAAGAGTCTCGATATAACTTTTAGGATAAAACTATCCTGAAAGCAGATCACTTCTTCCCTTTTTTCCTTCTCACATTTGTATTCAGTACACTGATAAAATTCTTTTTGCTGCATACTGCTCACTGTGGGCAGCAATTGAGTTTGAAGCACTGGTGAGCATTCATAAAGGAAGGGCTGGAAAGCATGATCTGTCTGAAGGAATCTAGCTATTCACCAGTGAACCAGAATGAACACTCTGGGTGGGTTGAAATACATCTTAAGAGTCGCTGGCTGGTTGTTTGAGGATAAATTGTTTGCTTGGTGTAGGATGAGAATATGCTTTTTGAATGTGTGCTAAGTAAATGCTTTGAGAAAGTAAAAGACATTAAAATGGAAGTATGATCGTAAGGAACATCACTGGGGATATAGAGTCACTGTGAACAGTTCTCAAGTACAATAAAGCTGGAGGCTATACATTCTGTGTTCTTGAGTACAGTAGGTAAGCGGCAATTAAAATGGAAAATTGTAGCAAATACTACAATAACTGGTGCATTGATGAAATGCATCAGGAGGATTTAAATTACTGCATCCTGTAGTCATAATCAGGTTTTGCTAGATAAGAGAAGGGCATAGAGAAGCTGCTTTTTAATATAGCATTCATTGTTTCAGGAAAGAAAGAAGTCTTGTTGTATATTAAGTATGTATAATTTCCATTTTGATCAGCATAGTATAACTTTTCCTCATGTGTCTCAGTCAGTATTCTAAAACCAAATATTATTATTCTAGCTTGTAAAATGTAGTTTTGGTTTTGAATCTTCAAGAATGCTTTTAAAGTATTCTTTCATGGCAATCCTATATGATATGTTAGTGAGCAATATAGAAAAGAGAACTTAGGATCAATCATAAAATAAACTGACGAAAATGCCTCTAGGTTTGGTAACTGCAAGGCAGTAATTTTAAAACTGAACTTGTCCACTTGTGTTCAGTTCATCCTAATAATAGCTAAACATGACCATTGTTGATATTGCAGTTTTCCATACAGAAGCAAAGGTCCAACCATTTAGAACTACTCTGTACTCCAGTAATTAGGGTTTTCTCCGTGAATCAGTACTCTTGTTTCAAGCTCTAATGGCTAGATTTTAACAAACAGCCATTTTACTTGGCTTTTATGCACCTGCAAGAACTGAGAGGTTTGGGACCTGGCAGAGTTTTGTGACTCAGTCTTCAGGGCATGCTATCATTTTTTCCCCTATTGCCTCTTTATGTACAATGTAATCCCAATGACAGATGTTTATTTTTGCTGAAAAATGTCCTCAGACATTTTAGGGTAAGTAAAATCCAGACATCTCGATCTTTATTCAGGCTTTGTAGTACTTTGCTCAGCAAGCAGTCCCACTGACTTCCATGAGATTATTTTTGAAATTTATATGCTGTTGAACAGGAGTGAAAATGACAAGAGGCCAGTCCTAGGATCACAGGTTTTTATAAGGGTCTGGTGTATGCTTTTGCATGCATTTATTTTTGTGTAGTTTTGAAAGACTGCTGGGCTAGAAAAAACTAACTGGTAAAACTCATGTTTCAGGATGACTCATCCTCCAGGGTGCGTTTTCAAAGCCCCTGTATGCTGAAAGACAGGACAGAAACTGATAATGTGCAAGAAGAAAGCAGGGAATAATAGCTTCATCCAATAAAGCCCCATTCAAACAAGACCTATGAAGTCACAGATCAAAAGCAAAACATGTGCTTCTTCTGAAATATCAGTTAATTACAACAAAAACAAGAGACAGACCTGAAACACCTGCCCTAAACTGAAATTTAGTTAAACTGTTGACATAATGTACACTGAATATGCACTACAGCAGCCTTATCAAAAATAACTAGTGGAACAGTGAGAGGAATTTACACGCTGTGTAACACAGGTAGAGCTGGGATCTCCCAAGAGCTGTAAATGAAAGAAAGCATGGAGGCAAATCAAGTACACAGACTGACTGTATCAACAAGCGTGAGAGCTGGAAGAATGTATGACAGGTAGCAGTCTCCTGCCTTCCTCTCTCTCATGTGGAGTGTGAGGTCTCTTGATCAGTGGTGTGCTGAGGTTATCCATACCTGTGTGTGCTGTATAAGAGTGGGGCAGGGGGTGCCGGGCTGGTGACAGGAGAGTTTTCAGTAACTGCATAGAATGGAAGAGCAGGAGAAGAGATGGTTCTTGTTGGGGAGCTAAAAAAAGTGGACTAAGGGGGCAATGGAGGAGAGACTATAGGTTTAAATGAGCATTTGGGAGTTCCCTACTGAGACATGTAATTGAATTTGAGCTTGCTGAGACTTGATTTGTGAGATATGAGTTCCTGAAGCTTTCAAATGAGATGGGCTCACTCCTAAAGAGTAGACTTGCCTATGTCTTTTACTGCTGTACCCTGCAGTATAGCTGGGTATTTTCATCTGGAAGGAACAAAAGTTTCTCTGTTCCAGATTGTCCAGTTAGGATGCATGGACCCAGATTACAAGAGTTTGTGGCCTGCTGTGCTGTGGGGCCTTGATGGTAGCTGTTTGAGAGGAGAATAACTCAGAAATTTGAGAATCAGCTAAGCCAAAGGCATCAAAACCCATGGAGCACATCACTTTGAGATAGTAAGTAGCAGAAATTTCACGCACTGAAATTCTGTATATAATTAGGACAGATCAAGAAGGTGACAGTCATTATGATGTGCTACAGGAGATCAAAGAGGCTGCAAGGTTAGAGTAGACAGATTGAATTTCACCTCTGTATAGATTAACAGATAATATAATTTAAAACTCCTGTAGGTGGCTGCTTCTTCAAATAGCTAGTTAGAGAAGCCATAAAAAGGAGAAGCACTTCTGGATTTATGCATGAGGGACTGTTTTAAAACTCTCCTCCTGAAGGGCAGTCAAATTCAACATTCTTGTAGGAATGAGAATGCCTCCCTGAAAAACAACTTAATCAAAACAAGGAAACCTATAAAAGAAAAATAAAAATGAACAATCCAAGACTGCTAATGGCAAGCTTAGGGTTTATAGACTGCATATTAGACATTCAGAGTAGATGCATTTCTCTGGTCCAAATTATTCAAGTAATGCAATTAAGCGGGAAAAAAAATATATTTGAATAATAAATAGAAACTCACTGAAAATCAGAAGTTATTTCAGCTGAGGAAAAGAATGTAAATTGTGATAGATTCTAGAAGGTCATACTCTTAACAATAAGTGCGCATATTTTAAGGAATAATTTGCTAAATACTTAGATATTGCTCAGAATTACTTATTTAGATAAATCAGAATCAGACTGCTAGAGATGTAAATGCAGTAGGAGTTAAATATGGTTTAGGTGTAATCAAGTTATAAATGGACACCTCAAGAAAGAGAGGGACAGAGCAGAAAAGCTATAATAATTCTTTTTAGCATCAAATAGAATAGCTCAGGGAATTTCCCACTTGGGAGTCTTTGTTCATGGGGACAAGTCAGAAGTGTCAGGTTTAAAGCAAGCTGATAAATGCAGAATCAAAATTTATCAGGCATATAGCGTATTTATCCATGGCTTCAGAATGAATTGAGTAGTTGAAAATTAAGTTGTTTGAGGCATTCAATATAGCTTATAATATTTTTAAAAACAGAAACTAATATTAAATAGACACTGTTTATCCAAAAGAAAGATGGTGTTCCAGGAAACAAGAATCAGAAGGTCTGGTTTCTGTTCCACGCGAATCACTAGAACTACAATGAATGATTTATACCATTTCTGAAATGTGGCAAAAATGGGCAAAACTCAAGACCAGGGGTTTTATGTAGAGGACAGTCTGCCTTATAAATCTGTTTGAAGGATTAAGTGAATATGTGAACAAAGACTCATTTGATTAATATTGTATTTTGATTTTCAAAAGGTTTTGACAAGATCTTTTACCAAAATCCACAAAAGAAAGTGTAATAGAATAAGGAGAAAAGGTTCTTTCATGGCTTAGTACTTGGCTAAAAGAATAAATGGACTATTTTCACAGTGATGATCAATATGAACTGTTGAAAATATTCATACTTAACCTGGAGAAGGGATGAGTAGGAAGGTGACAAAGTTAGCAAGTACAAAATCTTTCAGCATAGAAAAATGAAAGAACTGTAAAATGTTCAGAAGGATCTCAAGATAGTCAGTGGCTGGGTAGTAAAATAAATGATGAATTTTTGTAGCAATTACAGAAAAAGTAGAACACTGAGAAAAGTAATTCTACTTGGACAGTGATTACAGTGATTTCTGAATTAGGCACTACGAGCTGTGAAACAGCTCTTGGAATTACCTCGGACTGTGCCTCAGGTCTGTCAACTCTCAGCCATAGTCAAAAAACATCAGCAGGGCCTAAGGAAATATGTCTGTTTAAAAAAAAAAAAACCAACTGAAAAAAAATCATCAGAAAAACCAACCAGACCAGTCTACACTATGCACTCCCTTCTTAAAAAATTTATTAGAACTGGAAACAGTGCAGAGAGGTTTTTGGCCACACAAAGCAGTTTCTGTGTAGAGATACTGAGTAGGTTTAGGAGTTTGTGGCATATGAAATAAAAATGTCATGTAGGATATGACAGGGGTATATTGAAATCATAGATGACATGGATAAAGTGAATGGTTACTTGCTCTTTTCTCTGATATGACAATTAGATGGCAGTAAACAGAGATTTAACACACATCAGTGTTTTCTTTCACACTATACAATGCTAAGTGTGGAACTCCCTGCTAGGGAGCCTTATGGACTCTGAAAGTAAAAGCATGTTGAAAGGCCTTTAGATGAATTAATGGAAGAGAAGTTTTTCAGGGACTGTTAGATCCAAGGAAGTAGGGGTACGTTTCAATTTTCAAGATTTCTTATATGCAGATTTCCGGAAACTCAGAATTCAAATCACTGTATACTTGCCCTATTCTTATGTTGTTCATTCTAGCCTCTCTCAGATGACTCTGAGTTAAATAGATGGTGGTGTGAGCAACAGTAAACACCCTTATGTTAAACCTACCAAAGTTGTTGCTTTGAGCACTCTAACACATATATCTGACAATAATAATGACAAATGAAATATATCTCATGTTTTTTCCCTCTTCTCATAGATTTGTTGCCTGGTTTCTGCCACTGCAAGACTGGCTATGCAGGAGAAAGCTGCAGTCGATGTGCCTTGGGTTATACAGGATATCCTGAGTGCCTGCCCTGCAACTGCTCCCTCGAGGGCAGCGAAAATGATGACCCCTGTATAGGTCCCTGCATCTGCAAGGTATGGATGTCAAATACTTCTGAGCCATAGAAAGATACTAATGATACTGAAAGATTGCAATTACTGCGCTTTTATTATGCCAGAGTATTCCACTGTTCTACCTAGCTGTGTTAGTACCTATGTTAACCGCTTCTCACAGAACGCTTGTTCTTGGTCCTGTAAAATCCTAGGTGGTCTTCTGTCATCTCAGAACTCATTGCAATCAACATATTTACCTAGGAGCTTGCTGCCAGTCATACAAGTCCTTAGAAATCTGTAATGAAGGCATACTTAAGAAGCCTGTGAATCATTTGTTTCAAACTCCATCCTCATCTACTCAGAAACTATGTTTACAGTATTGTGGATTCTAAAACTAACCCATAAACATGACTTCAAAAAGAGAAAATGAAGTGAACTGATGATCTATTAAAACAAGAAAGTTGCCTTTTAGGAGTACTCATTAGTGATATATGACATTCTTTCCTGCCTTAAGATGGTTGTTTAGAAGTCTCTAACATGTTTGAAAAACCAAAATCTATCCTTTCAGTAGGATGAATTTCTGTAGGATGAATTTCTTAATTTCTGGGAAGAAAATTTAAGAAGGTTTTTCTCTGTGTGCCATTATGTACCTCCATCAAACTATGTCTTGATATTACATTGAAATGAAAAACATTTTAAAGCACATGCATCCACCTATAAAATATCAAGTATCAGAAAGGTTTTAGAAATGGTTGTGCTTTCTAAGTCACAGTCTAGTAAGTGGCCATGAATATGCCCAAACGACAGCTTACTGTACTGTGGATCAATTTTTCTGTACTGTACTTGTGGGAATTCCCTTCCAAAATTTCATTAACAGAATTAGTCACAAATGAGAATTTAAAAATACTTACATGACATCCTTAAATACAGGAATGTATGAAAAATGCTTTTATCTCATGCTGTGGACACACACAGAGTTCTGGTTTGACAGCTGAGTAGCACTGAAATCTACTCAGAGAATTAACCTTATCCTCACTTTATGTAACAGCCACGTGCTCTCTGTCAGAAATAAAATCATCCATATCACATTTCAAATTACTTAGACATCAAGTGTAGAAGATCATAAATGGGTTATTTTGCTGTGTTCTGGCTTGGAAAGGAGCTTTGATGAAGGTGTATTATGCTAAATACCAGATAACTACTGCTTAATGACTCTTATAATGTTATTCATGTAAAGCCATGACCTGTTAGTACATGCAGACCAAAATGAACAAATAAGGAATAGAAATAATTGTTCCTATTCCAGAGAGTTCTCATTATATGCACTTTCCCCTCATTGTTCATCTTTTGTCTTCTTTGTGCTCCTCCAATCTCTTTTTAAGTGCTTGTGGGAGAAAAATGATACTTTTTGTAGATAGCTGAGATACAGATGCATACACATTTATTTTCAGTAGCAATCTTCAAATTCAAATCAAAGCAGAGTATGGTCAAAGGGACACTGAAATCATCAGATTAGTTACGCTCCGTATGAAGAATAAAGTGGGATGTCTGGTTAATAGCAGGTCTTAGGAAAAATGCTTCCCTTCTTTTAATCACATCTTTCAATTACCTATGATGAGCTGTAAATTTGCTAAAGATAGTTTTCTTGTAAAGGAAATTGCTGAAAAGCAGTTCTAACTGTAAGCAGCAAAATGCAACAAAGTGGGCGTTAGATTGTTATCTTTACCACATTAAACAGAGTAAACTAAAATACAGAAGGAGGAGGCAACTGTAAGGGCCTTTTTTCATTAATTATTGCAACTTTATGAATGTATCTGGTCAAAGTCTCATCTGTGGATAGCTTAATACTGCACTAAAAAGTATTGAGAAATACATGAGGTTGAAGAAACGTTTTATTTGCTGAAGGATAGGTTAGATCTCCTTTCCAACTCTGAGTTTTATTTATCAAATTATTTTTTTAGCAAATTTGCTGAATTTGCTGCCTACTCAATAGAATTCTACAGGTTTTACTGACAGATGATGTTTGTGACTGCAGAGTGGGTAACTTTGCATTTAAACACATTTGCTCTGCAGCTCTCTTTTTGTTTTCCTTTTCCCACTCTTCACACACTAAGCACATCAACATGGTATGAAACTTTTGGGACTGGTTTTTCGTAATTCTAGTTTCTTATTGAGTGAGAGTATCTCTGTGCCCAGATGTTGCCCATGTTATTTTGCACATGAAGCATGAGTAACCAGTTGATTTTGACATACCTGTGGCAGTAATACGCATTGATAAATCCCAGGATTTCTGGTGAAAGTGTAAAAATGCCAGTCTTGAGATTAATGAGATGTTGAAGTTAAATGTAACTGACTGATAACCTGGAGTTTTATCAAAGATACTTGTAGTTTGTTTAATAGTCTGCATATTATTGAAGAGGAGTGTAGAACACAGCAGTAGACAGAGCGAAGATACTTTGCTACAAATACTGTTACTGTATAATAAGTGGTGAAAACCTTACTACGTTTTCATTGTATCTCCCTTTTTGCCTGTCCCTTCCCACACATTGTCTCTATTTTCTCTTAACTCATGTGTTCTTTGCCCTTTCTCCCCACACCTGTATGTGCTTTGCCCTGCTTTTTCCATCTTGGCCACATCTTAACCAGGAGGCTATCAAATGGCTCTCAGTGAATTTACTTCAGAGCTGTGTATTTTGAGCTTTCCTAGACTACACAGCGTAGGCAGGGTTTTTATGATGTGTTTATTCTCTGCTGATGTAGAGCCAACAGTTCGCTCGTGTGCATACCACAGAGCGCTGTCTCCAGGGTTAAAGAGACTGTGCGAAATACTTCTGAAAGGGGAAGAATTTCCTGAGCTGTGTTGAGGAAAATACTGAATTACTAAGCCAGCACCATATCATGAGCCTCTTGCAACACATTCCTCGTAGAAAACGTAGCTTTAATTTTGCCTATAGGACAAATTGATTTATAGTGTAAAATGTGGGGTTTAATGCACAACATAAGCTTTCTATGAAAAACATAATTACCAAATGCTAAGTTTAGAATAGCTCATGTATATTTAGCGCCTGTCTTTCTGCAGGGGAAGAGTTTGCAAACCTGGCTACATAGCTGGCAAACATAGATAGTTATGGAAAGAAGAACTGCAGCCCGTTTAGCACTTGTATTTATCCTGAATTCAGCTATTAATGATAGACCTCTGAAAAACTGAGTGATTAGTACAACTACTGCTACGTACCTGTAGTGGTTGGATGTTGCATGGATTTTATCAGCCCTGCCTACACACAACAGTTGTTGAGGTCGTAGCATTGTGCCATACTTCCTTCCCCTCTGAGACTCTCATGTGTAAAGGATATAAATTAGACTATTCCCTGAAATAAAGTATGTCATTTCATAGAGATGAAAAATGACAACTCTTTTAATGTCCAAACCTGTTACTTACATGCAGCCACATAGTACCTTTTACTGTGTAAAGGATTTGCTACTAACATTCAAAAATAAGAAAGTCTTTCCTCTAAATGTCTTTAGAGTCCTCCTGAAGAGTAAAAAGCCAGTGATCCCTAATTCTCATCTATGACAGCTGAAGTAATACTCTAATGTGCCTTTCCAGGAACATGTTGAAGGAGAAAACTGTGATCGTTGCAAAGCAGGTTTCTTCAATCTTCAGCAAAATAATCCTGAAGGATGTGAGGAATGTTTCTGCTCCGGGAAAACAAACATCTGCACACACTCTCACTTTACCTACAGAAACGTAAGAAAAATCATACCATACCAGTGCATGTCATTGATTTTGTGTTTTTGTGTGTTGTCACTGACCATTGTCACTAGATTTATTCTTATCAGAAAATCATGCATGTTCCTGATGCCCCACGTAAGTTCATGTTCCTTATGGGTCCCTTCCAACTGGAGCTATTCTACAATTCTATGATATTTTTCATTAATCCAGAAGAAAATGCTTATAAGCTTTATCTCTCTTCTTTGTGAAAAAGTTCCGAAATAGAGCAGTTAGAACAGTGAAAAGCACAAAAGAAGCCATAACAATAAAAAGTGAAGCATATGCATAAACATAGTCCTGGGATATGCACACATAATGACCTTTGAGTTAAATGCACCATATCCATAGGGCAACTTCTTTTCCAGGTAATTATTAAATTTCTAGACCTAAAATAATTAAGAATTTTGAAATACTGCATGTGCAACACACAGCTTAAGTAAGAAAAAGGAATGCCTTGCAGGGGGCATTTTGAATGCATTTCTTTTGTATGCTGCATTCCTAAGAAAGGATGTGAGAGGGAGATGAACCTACTGTTCTTATTTGTACTAAAGAAAAATGTCTTTAGCCTGCAAATATACTCTAAACTGTGAATTAGTTCTCAAAGATCAGACACTGATGCCACTGAAATGGATGTATGCTACATATTCATGCCTGTAGATTGAGTTTGGGAAATGTGTTCCAAGTCTACTAGTTCCTGGTTTTGGCCATATCGTTATGCTGGAAGTCTGCAAATAACATCATATGTGTCTAGTGTTCTCATTTACATGCCAGCAACTTGGGAAATTTTCCATTTAAGGCTGAGCTCACTTATTGTTCTGCTTGTATCCAGGCTCCAGAACCCATCCTTGTATGAACAGTGTGCCCTTCTCTGATGATTCATTTCTAGTTATGGGATTTCAAAAATTCAAGTTCTGGTACTTTCCAGCACCAAAAAAGTATAAAAGTATAAAAAGTATATCTGGACTTGTAATTTGTAAGGTTTTAGAATTGAAAATTATTATAAATTATGCTGCCTACAGCAATCAGAAAATTTATATCCATTTGTCAGCTCATGTTCTGTACAGTCTGTGACTGATACTATTTATTGAAAACTTGCATAATGTTTGTATATATTCTTACACATATGTTTGTATGATAGAATTTCCATCTTTCTCTGGACCATGAAGCACAAAATGCAAATACTTGCAGTTATTTCAAACTTAGAAGTTATAACTCCCAGTCACATACAATAAGAAATGTTTGCTGTTATTACTTTGTGTTTTCATTGGTTCCTATGCTGCTATTAAACCCAACCAGGATTTTTAATAAATGCAAGAATGAGAGCCTGTGACTATTGAAATCATTGGTGTCCTGATTCTTATTGTAATGTGGGTTTTATTTATTTATTTTCCTGTCATTGTAGATAGAAGACATGAATGGTTGGTATCTGACTGACTTACCAGGTCTCATCAGAGTTATCCCCACGCAAAAGAGATTTGATGGGCATCAGCATCTTAGCATCAGCAACGTGGCTGCGCAAAAAGTACTGCCACAGATCTACTATTGGAGTGCACCCAGTTCTTACTTGGGCAACAAAGTAAGTGCAGATGATACCTGCCTAAACACTAAATTGGTTTATTGAGAAAAAAGGTAAGGCTTTGAAGGGGGGTGGAACTGAGGTTAATAACCAATTAAATTGGTTAGCTAGTTGAACAGCAAAATTGCAAGCAGAAAGGAATCACCTGTGTGGAATATCCTTGTGAGGCAAAGAGTTATGTAGAGAAAGTTAACTAGGTATCTTTAACCTTGAGCCCTCTTCGGTCACCTGCTGGCAGGCGTTAGAGAAGTCCAGATAGTTCACAGCATTGGTTTTTGAATGAACTAGCTGGTGTGTGGCTCAGCTTGACCTTGTTCTCTTCCCACCTTGTCATCTGCTTTGAAAACCAGTTCCCTCATCTGCTTTTCAGAGATGTAGGTTGTGTATCAGATGTTGTGGGGGTGTGTTGCAAAACTTTAGTGTTTGTCAGGAAACTTCTGTGTGGGGAGCTCTCTGCCCTGGAGCTCAGAAAATGCTGTTGTGAGCTTTGTGACAGTTCTAACGCATGCATTGAAGTCTGTGTGTATCTAGGTGTGCATGTACACATATTCACGCCCCACAGGTTAATACCAAATCCACGATACTTCCGTACTTTTTAACATTACTAGTATTTTTTCATGGAAATCTCATTTTTTTCCAGGGAGTAGAATTGAAGATTGAATGAATCTTAAAAGTGAAGAGAGCTTAACAGCTTTCCATTTACTGTAACTCTGATTATGCTAAAACTTATCAGAAACGCTAACACTGATGTATTTGAGCACATTTTCCTCTGTAGTCTCTTCAGGCTAGTCAACCTCTTATTTATTTATTTCTTCCTGTTGGCTGAAAATCAACATGACAGAAGGTAAGTGAGCACATTGAAACTAAATAGCATCATTCCGAAGAATTGGGCATCCTGTTCATGGCCTATGAATTGTTAAAGAGAGTCAGGCTTACTTAGCTGGGCAAGGGGGAGTTTCTTCTATAATATTCCATGTCTGGTGAACTTACCCTGAAATAATAACTGATACTTTTCCTGACAGAATTTCATCTTTCTTCTAGTCAGTGAGCGAAATAATGTTAGGAATCTGCACAAATTATTTGAATGTGGAAGATATTTTTTCAGTGTAATTTGGAGGTCCTTTGTGGTTACTGTCAGATATCACCGTATGAATGAAGCAATTTGCCTTAATAACTGAACCATATAAATTTTTGATACTACAATAACACTGAAAGCACTCGAATTACCACAGTACATCTTAACTGTCGTGTTGCATCACGTAAACTATAGTCATAATGACATGCCTAGGCCAGATGATTTATGCTATGGAAAGGGAAATGGAAATAGAATATTAAGAGTCCTTATTTGTAAACTCAATAAAACACGTCTGTAAATAGATGAAACTGAATAAAACCAAATAGCTGAATCTTGATAAAAACATCCTTTCTTGAGAATAACTGCTAGCTATAGAATAATTGGTATCTCAAAGCATGCAAACTCTAAGAATTTTTGTCTTAAGAAACAGAAAAAATTTAGGAAATCTTTTATCAAGATGTACATTTCTGTTGTAATTTATAAACCTTGTGCACAGAAAACTGCCTCTCCTTTACATTGTTAAAATTATTGCTCTTAAATATTATTCCCCAAAATATAATTGAATAACGAGAGGTAGTAACCATTCTGCATTTCCTAGTTTTCAAATATAGCTCCAAAACCTTGTATCAAATAATTCTTTTAATATGAAGTTGGTGTGTCCTGTGTGCGCCTCCGTGATGTTGATTGACATGTGTGTGCTATCTGCTTGTTTTACATCCATCTCCAACTGCCTCTTTTGGAGAAAAAAAGCATGATAAGTAGGATGCCCCTGTGCAGCCTTCAGCTTTTTCTTTCATCTAAATCTGGGTGAGACTAGGCTGTGTGATACTGGTCTTTAACTGTGTCTCAAAGGAGACATAAATAACAAGAGGCTGTAGATGGTACAGGATTCTTGTTTATGTCAGAGTGGGACAAAAACATGAGCAAGTTAGTCTAACATCACCATGCCCTTTTAGTCTTCTAAATGTATGTGCTCCTGCCAGAACTTAAACTTTGTTGTATAAAATCAAGTAATTTTTCAAAAAGCCATGTAATTTGCATTTGAACTGCAAAATTGAACACTGTTTTTGATTCAGAATACGTTTGGGAGTAATCTGGAGGAATTTAATTTCTAGAAATAAAACATCTAGTGGATAATTTGAGAGAACGGATTTAAAGTGGCTAGTATTAAGGTTTTACTAGGTATCATAAAACAGTTTATATTCTTGCCTGCCTACCTTATCATAGCCTACTGAACTAAGGATTGCAGCAATCATGAGGACTTGTGCTCTGTTAGACCTTCAAGTATCTGAAAAATTGCATTATTCTATAAACTCTAATTACATTTTAGGTATTTGAAAACCCCATTTGGTTTTTGTCAGCCATTTCTTAAATTGTTTTGACAATGGATCTCTTAAGTTTCTTTTAAACATGTGTCCACGCTAAAATATTTTATGAATTTGTCTGAAACTGTTATGAGTTACGGTATGATAATGTTTGATCAGAGCACTGAGAAGAAAGTATAAAATTAATTAAAAATTAGGTACCCAACTCAGCAGGATAATGTGAACCACTTATTTCTTCAAAGTCAGTACAGAAGGGTTAGGTGTATGTGGTATTTCAGAAGTCTAACATTATGTATTTACTCTGCCTCTCTGATGCCTCATCAAAAAGCAATTTAATAATTTGTATGATAAGTAGAAGCTCCTTTTAATTAGACAAAAGTAAACATGATATTCAATGTATCTAAACATATGACAGCCGTCCCCACCCCTCCATGACACAACCGTGAGGGGTGGCTGAGGCCACTTGAAATTCCGTGAGGAAACATCCATCTTTGGTTACATGCTTTATTTTTTTTCTGCAGCTGCAAGTTTTATCTTTCTTTCTCTGCCAAGAGCCAGCTTTAACGTGAAGGTGGAGATGTAGCCTGCCTTTTTCAGATGATTAGGGCACTGCCTTTAGTCAGCAGTTGGTCACAGGTTAATTCAGTCCTTAGGTGGAGTTCATCTTAGAAGTCAAATCTCTGGGCATTGTTAGGTCTCAACGCGCAGCACACAATAGATCCCCTCTAACTCTTCCATCTGGGTTTTGAGCAGACACTAATGCTGCCATTACTCAAACTGCAAACATGATGGAAACCCTAAACCACTTTTTCTCCAAACCCCTATATGCATACTGACAGACTTGGATTGAGACATTTCTTGACTCCAACCCTGTTTTACAGGAATCATTTAATTAGTTGTACAGCATGATCCCATTCACTATAAGTAAGCCTAATGTAATCTGGTCCTTCATGAAGTCAGAGCATGTTAAAAATTAAAGTGAAATATATTTGAATGCTAAGCTTTGTTATCTCTTGGAAAAGTTCTTGGACATCATGTTTGTCAACTCCACAGACCTAAAGCAGCCATATGTTAGATACTGTTCTTTTTCTGACTTCTAGTTAAAACCAAGACAGCAGCTGAAAGTTTTATGTAGAGTCTGTGCATACAGAACAGGAAGGGGACTTTTTGACCCTATCACTTCATTTATTTTGCCTGTTATTTTAAAATTAGCTATTTTCAAATAACCTATTTGCTGACTTCACTATGTCATTGTATCTTTGAGTCTAGAAATGAAGACACTGTAATAAGCCTGTAGTCAATACATACGAATTTTAAAAATCTGTCAGCCTTTTAAAAGTACTTCACTTGGGGAAAACTAGATTGGGATAGAATAAGCAGTTTGTTTTGTGACATATTATCCATTGCAGACTGCCTAGAATACCTCATAGGAATAAATATTGAATTATAAAATAATCATAAACTAGGTCCTCATGGCTTTTATGTTTATTTCCTTCCATTTGTTTTCATTTCTTACGCAATTCTGATACAAAAGGCAGAATAATGCAAGCAAATTGCAGTTTATGGCTCCCAGGGGGGAAGGGATGGAGTTGAGACACAAAACATAAAGAAGTGTAAATAATACAATAATCAACTGGAACTGAAATGCTGGGATCAATTGTCCTAAATTATGAATGAATCTAGGCTCAGAAAGCTTCATCTAGTATTGTCATGGTTTCAGATCTCAAGATTTTCTTGTTTATAGGACACGATGGAGACCCACAACTCCTTTACTTTTAGTGCCTGCCTCAAAAAGGAAAGCAATCTAACGTAATACCTTTTGGTATAAATGGATGAAATACAAGTTAAATTGTAGTTGGAAGCTATGTTTTTTACCATCAGTTGGTTTTAAAATTGTCTGACCTAATGAAATTAATGTAGCCTACAGAATTCCAACACTCAGCTGTGTCTTAAATTCAGCCAACAGACTGATTTCTTTTTTTAAGCATGTGTCTGTTATCTCTTTTAATGTCAGGGAAGCAAAGCAGTGAAACTTCGGTGGGCTGGCGTGGTATCCCTTTGTGCACCTTTGCAGGGAAACCCTTTCTTTCGGATGGTTATATGGATGGTTTAGGCCGTTAGTGTAAGATTTTGTTCCCTAATGGATATGGGTTGCCCAAATTTAAGCAGGTTACCCTTTATTAACCTAACAGTAGTGCTTGAAGTATCTGCTCACTGTGTGAGGGAGTTTTCATCAGTGGTGGTAAGGCCAGTACTTCATGATGAATTAGCCTTTTTTATACCCTCTACACATGAAAGCATCAGCCCCAGATTTGAATGTGTAATAAAGCACATCTCCAAGCTTGCAAAAGTAAATTGGGAATGGAGTAGGGAATGTGGTCCTCAAGTGTAAGGCATAGCATAACAAAAACAATTTTGTAGGGTTATATGCATGTTATCCAAATCTGTAGAAGAAACAGTAATAGGCATCAGAAGCACATAGTATGCAGGAAATGTCCATTCAGTGTAACACCCCTAAAGTTATTTAGAAATTTTGGATTTTTTTAAATAGTCAACAGCCAACACATGGGAGAAAATTAAAATGTTTCATTTAACCCTCAAGAAAAAATAAATTTTGTAAAGACAGCCACTTAGTAGCTTTTTCTTTCATACTGGAATGCATTCTTCTAAGGAAAAGATGGTTTAGTTTATTGGTACATTTTTCGTTTTATAACAAGTAACATTAAACTAATCTAAATAATGCTGTTTGATTTTAAATTGCAATCTAAACTAGGCTGACTGAAACTAAGTCACCATGGTAATCAGACTCAGTCAACAGTATGAATTTTCCTTCAATTTATACCAAATGTGCCGTTTATTTTATTAGCACTTATTTTGATATGGCTTCTAAAAATTGAGGTAATAGGCAGAGTCAGATATGGAAAAGATGAAACAAATAGAGCAGACACTCAAGGAAGAGCAAAACATTTTAAGGATTTGAACCACATCTGACTGATGCTTCATTTAAATTTACTTAATTTGTATTTCATCATTTGATTTAGATTCTTTATTTTTCCCGATACATTCTTTCAGCTTGGTACCATGAAATGGACAGGGGTAGGTCTCTGCATTCTTTCACCGCTGTGGCTTGCCAAATTTTGCTTGATCCCCAGTACAAAGTGAAACAATATTAGTACTGTCCTACTTGGGGCTCAGCTACCCATGACTGTAAAGAACCACCAAGAGATAAGTAAATTTTGCACACTTTGTTCCTCGTTAATGCTTTGGGTAGCCTGTTGGGAGGGTTCAAGTACAGCCATTATTGTGATTACAAGGAAACTAAGGATGCCCAGTAGACTGTTACAGCCTCTTTGAGCCTCAGAAATGGGTTGAAACAGGGCTCAGACTCCAGCTGAGTCCACTGACTGCAGTATTTCATGTATCATGTTACATTTAATTTCTTAGTACTAAAATCATCTAACACTACCCTAGATAAAGGAGGAAATTTACAGTTGGTGAAATTATTTCATAAATCTCAAGTGTCCTTTGTGCTACCTGCTTACCCAAGTCTGCCTTGAAGGCAAGGGTTTCAATCAATAGAGGCAGTTGAAAAATGAAGAAACAAGCAGGGAAAAAAGCAGTTTCACAAAAGAAGGGAAGTGAATGCTAGAGAGAGAACACTCAGGGGTGATAGGAAATAATGAAGAAGGAAGTAAATTGGGGGAATATGCTTTCCAGCTTGCAAAGTCTTACTCTTTGATTTCTTTGATCCCAAATACTAAAATACTGAAGGATCTGAAAAAGCAGAAGAAAAAGAAGAAAAGGCTTTGACTTTGGAAGAATTTGGAGATAGCTAAATTGAAGAGTGGTTACTTAATGACTGCAAAGGAAAACTGAGATTTATGAAAGGGAGGATACATAGGGGTTTTGTTCTTCTTATATTTCATTCCTCTTATATACATTCCTCTGCATGCTAAATAATTCATCAGCAAATGAAGTTTGCTTTGAAAACTGTATTTAGAGTTCCTTGCTGATCACAGGGTACCTGTAACTAGAGTGTTTAATCAAGTTAAAGTCACTTAGATTAATCAGAGTGAATTTATAGTCCAAACATCCAGTTCATATTGGGTTACACAGGAGTATGATGAAGGAATTTATGCCCATCACCAAAAGAGTATACTTGAGAACTACTGAAAGGTCACTCTCAAAATATTGAGAGCCATGAAGAGGTAGTGTAAGGTTTAGTTCCAGATTTCCCTTTATGAATAAGTAAACTGCTATTTCTGTTTGATTTACCTGCACCCCCACCCCAATTTACTCCAAATTTAAATGATTTAAAAAATCTTGAAATAGAATGTAATTGGAATTGTTGAGTTTATATAACTCATTAATAACACTGCATGATGCCATTGAGCTTTATTTTTGTAATTTGTGATGTTCATTTTGCTTTCCATGTCAAAAAGGCAGTATGTGGCAGAGCAGAAATACTGAGAATTTCTGGTGGTGCACAAGGGAAGCAGCCTTTAGCACAAACCACTTGTCATATTTCAATCTCTGCTATATTGTTTTTGAAGTTTGACGTGCTCAGTAGCATCTGACAATCTCAAAATTGTCTTTACATGAAGCTTCTCTACAAGATGGATAAATTCTGTTGTTTCCATTTTACATATAGGAATTACCCCTGCTTTTCTATGTATATGTCCCTAGAAACTAATTTTTGTTGCCTAAATTTGATTGACTAACTACCTTGTGTCATTAAGAAACTTTAAAACCAAGCAGGTGTAGCACAGGTGCCCAAATCCAAGTGCTAATCACCCGTGTGCACAAGCAATTAGGAAGTCTATGTGTATGAATTTATGGGCCTCATACTTTATTGTATGGGTGCTATGGGAATTTTTAATCAATTCACAGATCTGGGAGACTTAATCCAACTAACTTGGTTAAAAGCATGTTACACCTATTGTCATTAAAAAAAGGTTGTGTGTTTGTAAAATGAAATACTGGCAGGAACCACTGATTTTTAATACACAAAGCAGCATTACTAACAAGAGTACAGAAGATGTAAAAGTGGTATAAATGGTTGAAAATTGCACAAATTCAATTAAGACGTCATTAGTGAAAGAAAACCCAAACTGATATTCAAAGTGTACACAAAGCAATGCTTTTAAAATTTATTTTGTGTTAGTTTATGGAAAGCAGTAACCATTATGGCTATAATATACATCCAAGGACTTGAATAGTGAAATGATAACCAGAACTGATAAAAAAGTAGCACAATAGTGATCAGAAGCTTGAATTGTTTGCTTAGTTTTAACATGTGTTTTCATAGAGTCATCATTCTACGCTTATTAGTACTGAGTATCATGCTTTGATCTAATACCTGAACAGAGTACAAAGCATCCTTTATTTAAATCCTGTAGGTCCTGTGTCTCGTGTACACTGTGCCATGTCTCATCTACCCTGACCGCTCTGCATGGACTCATACTGCTTTGTTAAATCTCTAGAAGGCAAAATGAGATCCATTACTTTACATTCCTAGTAAGTTTGCATACTGTAAGATGATCTTTAATAGAGAATGATGGCGGAAGAGATTTTATTTTCCAGAGAGAGACCCTAGCTTAATACAATAGATTTCTTTAGGAAGTGGGAATTTTAAATATTCAGTAAGTTTTTAGAAGTAAGGATTACCATAATTTTAGAAGTAAGATTACCATAACTACAGAATGAATTTGTATTTTTCTTCTTGGACCCAAGATACACAAGGCTTAAGACCTCAGTGTTTGGCATATTGAAGGGATAATCATGTGCTAGAACCCTAATCTGAACTGCAATGAATTATTAAACAAGTGGTTTGTTGGATGATGGAATACTACCTGCAAAGCAGTGCTCCTAGAGGCACATCCAGAGCTAACTGAATTGAGCCAATTAGACTGACTGTCTCTTCAATGTGTTGTGACCTATCAATGGTAATAGCTTATTGTGATGATAAATGAACCCATCTCTCAAACTGAAGCCTGAGTACACACTTCAGCAGTTTCCCTGAATCATGGGGCCATTACCTATCAACTTCAGACTGACAGGAGTGGCAGCAGTGAGAGCAGATGGCATGCATGAGTAGAGACAGATGATTGTTTTACCCAAATGAATGTATTTTGACTTATTTCTGGTGAGGTTGTTTTGTGGTTTTCTTGCGTTTTTTAATGGGCCTGCCTTAACATTCCATATTTTGCTGGAACGTATCTGACAATATGTGCAGTGCCAGCCCTGTCTCCTGAGATGGCTGGATGAATTTCTGATTGGTATCTACATACCTTTTCAGTTTCACAGGCACTCTGTGTTGTGATACAAGTTAATCCCTTTTTTTCCTAATTACAGAGTGTGATGTATATTTGGCCCTCTTAGCTCTATCACTTTATTTTCCAGAGCTAACTTCCTCAGAAAAATGGGCAAGATAGAAGAACTGTAACATTATCAATATTTTTCATTATTTTATTACGAGCTTTTGAAATGGTAAGTATCAAATATCATGAAATACTTGTCACTTCTGGATCAATTCCTTGGCTAGTTTAACTCGTTTTAGAGACAGGAAAATTTTTCACGGTGAAGGCAGTCATTTTAACAACTTTTTGTGTCAGTTTTCTTCTAGGCTTTTTTTGTTATTTTGAGGATTTCAAGTGTGTTTTATTAAATAAAAATAACAGTGCCAGAGATAAATCCCTTCAGTCTAACATCCTAAAAGATGATTTTGGTTATTTTGGACTCAATTTTTAAAATGAAATCGCAAAAGAGAAATGGCTTTATATATTCCTAAACCATTTTCCAGTTATCCACAAGATAGCTCCAGTCTACTGTGAAGGCGTGACCTGGAGTGAATAGTCCTTTAAGTGAAAGACTTTAAGCTATGCCATTAGCCAGTCAGTGCAGCAATCCTCTCCATGAATATCCATGAAACTCTTACTCGGTATGTCTTACACCAGAAGGTTTCCTGACGTGTGTCCTGATGAGCTCTGCCTCACTGCACCACGTACTTGACCATGCAGTTACTAAGGGGAAACTTAACACAATTCTAAGTTTGCTTTGCCATGAACTAGGTAGCTTGTTTGCAGAAATATTAATGGATATAAATAGAGTGAATAGTAATCCGTAGTTTTCTATCAATATTGTATCTTCCGTGCTCCAGAAAAACCATAATACAGTATTTCATTTACTTTGAAGTTATTTGAAGCTCAGATGATCAAAGTCTGTCATAATAGAGAAGAACTTTTTCTTCTTACATATTTTAAATTAAATGCAACAATACAGAGCTGTACATATATCTAGTAATTTTAAATATTTGCCAAGTTAACAAAAAAAAAGATGGAAAAGTTTAAAAAGTGAAATCAAAACTAATAGATCAGTGTTCTGTTGTGATTTGGTATGGAAAGCAGATTTCCTCACTTAATAAACCGAAGCAGTCTGAAGTAATAAAACCTGTGGACCGAAACTGCATTTTTTAACTTAGTAAGTGGATTTGTAACAACAGATGCCGTTAAAGCTAATCAAATAAATAGATACATTGTTTGGTCAGCTGTGTCTTATTACTTAAATGTGTGAGCTAATTCTGTTTAGTCTGCTGTGATGAAAAGTCCTCTTGAGAAAGGACTTTCTATAGTTTTGTTGCTGAGATTCGTGTTCTGTGCCATGCAGCCAGTGAATTTTTCCTTTCATAGATGATATATTAGCTCAGTTGAGGTAGATGCACAAAAATCCTTTTTTTTCACTGTTCTGTGTCTTTTGTTTTATATCAAATATGTGATAAATATACCTATACATTTGAATAAAAATCACTTTATACATGTGTCTCATCTGTTGAACAAAAATATGCATGTATAACACAAAGGATGAAAGAGAATAAAAATAGCCACATGAGATTAAAAAAACCCAGAAAATTAAATATAAGAATGATCAAGGCAACTTTTCTCAAAAAACTCTCAAGCTTTTATGTTAAAGCTAGCTAACAAGGCTTCATTAAAATACTGGTTTGGCTGTTTCCACTAAACATTGTCAAATTTTCTAGTAGCAACATCACAGAGAGATACTTTGTTTCAGAATTTGGAAAGTGTGAGCCTCTTTGGCGTTAATGGAATTGGCTGAGGAACTGCAGTTTGCCTTTGAGGATATGTCGGTGCAATTTTCTTCAATGTTTCTGAAAAGAGGCAGTAGTAGAAAAGGTCTAATATTTGGTAAGAAATTGGAGTTGTTTATCCTGGAGAAAAGGCTCAGGGGACCTTTCTTCTCTCTATAACTACCTTAAAGGAGGATATAAACAGGTGGCCGTCAGTCTTTTGTCCCAGGAAACGTGCAACAGGACAAGAGGAAAGAGAATCAAGTTGTGCCAAAGGAGGTTTAGATCAGCTATTAGGAAATATTTCTTCGCTGAAGGAGTGGTCTAGCATTGGAACAAACTGCCCAGGGAAGCAGTGGAATCACCATCCTTGGAAGTATTCAAAAATGTGTAGATGTGGTGATTACAGACATGGTTCAGTGGTGGACCTGGCAGCATTACATTAATGAATGATCTTCATCACAAAGGTCTTTTCAAACCTTAGTGATACCAGGATAACTCAAAATCTTTTATTCCCACCATAGGTATGATCAAGTAGATGATTTTATCAGTAAATCGCCAGACTTATTACCAGGCCTTCCCAGAGCTTCATGAAACAAAATGTCCTTCTGCCTGCAGTATTCAAGGAAAATAAATGATAGCTGAAAGATTTGGGATAGGCAAAATAACTCTTCAAATCTCAGAGTCTCTCTTGACTGTCCCTGCACTGTCTCAATTTTGAATCAAATAGAAGTGCATTCACCATTCAGGGGTGACCTCATTAAACTGTGAAACCTGTTTGAAAATGTGTGACACAACACAGTTTTTAATTCAGTTTACTGAGTTACAAATCTGATGTTCTTCTGAAAGTTACAGACAAAATTGAAATGACATAAGACAAAAGCTTCCAAACTTACAATGCCAGTATTTGTGGGGGAAAAAAAGTTATGAGGTTCACATTCTTTAGTTAAAATAATGAAAGCATCAGCTCTTTAGCTAAGTTATATGTGTTTATAAATATTATTACTGACTACAGTGTGCTTTCAGTCTGCCATTTGTATATTTGGCTGTCTATGAGAGTATTATTCCAGGCAAATATGAATAACTTAGCTTGAGGTACTTTTCCTGTAAATCATTATTTAGCTTCTTTGTCTACTTTGTTTCCCAGTACTGTGAAGGGTTTTTTTTTTTTTTAAATACTTGTTTTTTGAGGAGTAAGATAATTCTGGGCAATTATCTGTGGATGTATTGTACAGAGAAGCAACTTTATTGTGATCACATATAATATGTTCTAAAATGTAATGCACCTTTGACTTCCTCTCACAATTTTTACATGATAGTTCTTTCAGGCTGTCTTTTGGTGTTTTGTTTGGCTAAATGCTGCATTTAGAAAATGGTTATTCTATAGATCTATGAAATGTTTTATGACAAGAAGCTAAAGTAAAAACTTATAGTAGACCTATAAAAAAGTATTTCTTTGTTTTCTCCAAAAGATTCCTGGTGTTTTTAACACAGAAAATCTAATTAAAATTCTAATGTAGGTTTCCTGTATGTATTTTGCATGTTTTATTTTTGCTTTCCGTTTAAAATTTGCTAATTTACATCCATTTATGCATAAAAGATATTTAGAACATGTAGTGATATTCTGTGCTGTGACAAAGCAGAAGACGGTATTTTTCAAAAAAAAAAATTTGGGCCACTTTGAAAGCCAGGGCTTTTTGAGATGAAGATGACAGATTATTTTCTTAGTAACATTTTAAAACTTTTCTTGTATTTGGAGAGAAAGCCTTAGTCCGAAGAGATTTTGATCTGACCTATTGAAGTCGTTCTGACATTTTTACAACGTAAGTTTCATATTCAAGTATAATAATCTTCAGAGAGCTGAAGAGCCACTCTCTCACTCACTCTCTGTTTAGGTACCTGAGATTGTTCTGCAATGCTCAGAACAGCAGCAGAAATAACTGTAAAGTGGCTATAGTCAACTGTGTCTTTGAAAAGGATGTCCCAGGGTTTCTTGCCTGTTAGCAACATGCTGCTTTCTAACGTGGGAAAGCCCAGTTTTCATAAATACTACAGCATGTATGCTATTGTTGCAGCATTTCATGAAGTACTGAAAACACTGGGTATTTACTGAAATGTCTTCACTTTGCTTGAAGAATGTGGTGAATTTAATCTTACAATTCAGGATTTATTTTGCTCTAGGTAAGTAATGACTACCACTTTAAAATAAGTGGATGTTAATTAATGCTTGAATGCAGCAGATATTATATTGGACGATGTGGATACGAATTCACCTTATTAATGGAAAGATCCATCATAATGAGTATATTGCTGTCTTGCTGAATTATGATGGAATTCTTATGAAAGGATAAATGACATCCATTTTAAAACCTAATGGGTATCATTATGGTCAGTGTTAAAACAATGAATACCAAATGAATGAGTAATAGGAGGGACACTAAAACTAAATTTTATTCATTAACTCAGTCGGTAAAAATGTGTAATCAGTATCACAGATTTATGTACACATCCTAGTTAACTGTGCATGTGCTTCAGGCAGTCTGGGACCTTCAGGAAAATTTGACCAGAGTAGCAAAAGCATTCTTAACCACTTCACTAGAAACACATATATATGGTTTATATAAAATACTGAAAGTGGAAAAAAAATAGCCTGAATACTGCCCAAAATGCCAAAAATAGTTTCTTTTCTTCTGTGTACAAAGAATCTTAACTAGAAATCCCAGCAGTATGGCAATAGCAATTAAGCAAACATTTTGTAATTGGTGTGCTTTATTATCCTGACGATGTGAACAGAAATGTGAATACTCAGTGACTTGAGCTACCCTGATGAGTGCACCTGCTTGGGACAGCATTCAGCATCCCATTAGGAGCCAGCATAAAACCACCCTGGTAAGGCAGGTAGCTCCAACTACGGGTATATGGCATGTTCACTGATCTCAAACTTCCCAAAGTTCCAGTTGAACAAAAGGCTGTTTTGTCATTGTAAGCTCTGTGAGGGGTTTTAGTAATTTCTCTTTATTAATTAATAAGTTAACTTATTTATTTATTCCTTGTTAGTTTTTGTGTCAACTCACCACAGGGAAATTCATATTGCTGCAAGCTTTAGAGACAATTATGTTTTTAAAAACTGGTCTAAAAATATCACGAGCCCACTGAGTTCTTTGTTTTTAGGGAGGGAAGAAAGGAAAATGTGGAATTCAGAAGGGGATTGTAACTAGGAAGAGTGTAGATCCATGCTGACATATGATCTAATTCTCATCTGGCTGACCAGCAAGAAAACAAAGAGTAGTTTTAAATATGTGTCATTTTTGTGGGTGATTTTTTGTGTCTTAAGATTACTGAGGTAAACATTCTCCCATTTGATCTCAATCAGTATTGGGTATGCTTACATATATCTGCTGTCTTATTACAGATCTTTGATCTGGATCTATATTAGGGGTTCTGAGAATCAGTATGAAGTATTCTGCTGTGGCTCTGAAGAACTTTCACCTGCCATACTGAAAGAAATGGAAGCACAATCTATAAAAAATCAGTAAACTGCAAACAGGATTCACCCTGCAGATCTGAGAAGAAGAGTTTGTCCTCAGAGAGGGAGATCATAGATTCAGGTTTAGAACAAGTCTTGCCAAGTAGTTTTATTTTTTTCCTCAGAGAAAACAGAGATATGTGTTAATATATCACCTTCTGAGTATGTAGTTATTATTGCATTCATAAGACACCAAAACAAAGGTTCATACTTTGCAGTTCTTTACATAGAATCGTAAACCATTAGTATATTTCCTAGGAAAAGACAAAGTTTGAGAACATAACAATATCTGAACTGCACCAGAGGAAAGTCCATCCAGCCCAGCAGCCTGCTTAATCACAATTGCCAGCAAGTGCCGAGGGAAGAGTGTAAGAAGCTGGTAAGGATATAGTGACACTTCATCACATACTTTCCTAACCTCAAGCAACCTGTAGCTTGGGTGCCTCAACTCATGGAGGTGTCTTTGGATTTAATGGTCTTTATTCTTCCTAACTGCACGTTAAAACCTTTATCACATGAAGATCTAACAATAAATGAAGGTCTTGTTTGAAACAGCAAGTCTGGTTCTCTGGCAGCCCACTGTGTCCTGCCCTCCACCATTGTTATTTGATTTTGAATTGTCCCTAAAAAAGAGTTTATATAGGAAAATCTAAGAGATTGAAATTTATGCTGGCAATTCATGTAAGTGGCCTGGAGGGGAGATTACCTGTACTTTGTAAAAGAACTGCAGGTGTTTGTCATGACATCAAAGCACAAACTATTTGCTTCTCATCAATCAGGTTACGCTGTAAATTCTTGTCTATTGCATTTGACGCTCATCAGAAAGAAGGAAGATATTTTGTGATTATATCGTGGGAAAATGCTTTTAAATATCTGTTTTTCAGGGATAAGCTATTTCTTTACATTATAATCTGCTAATTGTTTAAAACAATTACGTTAGCATTGATTAGAATGTGTATGTCCTTGGTATTAACACATTAAGAATTTTTAAACATATCTTTGATTCAGGTTAGTATGAAAATAAATGAAGGAACAACATACTGTTACCACCCTTCTAATTTATGTGTTTGTGTCACCTACTCCATTTTTGTACTGGAGTATATCAAAAGCAGCGAGCCCTTGAAAGTGATCTGAGCCAGTACTAAAATAGCTAAATAAGGTTGAAGAAGGGGAAGCAATAAATCAGATCAAGTGGAAATCATAGGCGGATACAGAAAAAAGAGTGCAACTACTTTTCAAGACATATTCTGGTTTCTCGAGTGGGCCCATGCAGGAAAAATAGTGGTACAAAAAATGCTTTTCCCAGCTTATGTTGTCTCAGTTCTATTACAGAAATGAGGTCAGTACTTCATTCTATATAACCTGCTTTTTACTAACCAAGAAAGTGAGTTTTGTGGGACAGGTAATGGTAGAAAATTATATGTGATCATGCCCTCATCCTTTTTAGTCACCAGTTCCTCAATTGTGGTAGAGCTCACCATACTCCTTTAAAGATATATGAATTCATGATATTTTGCATACTATCAACATCGGTCATGAGACAGAGAAGATGTATTTAATTTCTTAATATCTTGTCTTAAACCTGGGCCAAAGGAATGACTATGTGCATCCTCAAAGTTGAATTGTGATTTTTGTTCTAAGCTGTATACTGGTTCGGTAGCAACTCTGCATTGGTGCTGTCTTCTGTATTCTTGTAGACACCACAAGTTACAGACGGCCAATTTTTGGTCAATGAACATAGTTCCACTGAGTGACTGTTGCTGTTTCTTGTATAGCCTGATCCAGCATATAAATGTCTAACAGTTAATGTAGTTTTAAATGTTGTTAGTCATATCTTGTCTGTTAAGTCACTGATTAAGACTTTTAGTTATTAGAACACCATAAACTTGAAAACAAACCCCTTTGTAGTAGAAATTACTGCTAGAGCACTTTGACTAGAAATCAAGTCTTATAAAAATGTTCAAAGGGAATTGTGGAGTTCCAGCAAAAAAAAAGTTACAGGCACCACAGCAAGTTACTCACTTCAGAGCTCCTCCTCCTTCCCAAAAGTGCTCTGAATTAGATTAGAGCTATAAAAACAATTTGACCTGAGAAATTCTCATGCTGTAGAGACTCAGGATTAGGTCCTGCTCCAACAGTCAATTCACTTAATAACTTCTCATGTCTGAAATTACATTATCCACTTTTCTGTCTTTTATGGGATCCAGCTAAGCTAGATCAATATCCTGAGGAAATGTGGCTTTCTATTTTAGGATGACATTTTCCTACTTGGCAGGATATTATCTTCATCAACATGTGTACAATATGGTACTAATTTATGTCTATTTCTTAGTTTGGTGAAAGTCTTGCACAGTGTGTTAGGACTTACGACTATTACTTTAGAGAATTTTAAATACTCTTAAAATATAATATACTCCCTCATTTTACTGTAAATTGGTACTCTATTTAGAGTCAAGAGCTATAACTATTCTAAAATGAGGGCTTAATCATTTAATGATAATTTTGATCATGAACGTCTCATTCCAGTAGGCTGAAACTGAGGTAATAAAACAGTTCTTGGGCCAAAACTCAACATACAAAATTCTTTATTCAACACATTATATGTGATGGCACTTGGATTGAATGAGTTTTAGATACACAGATTACCAAAAATGAAAATGAAAGTTTGCAAAGTAGTTTGTGAGCTACACTGTCAGAGTTGTTGTTCACATGGGTACTTTAGGGACACGTCTGTTTTAATAATCTGGGATTTGCTCTGCTCTCTAGTTTTGAGGGCATTGGTATGGCCACATTATTGAAATACTATGCTGTTTAATTAAGAGCCACTATTAAAGAGTACTCGAGTAGTGTGCGGTTTTGGGTGCCAGAATATAAGGAGGATATAAAGCTACTAGAAAGTGCCCAAAGGAGGGCAGTGAAGATGGTGAAGGGCTCTCAGGGGAAACCTTATGAGGAGCAGCTGAGGTCACTCAGTTTGGTCATCCTGGAGAAGAGGAGACTGAGGAAAGACCTCCTTGCAGTATACATACATCTAGTTGAGTGTGCAAAAACTTCAAACTGCATTAGTTGTTTGGCAGGATGAAAGTCAATTGAGAAAACTATTGTAAACAATTTAAACAGTTGTGATTTTTGTGGCTCACCATGCACTTTATCAAATGAACTTCCTGAATGGGAAATGCAGAAATCTTGCCAAATAATTAGGTCTATTCTAGTGTGTTAAGTTCACAAGCCAGTTTTGATGACTCCGTGTGTAACCGGAGGAGAGAGGCAAGTTCCCCCAGAGGATAATTCATAGCATTAACTTATGCTCTATATGAGCTATGGGATACCCTCTGCTTCTCTGCTGACAGTGGAGGAACACTGGGATTATCATCTCTAAAACTAAATGAGGTACATAACATTAGATGGGGCTGGGGCCCCTGTAGTTCTCACTTGAACTTGAAAATATTCAGTTTGGAAAAATGCTAAAAAATGCTGACAAAAGCCTGATAAAAGGGACCAAACCCTGCCCCATTCATAACTACTTTAGGTTGTAATTTATGTTGGAAAACTCTTTGAGAATCTGCACTGGACAGTTTACTATGCAGTTACAGTTTTTTACTTTATACTACAGAGGAAGCTTAAACACAGGAAGTCTCATTGTGGCTCTGGTATTAGATTTATGATAGAAGCCTGTACAGGCAAGTTAGATATCCTGTGCAATAACTTCCAGATCTCCGATCAGGGAGAGAGCTCACAAAAATAATAGCTTGTCACTTTTCTCAATTACAAATGAAACTAAGATACAGCGTCCCATGTGTAGCACAGCTATAAGGAAACTACAGTCAATATAATTTGTAAATAATGGTTTACACATGACAGAAATGTTTATATGTAAGTAATTAAAATGCTTACATGTGGCAGGTTATAAAGCATCAGCTTTCCAAACTATAATCTTTTAAGTCAAAACACATAATTTGTGAACATTGTTAGAATCAGCTCATGATTGCAAGGGTCACTGTTCCATCCAGTCATAGCTGTATATTGTTCCAGTGGAAAATATAATTGCTATTAATAAATATTTATGTATTTTAGCTTTCTGCATAAGATGAAGTGACTGGAAACCTCTCAGCAGCACATGACCAGTCAGTTATTTATAGATCCTCAGCAGACCAAAGGGGTATTTATTAAAGAATTGCCCTAGCTGCCCTTGCTATCAGCAGGGTGTTGTAAATGTTCTGAGATAACTTTTAATCATCTAGGTCAGGTATTAATTACTGAATTCCCAGCCTCTCTAGTTTAGACTGCTTCCAGTCTTTGCACTTCTGAATATAATAAAAATTCAGTGCAATAATTCACTAACTTTTGTACAATTTTGCACCAACTTGATGTTGGTACATCGATTAAAAAAATCTGATGAAAGCATTTATGTAATAGATAAAAGCAATACAGAGAGTCAGCATATCCAAAGGAGATAACTCAGTGAGCTGAGAAGTAGTTTTAATTGAATGGAAACACATGAGAAGAATCCTCAGTAAAAGCAAGGTCATCCTGTGCCTAGATAGATTTCCAGGAAATCGGTGGGATTTAATTTAAATTAAGTGTGCTGAAAGCAGCATAAATATTTGTGCCACCCAAGAGAGTGTGATTGTGATAGTAGTTCATGTCCTGATGCATAGTCAGTGCTTTCATACCCTCCTTTGAACTTTAGCATAAACTCTATAGTGTCCTGAGGGCCTGCCCTTACCATGCAGAAACTCCTGTTTTCTTAGAAAACAGCAAGTGATAAGGCACTGTGGAGACACCTGTGATTTACAGTAAGTGGCCAACCTAACAGTCAGTTGTAGAGTCACTTAAATTATCTAGCTCAAATATTTATTCTGCACCTTGATGTTCTCACAGTTGCTTCTTCCCTAGTGCAGACAGATTTTTAATCTGAAAAAGGGTAGTCATCATTAGCACTGCAGATAATTCATGTGCATTCATTTCAAGGGTGAGAAGATATAACCATGAATGAAGAGCAGGGATTCTGGCAATATGGAAATCATTCTCAAGTGTGTCTGGGTGAATAATCCGTCCTTCCTAAGGCCATTAAAAAGTCTGGGAGAAAGCTAGTGGGAATTTATTGGGATCAACTCATGATAAAAACTTCTTTTGGTCCAACTAAAATGAAAAACCGAAGGATTTCATTACAGATCAAACGTTTCATTTGACCTGGAGTAGATATTTTTGGTTGGCAGGTATTTATTAAAATAAAGAGAATTAACAGCACAACTGTGGAAGACTAGTAAATTCTGTTTTGTCAGCTTAGCCTTTGAAATACTTTTTGGATTAAACTGTCAGGAAAACTTCTTCAGATTTTCTGAATAGTTCCAGAACAAATAAATTAGCATTTTAGAAGTGAAATTGCTTCATTATTAATATATAGTAAGACTCTTCAGGTCAACTTAACTCCTATTCCAGGTAGTTTCGTGGTATCAGTGAGACATTCTTTATGTTCCTTTTTTGTCCTTCTTTTGAGGAATAATGGAGACCATAGGGAATTTTTTTTTTAAAGCCTCTTCTAACTCATCTAGTTATGTTGGCATCTTTTTCCTCTATTCTTTTGCATTCTCTCAAATTGAAGTTACATGCTCTTTGCTATTGCAGAGGATACTAAACTGTTCAAAGTCAGAATGGTATAACTGTTTCTAGGTCTTACATACTCGCAGTTGGACTCCTTTTCATATAAGGCTAAGCCAAATAATACATATATATATATATATATCAGTTAAATTTAAAAATTTTCATCTAAAGTTTTGGTTGGATATAGGGATTGGACAAGGTTATCTCCAGAGGTCCCTCCCAAGCTCAACCATTTTATGATTCTGTATTAATTACAAACCCACAAGCAGTTAAGTACTAGTAATTGCTTTAAAATTAAAATTATAGAAATTAATTGTTTTTGCAGCTTACTTTATATCACAGAGATACAATTGACTATTTGGAAATCACTGTATTGTAAACTATTGCGTTATGCTTTTGTTTTTTAACCTCAGATGTTGCTGTTACTCTCTGGTGAAATACAGTGCTATGACCTTTCCCAGAGATTAAGGATGATGCTAGAAATCTTAAATGCCAGTAACGAGTGCCTATGTTCACAGTAGTTAAATGGGAGTAGATAGATCCACAGGGTCTGAAATACAGTGAGGAACAGCATGTGCCATAGCTGGCGAATGGACTTAGGGGAAGTCTGTTTTTTCTTTAAAGACTTGTGGCTGTGTGGCTGACACACTACAAGTTAGGAAGTCTTTTAGTTGAGGAACTTCCCATTTACTGTTCATTTTAATCAATTCAGCCAGTATCTAAATAAACTGATCTTCATGTAACTTGTTAGATGTAAAGCAATGTGCTAACATGGGGAAACTATTTTAAAAACTTGAATTAACTGCAAGTTAAAGTCTTTGTAAAGCTTAATACATTTTGAGATGTATTATATTTTGACCTTTTCTAATTATATTTTTTGTGGTATATCTGTGAAGTGCTAGGCAACCTTAGACACCATAGCTTCAATTCAGATTATTGAAATCCAGCTCCCTGCATTGACTTCAGTGAGACTTCAGAAATCTTAGAGTTTAAATGGATTGTATTGCTTGCCTTCGGGTATTTATAAAAAGACTGAGTGTTTTCCACAAGCTGTAACTAAAAATATCATTGAGACATTTTCTTCTGTTTCTAGTATGCAGATCTTGATGTTTGCACACGGTACATAATAATCTCAAATCAACTGTTCCAGAATGAAAATGAGGTCGTCTGGTGGGTAGACTATGGTTAAGGGCCAAACTCCCACCGAGATGCTCTCTCCCTCCTTCTTCTCAGCAGGACACGGGGAAAAAAGAGAGTAAGAAAGCTCATGGATAGAGGTTAAGATAGGGAGATTGCTTACCAGTTACTGTCATTGGTAAAACAGACTCATCTTGGGGAAAATAATTTAATTTGTTGCCAACTAATATAGTGGGAAATAAAGAAAAAAAAATACTTTTACCATTTACAATTTCACCAGTTCTTGGAAGATGTACTAAGACCAGCCCTGCTCACATCTGAATATTTCAAAATACAACAACTCCATATTACAAATGATAGGCCCTGATGTGTCTTTTTGAGCACTGTTATTTGTACAGGAGGCACCTGAAGTTACACTTCACTATGAAAAAGCATTTGAAAAAAACCCAATTCTTAACTTAAACTACAATATTTTAAATCATGTTGAGAATGCACTGGAATTCCACGCCCATTGCACAGGACTGTGAAATTTTACATTCTTCCTAAATATGCATAAAAATATATATTTTCCTATTAATAACTTGTTTAATGGTGTACAAGAAGATGCATGGGTTTTTATGCACAAAGTTTATTGCCAGGCCATGAAGGTGACAGAGATAGTGGGACAGGCTGATCTGTGAGTACTCAGGTTGTGTGTTACATATGCCACACAGGGGCTGCATGCTTTTTAAAGTTTGTTTCCCAAGCACAGCACACTTATATTTTAAAAATAAAACCTGATGGCCTGCATGTATAGATTTATGCAGGCTTAATATGTAGCAATTTGTTCCCTGCTGCTTCACACTGCATTCTTTCTTTTCCCTAATAAAAGAAGTTTAAATGTTTTAGTGTGGACCTTAGCTACCTGCTTTCTGATTGACATTCAAAAATTGATTAATGTAAGATAATGACTACGAAATTCTTAGTAGACTTCAGTGGATACAGCACTGTACACATTCTCTGTGAAAAATAGTGAAAAGAGACATTGTTTCAAGTGTTAAGTAATAGAATGACCTTGGACGTTCATTCACTCCCCAGAGATTGTTAGGACTCTCTTTAGCTCTTCAGAAGTGAGATATCAACACCTTAGTTGGCAACTGGTGCAGCAGGAAAAGACAGATTCCCTATTAGCAGGAATTTTCAGAAATCAATTAAGTTCATGGAGCTACAGCAGTTTCTATCAGCAGGAGATCAGTTCTGAGACATCTCTGAGAAAGCGAGAGCAGCTGCAGTGAGTCTGAGGAAAGGTCTGTGTGTCTCCAGCTGTGGCCAATGCCGCGTGCATATGGATTAGTGTAAGAATGCAAGCACACATCAGTGCTGTCCTGCCCACCAACCCAGTGTACAGCAATTTGCCCTCATTTCCTGAGCTAGAGAATAGCTCTGTTACAGTCGAGGCAAGAGAATGAAATGCTGAATGGATTAGAAAAATACACAGTTTTAAATAAAAGGTGATTTACTTAAATTAATAAACCATAATTGGTAGTTAATGCAAGAGATTATGAAACAATGACAAATGGACCAATACAGCCAGGAGGAGAGTGAGAAGAGACAGATGAAGAAACAAAATTCATACATTAATGAAGGAGATCATGGCAGTGGAGGACTGAAAGATAGTGTAAGATCAAATCTTTGTCCATCCTAAATTTTAAACAGCTGTAGATCTAAGAAATTTTGCAACAGTGGAGAGGCTAATTTGTCATGTGAGCAAATGAAGTGCATAGGGTCTTGAACACACTGCTGTGTCTAAACAATGACTTGCAACCTGTAGAGAGATGCTGTGGCAAAAAAAACCCACTCCTTGATTGTGTGTGATTAACTTGATACATGAGCATTATTTAAATATGGATTAGCATTTTTAAAGGAGTTGATGATGTGTTCTTACTGTGTCTGGAAACTTGTCCAACTTTGTGTAGGTCAAAGTCTTCATTTAAGACATTTTAAACAGCACTAAGTTAAGGTCACTATTTTTAATAATTTTTTTTCTCTTAATGCTGTTGTGAAGTGATAGCTTTTATATTCACATTTTATCTTAGAGCTATAAAGTTAATCGTTGCTTTGTACTAACCATTTGCATTAAATCTAAGGCAGCATGAAACCCTGCTAAATATTAAAGAGTTTGAGATAGAAGCAAAAAATTTACATTGGTAGTCAGAACTTGGTTTATTAAGACCTAGGAGCCTGGCGTACATTAGAAATGGGGAGAAAATACACATTGCCAACAGAAACAGGGAAGGAAGGAACACATTCAATTAAAGGAAATTTGTGTAGGTATATAAATCACATTAATCACACTCAGAAGACCTTGTATTTATGTATTATATATGAACTACATGCAAGGCTTGATTCTTTCTGAGTTTTATAGGTTTTTGTTACACTAAGCATTCAAAAGACATCAAAGGGAAGCCAAAAGTTGGTATGCTGGATAAAATATAAAATTAACTTGAGGTTTTCTAACTTATTTATTGAAACTCAGAATAACTTTTGAAAAGCCATTGAGACCAAGTGAGTAATAATGAATAATAAAAAAATTCCTAGATTCTATTAGCCTCAAGATTCATATGCTGTTAAATAATGTTTAAAGATCCTGGAGCACGTGATGGAATTCTCTACTGAGATTTTACTGCTTAAGGTTGTAAAATTACAGTTATTTTTCAAACAATTACTTGCAGTACCAAAACTCAGATTTTATCATTCTTCTTCTGGGCTTTGATGCACATAGATAATGTCATTCTCCATACTCCAAGGATACAAATGAGGAAACATGAATAAATCGGTTGCTAGAAACTAAATTTATGTTGAGAGAAATAGATAACCAGTTTGAACTTTTTTTTAGTGCTTTTTGTAAATAATATTTCATTATTCGAGTATTACAGCTGTTTCACTTTACTTTTCAAAGTAAGTTTACCCTGACATTAGAGTAGGGAGTGCTCTTTTATTTAGAAAATTGATGTATGAGAATTTTTACTGCAATCAAGTGGGATATTTCCTGAGAGGTTCTGAAGCACCTGGTATGAGGGTTTGTGTATCTTCTCCATGTAGACTATCTCAAATACAGTGTGCTTGCTATATGCATATAAACACATACATTTGCCTGCACACACGTAAATACAGACTTCTTCATCTCTCAAGGTGAAACTGGTGGCTGTCAAACCTTTTTCAGTGTTTTGCATCTAAACTTTTCTCTCTACAAAAGACACTGCTGCAATTCCAACTTTGTAAAGGCTCTCTGGCTCTCAAAAAAAGGATATTGTTGTGTCCAGGGCTCTACTGCCAACTGAAGATAGCCCAAAAGAGGGTAAGACTTAAAGAAAAACATGGAGAACTGAGTTTATTTAATTACAAATGTATATAAATAAAATTAATGAGGATTGAAGGAGATGTTTTAAGATATCTAAAAGGCAGCAGCTCTGTGAAGGGAAGGTATGGTGCTGGGTTAACAGTTGGACTCAATCTTTTAGGTAGAATCAAGAAAAAGACTGCAATCTCTCACTAAACTTTTGGTTTTCAATTAGTGATCTGTTGAAACATCAGCGTCCTCTCCCTTTAACTTGGTTGCTCTTTGATGATCTCTGTGTAGATTTTTTTTTCTTGTAATTATGCCGGTGGCCTTTTCTGCATCCTAATAATTTTTCAGTCCTGAAAATCAGAGCTGAATTTGATTCAGGAAATTGAAAGATGATGGATCTATCCTTCCATCTTTCATACTCAGAGTGAAGCTTGAAATAAATCTTTTTAAGAGAGGGCACTGCCAGTCATCAAAGGTGGATAATATCCACTCCTGTAATAGCAACCAGATATAATATACACAGTGCCCATGCACTGTAAGGTAAGGAATTTATTTTTCAAAAGTCTCCATTAAATTGGAAAGTGTCAGCATTTGTAGAGAAAGCAACAAAAAAAGAGGGGATCTCTTTTGGCTAGTAAGGTCAAGTATATCTTCTGGAAAGGTACGAAAGATACAGTTAGATAAGTTAAGGTGACTAACATGGACAGGAAGAAGATAATTTTTCAGTAGAAATAGGGTTTTTTCACATTATTTTATTTTATTGCTATGTGGATACTTACTTTATGTTCATCATCATGTGCATTCATTATGATCACACTGGATATCATTTTATAGCTTGACTTAATGTAATTATTCCCAAAGCTTGTGAGTGTTGTATTACTTTTTAGGTGCCTCTGATATTTTCAGAACATTAAAATAAAGTGTATATAGGACAATACTATCACATGGTTTTCATGCTCAATTTGTTGTGCACTATATTCTGTAACCAAAGGTCAGGGAATTTCTGGCATTTCGAAAGGTGAATTCGTGAAGGGAATAGGAGGCTTTCTTTGAAATACGTGGCTTTCACTTATATCCACATAGCACTTTCTGTAAAAAAAAAGAATTGCAAAATATCTACATGATTAAGTGTCTGAAGTCGGCAGGCCTGAGAACATTTAATCTCAGTAGAACTTTCCCCTACCTGTGTGAATTCAAATTCATGTTATATTAATCACACTCTCTGTGTTAACATACCTGATGGAACTGCAATGTTTTTTGATGATGAATCCTTCAAATGGGACTCTGTATATGACAGTCATAGAGCTTATGCCAGTGTAAGATTGATGTTGATTCTTTCAGCACATGTAACCCTTGGGCAGTAGACTTGCCCTCTTTTTTTGACAGTTATTAATCCATCCAAAGCAAATTTTCTCCATCATTCTGCATTTAAAGCAGAGGTAGCTTATGAATATGAGTCCCTTTTTTCCCCCATAAAAGATACAGTATATAAATTGATAATTGGTAGAAAAGATACTGCTTCAAGTCTGTAAATGGAAGGCACTGTACCTGTGGGAACAAATAATAAGAAAGTGTATTGCAGTCAGGTTCTCTGCAACCTTCCCGAAGACAGTGGTGCCCGTGGAAAGAAATAGGGAAGGGGTCTTTGCACAGGTGTTTCAGAGATGTTTATTTCCAGCCCCGCATGACTTCCAAGCCTGGGCACAAAGGCTCAAGACTCATGGGAAAACCAGCCTAAAGTAGAGAGTTCTCAGGGCAGGGGGCCATTCTAAATGGCCAATAGGAGAAACAGGACCTGGGTACATTAGCATCAGCCGAGGGAAACCCCGTGTGTCCAGGGCATGCTTCCACCCCAGGGTCACCTCTTCCCTGGGGGAGAGGGAGGGGTGGAACCACCACAGGGGTGGAACCTCCACAGAAGTGGAAACCTATATAGTCTGCTGTAGAATAATGTATTTTTTCTAATCAGGAGAATGTATGGAGAACACAATTTTGTAATATTTTTTTGTTTAAGGGGAAAGAATGATAAAGTAATGTTAAAAATAGCACACATGATTGCAGAAAACATCAAGTTCATAGAGCTGCATTATCCTTGCAATGGCCAAAAGATTTTTCGTCACCTTCCGTTAAGGCAAATTGAAGTTAAAAGAATAAATTCTCATATGGAGGACTTAAAAAGCTGTGCCATTTCTGCTTTCTCAGTCTTGGGCATCAGTTCACATTTCTTCTGTCTTTCCTTTGCTCTCCAATCTCATTATCTTGATTGCTCATCCTTCCTTCAGCCTCCTAAGAAGAAATGTACAGTTTTTTTCATAGAAAATCATATCTAAGAAAGATAAAGGCTTTGAACTTGACCAAAAGAAAAAAAAGACCCTGAAAAGATTTTCAGAAAGTATCTTTTCTTTAAGATTATTTGAAACAAGCGTGGTTTTTTCTTACCTTTTAAAACAGCAGCACAGTTTTATAGTTTTCAGAGATGTGTGCATATTAAGTTTTATTTTCACAGAGTCCATATAATACATTGTGTGTGCATGTGTCTGCACACGAGTAGTATTCCTATAGATGAGCACCTTGCCTCAAGCAATAATCATCTGTGGATTACCATGATGATGATAACAAGTGCAGAATTGCTTTCATGGGTACAATAAAGAATGGCATGATAGATTTTTATCTACACTGTTTTTAAAAAAAAGTCTGTCTTAAAGCATATTTGTTAATTATGTGCTGTCTGTACTGTTCTGAAATATCTTTGTTCCTTGAGTAGAACAGTATTAAAATTCAGGTTTTGTGTGATACATACATACATTTAATTACTGTTAACTAGCATTCATTTCAATTAACAAGTTTCAAATTTCAAACTCAAGTTTCTTTCTTTAAAAAAAACAGGTATTTTTCAAAACTATGTTAGTTTGTCATGAATAGGGTTAGCAAAAGAAAGGCTGCAAAACTTGTAAGCCAGGAAAGTGGCCATGAATTTAATCATGAGAAAGCATTGACTCCAGGTGCAAAGTAATTCAAAATATGGTTTTTATTGACTGAAAATAGACAAAAAAACCACAGAGTTCTGATTCACTGTTTTGTTTTCCCCTTTACCTGAAAAAAGAAAGCAAAATGCTAGGAGTTGTTGGGTTTTTTTCTATGATTAGTGTTGGTGAATTGTAGTACACAGAGACAAGTTTATACACATCTAAATCTTTTTTTAATACTCAGATGTTTATTCTTACTGCTTTTGTTTTGATATGTGATCCTTAGAGATCTCCATGATATGCAGCAAAATACTAAATAAGAATATATTATTGTTGCATTTATAATATCAAATGACAAGCAACCTCTGAAGAGCAGATATTTGGGCTTTGCAAATACTTGTATTTTTCTTAGAAAAGAAAGAATTTTCTTCAGAATATTGATTTATTTACTTTTTATTTCATTCAAAGTCTCCCATGTAGAAACACTGGCAGTTATCAAAACCAGTATATCCTTCCTGTCAGAATAATTTTGCCCAACAGATACTCCAGTTACACATCTCCTTCATGCTTGAAACATTATGATATATTTCAATTTCCTAAAGGATCCAAAAGTGCTTCTTATGTCATACTTTGCTTTGAATTACTAGTGCAGCCATCGCTGTGGTACAGTATTGTCAATAGTAATGCTGCAAACCAGTTAAGTAAAAGGAGATAGGAAAATAACCTTTGGCTGCTAGAAGTGAAGGGGTTTTTTTCTTCCATTTTCTGTTGTGACAAAGTTTAGAAATAACATTCCTGGACTGTTTTGCTTGGTGCTTTACAGACATGGAAACGAAAGAAAGCCTGAAATCAAGAATACTCACAGTCTAACTTGGTGAACTGTACTAATAACAGTTGGTTGTAACACTTGATGGCACTTGGAGATATATTTTAGTGGTGAACAAGATGGGCTGGGTCAATGATTTGACTCAACTGTCTTCAAGTTGTTTTTCAACCTTAATGATCCTGTGATTCTAACAAAGACATAGAATTTAACCATTTCTTACTGCTACATATACTGTTTAAGCTTTTTCAGTAGCAAGTAAACACTTTAGGAGGCATCCATGCAATATCATATGCAAATATTGAATAGCCCTGAATGCTGTTGCAAAGCTGAGGAAAATATTTTTAAGAACAGCTTTTAATTCGAACCCGGACAATTGCTCTTGTTTTATAGTCCTGCATTTTTGTTTTTAATAATCCTTGCATGCTGGGATTTTGTTGCCATAGAAATATGAGCTTTTAGTTTTGAAAAATTATGCAAATTCTTCTTCTTGGTAAAATATTCATGAAGAAGTACAGTCAGAGAAGGGAGGGGAAGGGTCAGTTCTTCTGTTTTAATGGAACTGGACTTTGGCACAAATGTTCTAATTAGTCATTCATTCTAATATTACAGGAAGGCATTTATTGATATGACTACTGTAATTATGGTTTGCCCCTTTGGAACCACAGACCATGGAACTGGGAGACTAACATTTAATCAGTAAAATTAAGAATTACTTTCAATTATGAGGTTGTTGACAGCTGCAAGACCAGCAGTAAACAGTTTTTATTTAGAAACCTTTGATGAGGATATGTTACTTAGAAACATGTCTCAGAGTTTATGCTCAAATAGTGAATTTGGTTACTATATCACTAGTAGTCTGAAACATCTTCAGAGTTAAATAAAAAGTGGTATTTTTACCCAGACTTACACCATTTAGCCACTCTGGCCTGCGAAATTGGTGCTTATAGTGATCAGAGCAGCTGTTGCAGCAGCTGTTGAGTTTGTATTAGCTGGTTTGTTTAGTTTGGGTTTTTCCCTTTCCTTCAGTTTAACTGTATTCAGTCAGGGAAAAATGTCTGCAGCTGTGATGACATATGAGGTTAATTTCTTTAAATATCCTTCTATGATGCGTGCTTGACGTAGTATGCTACAGTGTCACAGCTTCTGGTACATTCTTGCCAAATCGGTAAACTTCCAAAGACTGAGATTTACCTGCCACCACAGTAATAGACATGGGCAGTATTTGTACATGAATTAGGTTATCACATCACTACTGGAAGAACATGCCCCTGCTTTGTGTTTTTGAATCCTTGATCTAGTTACAGCAACTTGGGGAACAGTGGTTAGGAAGGCACGGTCAAGATCATATGGAAAGCAAAGAAGAAGAAAGTGAGTAACCATACCAAGGTTTTGTGCTTTGGTTACTGTGGTTAAGTAACTGTAAAAAAGTGATCAGATATTTTAAGTTTTGTAACGGCTTATCATTAGAAAAGTTGATTTTAGGCTTCAGGAGTGGTTGACTGAAGAGCTCTGTTTCTCTTCTCCAGTGAGAGGAAATTACAGCTGGGAATTATGGTAGAGATTTGAGAATTTGTGGAGTAAATGTCAACATTCATAAATACATTTCAGGAGACAGCATATAATCTTATTGTGCAAATTTTTCAATCAGTCACTGATTACAATAATTTTTTCAGTGCTAAGTTCAGAAGGAGCAACTACTCAGTGTAAGTAGGAGTGGCAGCAGAGGGCTCACAGGAGAGCTGATGTTATTCAGCTCCCATCTTCCTTAGGAAATGAGATTTATTCCGTTTTTTATTTTAGAGTTCCATGATTTAATTGGATGTTTCAGCATTATATATTAAACACAGTGAATAGTTGTATTTTATTTAGACATCCAAATAATACAGTCTAGTTCATCCAAGGAGGAAAAGAACTAGGGTTATGAAATGATAACTTTATTGCAATATCTCAGTAGTAGTTACACTGGGCTGAGTCTACAGATATAATTTCGAAAAATACAAGAAGCTTCTTATTGATTCTTTTGAAATATTTTCCATTTACATGTTTCTTAGCAGATATATTGAATTAAAGGAATTGTGCAATATTTTAATTGGTCTAAATTGTTTGTGACAAACTATTTTAAATACGAAGGACCTGGAAATAGGCATTGGATTGTCCTGTTCAGAATGGCAGACATCAACCACTATACCAAAATTATGCCTTGAACTTCTGGAGCAAGAAGGAAGAGGCACCAGGACCAAAAATTAAAAAGGTTTAAATTGTCTGATTACACTTGATCTACTGATACTCTAGCAAAAGCAAGGGATATTTTCAAGGGATGATTAAGGAGATATTTGCTAGATTTTAATGTCTTCCCCTGTTAGTGTTCTCTGTTCACTCATGTTTCCATGGTGTTTGAATCTGACCACACAGTATTTCTCTGGTAGGTTCAGGGTATTCTTTCTGCAACCGAGTGATCAAATGCTGTGAAAGACTTTGCTTAGTTAAGACTAATATGTGTTCGGGAAGGGTCCCAGTTACTCAGGTACTGAGCGTAAAATAGGTAAGAGGCATGATCAAGGTACATAAGAAATACAATTTAGCAGACTTTTTGTTGCTCCTTATGGGTTATGCTTACTCTTTGGGCAGGTTTTATTTGTCTCTTAAGCAAAAAACATTCAGCATAGGGGAAAAATGTAAACGCACAGATTTGATGGTTCTTTCCATTACCTGAAAATTTTAAATATTGAGATTTATTGTGAATATATAGTTCCATTGTCCAATGTACAAAGAAAGAACATCTCATACACTGATGTTTAAGGATTTTTTTTTTTTAGGGTGTTTATTTTTTCATTACATAAACATCATTCAAGGTAGAGCAAATAAATGTATATATAAGATATAAAACAACGGCATGCTTTAATTTTTGCTCTTTGATTTCTTAACATATAGGTTGGACATCACAGAACATTGTGTGATGAAATAAGTGCCTACATGGAGTAAAACTCCTTTTCCTTTTACTCAACTCTGCCTTAATGTAGGATCAGCAGAGTAAATACTAAAAATTAAAGAGCCTGTATCATAACATTCTGGATAAGAATTCCAGGAAAGAATGACTTGGAAATCTTCGTGGCTGTCAGAGTGGTCTGTTTGAAGAAACTAAAGATGACAGTGAATGATTTGAAATTCTGAGTCTTCCCCTTGAATGGTTCAATATTGTTGACGAATACTCATGGAAAGCAATTAAACCAACCATTGACAAGTAGTCAGGCTACTTTGTACTTACTCCCTCACTTGGTCTGCTTCTTTGGAAGCAGTGTTTTGAAAAAGAGAAGTTAAGTAGAATGTAGCATTGAATTATACGGAAGAGTTTGGAGTGTACTTAAGCAGGGAAACTAGGATTGTGAACTAGCTGGCATAGAGTTGGAGGAACTCTAGATGGCAGAGGGCTTGGGGAAAGAGTCCATTCTTTCAGGAGAAAAGTTTAACTTCCCTACAAAGAAAACTGATGTTTTTTTAAAGCTAGCCAGAACTATACTGTCATTCAAATAAAACATGATTATTCTGCTCCCTGCTTTATCTGAAATATTGCTCTAATGCCTCAGAAGAGCTTTTATATCCTATCTAAATTCAATCTGTCTAAGAAAGGAGAGTCTATTTAATCTCTAATTGGATCTGGAGTAGAACTAACACATGCAATCTTTACTGAGAGCTATTACTAAATGAAGAAAGGTTTGACGTCTTCTTGGTGATGGTTCTATCGAAATGCTTTTCTAGTCCCTGCCTTCCCTCACACTATGACTAGCATGAAGACTGGATCAGCAAAATCCAATTAAATACCATAAATTTACAGCTGGTACTTTTTCATAAAGAAGATAATAATCCAGATGAGAGATGAATTAACAGTGAAATATTTCCTTCAATACAAGTAAATTAAATTAGAAAAAGCAGCCCTTGGTCCATTCCTTTCTGCACCGAGTGGGCTGCTAGAAGAACACATGTGCATTTAGCCATCAGTTAAGGTGGTACATTGTTCACTGACTTGTCAAACCACATCACAATTGCTCAGGTGCCAGTGAATTATGGACTAACTTTGTCACATGAATAAATTGGGAAAAATCTTATTTTATTTAAAGGATTTCCTTCGCATGGTTAGTGCTGATGTTCTGGTGGCAGATATCTCTACATTTTCTGAAATCCGTGTCACAAAATAAATGTGTACCTAGAGAGTTTGTGAAAGTGAAGGAATTCAAATCAACTTCAGCCTTTTACTGCAGCTCTATTTCATGCAAATTTAAGAAGGCTAGCAGGCAATGTTAAACTGTATATGTTATGATTCCATTACCTTCAAGCATAGTATCTAGTGGTAGATAGTGCCATAAGAACAGCTTGGACAGGTGCACTCTTTGCTGGGTTAGGAACTGGCTGGATGGCCAGGCCCAGAGAGTGGTGATGAACACTGCTGCATCCAGTTGGCAGCCAGTCACCAGTGTCCCCAGGGATCTGTGCTGGGGCCAGTTTTGTTTAATATTTTTATTGATGACATGGATAAGGGTATTGAGTCTACCATTAGTAAATTTGCAGATGACACTAAGCTGGGAGCATGTGTCGGTCTGTTGGAAGGTAGGAGGGCTCTGCAAAGAGACCTGGAACAGTTGGATAGATGGGCAGAGTGCAATAAGCTGAAGGTTAATAAGTTCAAGTGCAGAGTCCTGTATTTTGGCCACAATAACTCCCTGAAGCGTTATAGGCTGGGGGTGGTGTGGCTGGACAGTGCCCAGGCAGAAAGGGACCTGGGGGTACTGGTTGATAGCCGGCTAAACATGAGCCAACAGTGTGCCCAGGTGGCCAAGAAGGCCAATGGCATCCTGGCCTGTATCAGGAATAGTGTGGCCAGCAGGAGCAGGGAGGTCATTCTTCCCCTGTACTCGGCACTGGTGAGGCCGCACCTTGAGTGCTGTGTCCAGTTCTGGGCCCCTCAGTTCAGGAGGGACATTGAGACGCTTGAGCGTGTCCAGAGGAGGGCAACGAGGCTGGTGAGGGGCTTGGAGCACAAACCCTGTGAGGAACGACTGAGGGAGCTGGGGCTGTTTAGCCTGGAGAAAAGAAGACTCAGAGGTGACCTTATCACTCTCTACAACTTCCTGAAAGGTGGCTGTAGTCAGGTGGGGGTTGATCTCTTCTGCCAGGCAACAGCTGACAGAACAAGAGTGTTGTCCTGTTTTTTGCTAAGCCTTCTGTGTATAATATGGAGTCAGAGAATTTTCACACACTTTCATGTAAACAATAGCCAATGTTTATTTAACCGTCTTTTCGGTTTTTCATTCCTTTTGTGATAAGAGAAAGTTTGATGAGCATCCTTTTTCTCCAGTGGGATTGAAGAGGAAGTGACATGTCCTCCAATCCCTTGCGGAATTGAGAAACCTATAAAGTACGAGAAATGTAAATAAAGTCCTCTATTTTTCCTCTTTCTGCTAAACCTAGCAGGTGTGAAAGTTTCTTTTATTGTGTCCTCTACTGACACACGAGAGGACACAGTTTCTTAAGCTGCGCCAAGGGAAATTTAGGTTGGATATTAGGAAAAATTTTTTGCTGAAGGAGTGATAAAGTACTGGAATTGTCTGCCCAGGGAGGTGGTGGAGTCACCATCCCTGGATGTGTTTAAAAAAAGATTGGATGTGGCACTCAGTGCCATGGTTTAGTTGAGATGGTGTTAGGGCATGGGTTGGGCTCAGTGGTCTTGAAGGCCTCTTCCAACCTGAGGATTCTGTGAATAGGACAGAGCCACTGGAAGACTAAGTGGAGTGAATATCTGTATTTTCTCATAATCATGGCAGCAAGCAAAAGCATTCACAGATGTATCAGGAAACAAATGGGAGGTTTGTTTGTTTTGTGGATGCCTTCCAGAATAAGAAAACATTATTATCTCATAGAACCTTAAGTTACTGTCAGCAACTTGCTGTGAGACTGCTTGGTTTTATATTCAGCAGTATGTGTGTTAACATTCTTGACAAAAATGTTCTGCCCATTCAAGTTGGTAGCCTTGGCACGATTTTTTCCCATTTTTAAATTTTTCTGGTAGCATTTTTTCATTTGGTATAGTTCTAATTGTATGACCATCTATATAATTATATACTAGTAAGTAGGATTCATGTTTTTCCAAGTCCTTTTACCTTTCTGTCGATGTATTTTAGCTATATTGGTCTAATAAAAATATTAACACTCTTTATAATGCTTGTTTCTCTAATACAATATGTCAGTGACTATACTTCTGCCACAACCACTAACAGTGAAGAGGGAAAAGATAGTTCAACTTGTTGATATTTGTTGATACTTAAGGATGGGGTTTACTGGTGGACTTGGCAGTGTTGGATTAATGGTTGGACTTGAGGATCTTAGACTTCTTTTCCAACACAAAAGAGTTTTATGACTCTATGATGCCTTTTATTTCACTTATTTTGAATGCTCGGTGGTGTATGAGTATTAGTCTAAATCTAGTTTAATGCAGCAGTATAATTTTGGTTTTGAAGGTGTTGTGTTCTCTTGGATTAGGCCTGACATTGAAGCCCTTCTGAGTTAAATCCATTGTTGTATAGGTTTTACTACCAAACATCTGGGCAAGGTGTATTTGTTTTATTTCAATAATATACCTAGTGCTTAATTATTTATTCATTTGTGAAATTTTCTGTCTTCCAAATTACTTCTTAAATATAAATACAATGTGGAATGATTTGAAGGTCATCGTTTGGTGGGGTCACCGTCCAGCCACTTTCCTTTGACTTTGCAGAGGACTTCTTCGGTTGCCTACATGTAACCACACAGTGCTGTAGTAGATACCCCAGGTCATATTTAGGTGCTTTAATCACAAACTGAGTCTCTTAACTGACAGAAGAGCATTGTACTGCTTAATGAGATAAGGGATTATCATCAACACCCTGTTTAATGAAGATAGCTCCTAATCTTCTGAAGTTACATTTGGCAGATGTTCAGCAGAAATTAGTCCCCAGTGCAGTGGACTAAGTGCTAAACCTTTACAGGCAGAGTTACAAGAGGCATTGGAGAGGGAGAGTGTGAATCTTCATGCAGTAATTCAAGAATAAGATGGAATATAAATCTGTATAAGAAGGAGGCATTCTCCAAGGACATTAGCAGAAGGGATCCTGACAGCTTGCCTTGGGAAAGCATTGGCAGCAGATTCACTAAGTGCCAGAAGAGAAAGACTCATGGAATTTGATTTCCATATGAAGAGATGCAAGCTTTCCTCATCTCTAGCCTTACTAATATTTGTAGAAATGCTGTTTGTTTTCAGTGCCATATTTATGGTTTGCTATCACTTGTCTTGGCTTAAAAGTAATTTTAGTGAGACAAGCATATATGAGAAAAGCATGCTTTGCACAGGGTAATGCTGGGTGCTTCCTCCTACCTTCCAGCACTCTTGCTGTTGAGCATGGGCATTTCTTCACAGGAAAGGAACCATCTTTTCTGCTTCAGTTTGGTTGACCTTCTGTCAAAGTGTTGTAAAAAAATCTTGTCTGCTTTCTGGTTTTATCCTTAGGAGCATGGAGCATAATAGTAGAGTACAGATAACTGTGAACAATTGAAAAACCCCCAAAAAGCTATCTGCCAGAAACTTACTGGATTAGAACTCAGATAGCTCTGATTTCTCTCTTCCGTGCTTGTTATTTCTTGGGGAGTCTGTGACTTTTTTTGAACATGTAGATTCTGCCTCCAAAGCTGGGAAAAAAATATTTGATGTATTAGTCTAAAAACAGGTGGGAGAGACAACGGAAATTCTGTGGAACCTCCTTGACATTTTTAGACAGCTATTCTTGTCTCAACAATACATGCCTTTGTCACCAGCAAGGCAAACTTTTATACCCTGTTCTCTTTGGTGTTGATGGCTTCAGATGACAATGCTTGAAGCAGAACTCTGAATCTTTGGGTGATACAGAAAAAAATGTGAAAATAGAGGGATCTCACAGATGCCCAATTTCTGTACTGCCCTTGTGTACTTAAAATGCAGTGAAAAGTACCTTTTGCACGAGATGACATACAGCACATGGATTGACCTCTGAATTCCTTTGCCTGCGAGTGAACTTGTACTTTAAATATGCAGAGGAAGGAAATTACCGTTGCGAACAATGGCAGAAGGAAGTAGTACTTTTTGGTTTATATAAGTTTGAGGTCTTTTCTAATCTATACTGGTATTATACAGCATACAAGGTAAATACATACTCTGAACTGTGAGGTATTCTCTATGATAAATGCCATTTGGGGACCTTGTCTTCAGTGTGTGATCCTGTTCATGATATGCAAATCTTGCCAGTTGCAGCAATGAAACTTAGACTGCTGTGGGTAGCAGAGACCTCAAGAGACTTCTTAGTCATATTCCAACTCCTAGGGATCATATCCAGAGTATCTCTGACATGTTGAACTGCTGCTAATTAATGAACTACTTCAATAGCATTTTCAAATAATTTAATACTGTTTTTGCCATCCTTACAATCAGCTTTCTGTAGAGTCAGGCTGAATCTTCTTCATGCCTTCCCTGGAGTTGCCACAGGTAGATAAAAATGGCCACTTCATTTTTCCAGACTTCTACATTTTGGTAAAATATTTTCCTATTCCCTCTGAGCATTCTCTTATTTGGACTAGGCAACCCATCCCTTTCCTCTTCTGTTTCCTCTTGGTTATATTTTAGGAGTCTAGGAGTCCCTAATCCATTCTGGCTGCCTTTCCTTTAGGTTTTTTTGTTTTTATTTTCCTATTTTTTTTCCTTCCTGCTTTGTGACCTATCAGTTCCCGTGTTGGATTTTTATATACTAAGGTAAAAGTTATGTAGCTGGGAAGAAGTAAAACCTGTCTTGGTACATAATTTTTATGGGTTGCCTGAAACTGCCTAATCTTTGTTTTTTCATTATTTTCACTTTCTTGAATCTTTGGCATTAGTCTGAACTTGAAATAGAAATTATAAAATTCTGCAAAAATTGCACTTCTAAAATGTTTGTCTATAGCTGAAAGCAATTCTGGGTACTTCTTGCAGCATTTCAGATATCTAAATTTTATACATTCCTCTTGCAGTTACAAACCAGTGCTTAGACTTGACCACAGGCTGTAACAGCTGTATCTTAGGGGAAAAGTCTTTTCATGTTGTTATGGTCAAGGCTTTAAGTAGTTGCATGGGTCCCAGCAGGTTTGGACACTCTGTAGATAAATCTGTGATGCCACTGTTTGCCAGTGACACTAAACTAGGAGGAGCTACAGACTCCATCAAGGATAGAGAGGCCTTACAGAGAAACTTGGACAGGCTAGAGAGCTGGGTCATCACCAGCAAAATCTAACAAAAGTGAGTGCTAGATTTTGTCCCTGGTATTGGGTAATCCTACTTATACACACAAACAGTGAGGTAAGAGGCTGGAGAACAGCACTGTGGAAGGAGATCAGGGGGTTTGGGTTGATGGCAAGTTGAACACGAGTCAGCCATGCCGTGGCAACCAAAAGGGACTTGCATGTCCAGGGGGACACCAGGCGCAGCATCGCCAGCTGGGTGAGGGAGGGGATTGTCCTGCTCTGCTCTGCTCTGCTCTGCTCTGCTCTGCTCTGCTCTGCTCTGCTCTGCACTGGGGCAGCCTCACCTTGTGTAGTGTGTGTACTTTTAAGCACCTCAAGGACATCGGACTATTAAAGTAGGTCAAAAGGAGGGTGACCAAGTTAGCATGAGTGCCTTCCAATGTGAGATATTCTATGATTCTATGATCCTACAGTTCTATGATCCAAGATTCAGGTTATGAATTGGAAGGAGTTTTCTGGCTTTAACCTAACAGTTACCTGTACAGCCTCAGATGCAGGGTTTTTATATGCCTTTATGGCTAATTCAAAATCACCTGATTTCCAGGCCTTAAGTGCTGGAACTTTTTTTCACCACTTAAATTAGATTCATCATAAAATTATGAAGATGTTGACTTTCACTGCTTTCTGTTACTGTGTGCAAAAGCATCCAATATGATGAACAATTATATCCTTGAGAATAACCAGATTATTTTCTTTGTAAAAGACTCACAGATTTGCTCTGGCTCAGCAATATGCACTGGAAGGGCAGAAGAATCTCTGTAATTTTAATGTTCTCGGAGAGGAGGCTCACATTGCAATGAAGTATGAGGCAGATGCATTTAAAATACAAAATATAGTTCTTGCAGCATTTGATTTACTTATGCTGCTTCCAGTCAATTAACAGAAAGCTCTATTTCTGTGCTGAACTCTGTCATTCAAGTCTGCAGCTTTTGATTTGCATCGTACTACATTCCATTTTTAATGGAACAACTTGTGTCAATGCCATGATTCTGGGGGCTAAAAGAGCATGGAAAAAATATATTGCCATGACACAAGAGCCTGGTCATTGACTTCTCACATTGTAGGCTGGGTCAAACTGAGCAAAACATTCTTTTAAAGTAAATTTATTTGACTCCATGAGGGAAAACTCTTACTTTATCTTAGGTTACAGTTCATTCTAAGAAAAACATCACAGCCCTTTTTTTCCCACTATTTTAGTAGTTGGCTCCATCAATGAAACTGAAGTTGTTGAATTTTCTAAAGGTTGCTAAGGCTGCTGATAGAGAGGCCAGCCTAAATGAGGACCATATAACTGAACAAGTACACTGAAAATCTAATGCAAGTATCTAATGAAAATTTGCACCGATTTCATATCTGTTTCTGATTTCTCTGTTAGTCTGTGGGTTTAAGGAATTTGCAGCCTTTGACAGGCGTAGAAGATTTCTACGGTGTGATTTCTAAATGGTTGAGCAAGAAGGGAATGGTCTGTACATCTGTAATCCTCAGGGATCTGCAGTGGTTTTGCAACACTAGAAATCTACTAATGCTCGAGAAAACTGCCCCCAAGTGGTTAAGGCCCATTTTCTTTTGTTTAATTATACTTTTTTTTCTGTCTTTCTACTCCCCAGGTAGCAGCTGCTGGAGGACATCTGAAATTTACAGTGTCCTATGACATCACAGAAGAAGAAGAGGAAGAAACAGCTAAATTGATGGTTCAATCTGATGTCATCATAGAGGTAAAAAAATTGTATTTTCAGCCTAAGAAAGAAAGAAAGAAAGAAAGAAAGAAAGTGGCCTGCTTCTTCAGATGTTCGGTGTGAAGTCTGGTGGTTGAGGACACAAAACATGCTTTCAGCTAATTTCAAGTGTCAGAAAATGAATATACTTCAGAGGACTAAAAGCTTCAATATCTTGAGGAGTCTCTGGTATTATTGCAGTAGCTTAGAAAACTATAATGCTTCTTGTTCATCAGGAGGAGTGAAGAAATAAAATAATTCGTCATTTGAGGTAACACTTTCACATTCTTGCAGCAGATCTGTTCTTTTGCACCTCAGCATTGTATGAATTTACTTTTGTCTACGCAGAGCCAGGCACCGTAACATTAGGTTTTATCTGAATAACCCAAACTTTCTTTTCCACTACTTTTCAATTCTATGAGGTATGCCCATTTCAGGTTTATGAACAGTGAATATTATTCCAGATATTTGTTATTCTTGTAAAATATATTATTCAATAAATCATGTACCCCAATGGGCTTTTTTTCATGACTTTTTTCATATTTAAATCTCTCTCTTTCATGGCTCTCTCTAGGGAAGTGACTTGAAAATCAGCACTCCAAAAGGGATAATTCACCTGCAGCCTTCTGAAGAGCACACTGAAGAAATTGTGCTGAAACCAGAATCTTTCTCCATGCATGGCACCGATGTTCCAGTCAGCAGGAGGGAGTTCATGACTATCCTTGCAAACGTAAAGAGGATCCTCATAAGAGCCACATACAGCAATGGGATGAATGCCATCTACAGGTGAATGTGAGGAACGGGCCCCTTTGCTACAGGCAGCTTCTCGAAAGAGTTGTTTTCTCTCTTCAGAGAACGAGGCTGATGTAATTTAAAGCGCTCTAATTTATTATCATGAAATCCACAGCATTCATTTACACTTTCAAACTCTTGTTAGTATGTTTTTCATTTTGGGTAGGCAGGAGGAGGAAGGCAACAGAAAGAAGCAGCTTTCTGAGAAAATGAAATTACATGGACTATTAAGTCATGAATGACAGTTCTATAAATGTATTTATTTTGTGAACACGGTAATTCCCATGTATATAGTAAATCACGGAGTGCAGTAATAACATGTTGAAGTAGGAAATGATATATTGCGTATATATTGTTTTCCCCATTTAATGACCATACAGGGCCATATTAACAGTGGACAGGAGAATAATATCCTGAGACCCCAAGCTGGAAAAGTGCCTCAAGGGGAAATCTCTATGTTTTTAATCAGTACCACACACAGAACTGGCTAATCCCAAAGCCTTTCCCTTGATTTATGTCAGGATCCTGCATGGACTGCTCAAATCTACTGATTTGATGTGAGCACTTCTGAGTCCTCTGATAAAATTAAAGACATGTGAGGTGATTCAGTTGTTCTATTTCAGTTGCTGCAGTATGTTTGAAACTGTAAAGCTCATCTTGCATTTCAGATTTCCCTAAGTACATGAACAAATACTCCAGATGGGCTAGAAGAAAACCTCTCTCCTGATACTGTGTGATTAACACTAATAGTTAGGTGGCATAAGTAATATTTTTAAAATGTGTAATGGAATTGATTGCATAGTAGTTTTTTAATCACAAGGCATGAAACCTGAAATGCCTTCTAATCTACACATCAGTTGATTCAGTGGCATAAGCCAGTTTGGAATGGAAGAAGCTGATAGCACATTTAGTGATTATTTGGTGAGAGCACAGACACAGTTTTTGCTGCTGTGAAATTTCTTAAGCAATCTAACCATCATTTGAATACTTAGGTAATTAAAATATATCCTAAATTGAAAGACAGGTTGTGTCAACAGCATGCAGTTCTCTGATTTGAGATTTGGCAGTGTAAATTTTTTCCCTGCAAAAAGAATTCATATTTCTTCAGTCTCTTGTCTTTTCCTGTGGTTAATTAGTATGTATTACATCTCTGTAAGTAAGTTGGTGAATCATAACTAGCTTGAGTTTGGGCCAAACTGCTTCCTAATTTGCTCATTCAGTCATCAGCGTTGTATTCCTTTGCATCTCCTTGCATCCAGTTTGAAAGCCTTTCATGGCCATCACCTTCTTGTTTGAGGAGAGCCAGAACACCAGGCCAGAGCTCACCTCTTATGCACTGTGAGCAGACCATGAGAAGCTGTTAATTCACAGCTTACAGCCAAGACTAGTGGGAGCTCAGTGAGTGATGATCCTCTGCTCTCTTCTCATTCAAGTAAAAAAAGCCCCAAACCATTAATCAGAATTTTCCAAACTAAAGGAGTGCCGGACCATACTGAGTAGTATGGGAAATGCAAACTTTTAAAGGAGATATGTATGACTGACTTTCTTTGGGCCAAAGGTGTTACAAAGTATTATGGGAAAAGCAAGCTTCATTTATCAGAGGTTTACATATATTTGTGTACTGACATTTGTACTAGTAGGAAAAGGGGGGCTTTCCTACAAAAGCACCTTGGCTGGGCAGTTAAAGTAAAAAAGTGCAGTGCTGGAAGTGTAATGGCTCCATCCTGCCTATACTGTGGAACAGTAGGGGTGGGATGGGTGAGATCCCCTCTGGGCAACAGTGTAGAGATCTATAACACAATCTATAGAATGTGCCTTGTAAGTAAGAAATAGCAGAGCTGTCTGTGGCAAATTTGGAAGACAATACATCACTGCCTGCATCCCAGATTACTGCTTTAGCCATTTGGTCATGTGTGGTGCCCCACTGTTTCATAGTCTTGTTCATATTCAGCCTTTGGGACACAGTTTAGTGGTGTGTTATAGATCATTTTCTAAAAGCATTTTTAAAAAATACTCTTTAAGAAGAGCTCTGCAACACACATACGATTTATGCTTTGCATGTTGGTAGCCACCAGCTCCTAGATGTAGTGACATTACAGTCAGGAAAATTGGTCCCTTAAAGACAATGAGTTAAAAGGGGGTTAGGGGAAGGAACTGAAGTGATTTTGGAGAGTATCTTTTTTGCTAGAAATGGTCTTATATTGCTGGTACATTTTAGCTATCCCTCTGATGTCTCTTACCAGAAAAGAATGTAGTGGTTGCTGTATTACTGTGATTATTGTCCCCAAATCTAAAGTAAACAATTTTATTGAGTGCTGTCAGGGTGCTCATTGCAGTTTAGCATGGCAGAAGAGAGTATGTGAAATTCCAATCACAATTAAAAAAATTCAATTTTTTGTCTTTGATTTAACTGTAGCAATCATAGTTTCATCCATTAGGATGTGGCTTACTGAGTGGAGCTAAGTCTTCTCAGAACAGTTCCATGCTCCCAGTCACCTGTTGTAGCAGCAACAGCATCTACTGTCAACCAGCCCACTTTATATTCTGTTGTGTAGGCATATTGCTAATTTTCAGGATGTGCCTCGTTACTGACTGTTTTATATTCTCATTGACTTCACTCATGCTAAAACATATGAGGTGCAAAGCTGTGCTTATAACTCTTGAGATCATGCAAAATAACCCTTTTCTCCATATTCTTCCCATGTAGTTCTTCAGGGAAAATGTAGACCCAAAGAAGAAGATATTCTTTGTGATGTCTAGGGCTGGTTAAGGACTACTGTTGATGGTCTCCAGAGGAAGACATTTTTGAAAAGAAACAGTGTAGAGCTTAAGCCTTAATAGATAAGTAGATATGAACTAAAAGGTTTTCATTGTCTTTAAATAGGTGTGTGCAGTGGACAGATGGATATTCCTCTGAGAGGGTTAAGAGGGTCTGGCAGAGAGACAGAAATATTACAGGGTTATTAGATCTTTTGTGAATGACAGCTTCTGCCTCAAAGCACCAGCAGAATTATGCAACATACTAATTAGAGATTGCTATATTAAGCAACCTGTTCATTTAAGTACTGAAAGTTTTCAAAATGGATAATGTCACCACGTGTGTAAGGATTTCCAAGGGTGCTGTTAAAATCTGTACTTGAAAAGAGACCAGAATAGAGGCATAAAGTAACTTTTTTGCAGTCATGTAGAAAGAGACTTAAAAATTCAATGCAGTTGTCTCCAGCTGGCAAGAGCTTTAATTTAAAGGTTCTTTTTTTAACCCTTGTTTAGTTGAACCTACTAGAAACATTACTTAATCTATAATGCTTTCAAGTAGCCACTAAACAATATTAATGCAGTAATGCTGGCTTTGAGTCAAGCATGGTTTTGTGTACTTTTTTTGGGTCATTTTAAGCCTGCAGTGTCGTTATTGCACTATGGCATAATTAGGAAGCTTTCCCATATGAGTGGGCAATTAGATGATCAAGTAGCATAAAAAATGAGAATACAGAAATGCAGCAACCAATCTGAAGGTGAACCCAGCTTCTGGGTTTAAATCCTGATCCTCCTCTAACTTGACAGATCTTCCAAACCGTTGCAGTTAAGTCCATCTGTGGTAGAAGCAACTGGCCAAGAAAAGATAACTCTCTCGTATTGTTTTGTTTTATCTAATACTGTTAGCTTGTGCTTCAAAGGAAGTTTAGTAGCACTGTTTATTCAGTTTCAATACTCAGAGTGGTCAGTGACAGTAAGTGTTGCAAACATGCAGATAGGCATTGGAAATTTTGGTGGTAAAGAGAGTAGATTGCTTCCAAGCACGTATAGAAGAGTCAGTGCTAGACGCAAGGGGAAAGAGGGAAGAACAGGCCAAGGGGTTTTTTCCATATGCAGAGTTGGCTTCAAGACAGATGAGCAATGATTGGGTCACTACTTCATGTGCCTTATGTAGCTGATGTGATTCAGATGCCTGGCACAGCAGACAGTAAACTATGCTGATACTGCCTGAAATGTCCCCTTCCCTTTTAATCTTGTTTGTTTTTAGAAGTCAACAGTTGCCTGCTGACAGTAACAGTCAGCTTAAATATTTGGTCTTGATGTCTAATCTCAAATTGTTCATGCATCTCCAGGATTCAGTGCACCATTACTGCCAGCATTATGTATTTTAATGAATACAGAATGGCATCGAGGAATCAAAATTGCAACATCAAAATGGGAGAAAAGAAAATTACTGCAGCTTTCTTCACTGACTAACTGTTAATGCTAAAAACTGTTAAACACATTAAAATCCCATTTAGCAAATAGCAGAATGTAATGAAAATTGGAACAATTCAGTGAACACAAATGTGGGATAATACTGGGCGGATTGTTTCTGTGTGTTAGTGCTTCTCTTTGTTCCAAGATCAGTGCTGAGAGGGAACTAGCTGTAGTTCAAAGGAGAAATAAAATTTGACCTTTTATTAAAAAAATTGTTTCTTCATTTACAGATCTTTTTCCTTAAAATTTTAGATTTTTTTACTGGTATAGTAATCACTGTTTGATATCTAATATCCTAGAAACTGGTTATCATAAGGAAAATTCAAATGAATGATTGCGAAATAAATGTACAATGAAGTGAAGAGGATATACTGAAAAGTGAGAGAGAATTTACTGAAGATCTGGTTAGGAACAAGCATCCGTCTCTTAATACAGTCTCATGAACCTTTTACAGAGGTTTTAGTATCACCAGATTGGATTGGAGTTTCTGACTGCATTACACACAATGGTAGTTCCTCCAAAGTCCAGTAACATTCCTAGTGGTGGTAAAATTCCTGTTTTTCTGAAGCTTCTGTCTTAATTTCAGAAATCTTCCTTTTTTTTTTCCCATTACCTTTCATGCCTGTCTTGTTTGGAGCAGTCATGAAATTGAGTGGGAGAATATTCTGTCTTAAACTTTCTTCCAACTGCTGCAGTAACAACAAAATATTTTTCCTGGACGTTTTCTTGTCCAAGGTCATTGAAATAGTTTTCAGGATTTTTTTGCAGCCAAAAGATAAATGCCCTATTATGAAGGGGAAAAAACCAGTTTGTTTTAAGTTCTCCAAAGAAAATGGATTACTTATAAACAAAAGGATAGAAAGGTATTTTCTGCTGGAGACAACTTCAAAACAAGCTCTTCAAGTAGCTCTAGTTATCAAACACTCTATTAAGATTACTGGGTGAAAATAGAAGTAATTCAGCCTCTGTAATACCTTAATATTCCTTCAAATTTTCATAAGAATTAAACTCCCATATCCCAGTTTCTTTCCCCAGAAGGGGACTCTTGGGGTAAACTACATCTGTTTCTGATAATAGCTGTAAGATTAGCAAAAGACTTCTGTTGTTTCTGTCATCACACTTCCATGCTTTTGAAATAAAAATCATGGTCAGTGTTCACCTAAACAACAGCTATTTAGTACTTTTTTTCTCTGGCGTTGAGGAGACCAGGGCGTATGGCAGATTTCCTTCTTCTTTCATGCACATACATTTTTTCTTTCATATACATAATGCTTAGATCCTCAATCCTTCTGGACAGGGCTCACATCTTTTCCAGGGGTCAAATCTCCAGAGTAAAAATATCCAAAACTTAGTAATGTAATACTTTAGAAAGCTGGACTAGTGGTTCATAAATTTTGAAGACCCTGCTTAGTGTCAAATTTGCTCTATATGCAGCTGCAATGCAAGTTGGCACATGTGGCTTGCAGGCCAGGAATAGCCTTCCATCTCCTGGTACAGTGCTGTGAGACTTTTAAAATCTATTTTTATCAGTGGGTATCTGACCATAGTCTCCCTCACATGATGCACAAAAGTAGTAACAGGCATATAGTTTAGGAAGAAATAGAGGAATATGAAAACCTCCTTATTTTTAGGCAGGAAAACAGAAACAAGGCACTGCATGTCACTATAAAGTGTTTGTTGCATTCAGCTACACATATCCATCTAATTTGCTATTTTGCCTGTTTAATTTCTGTTACATCCAGACTAAGAAGCGTTATTATGGAAGCTGCTGACCACACTTCAAGGGGGAGAAGGGCAGCATCTGCAGTGGAGTTGTGCGAGTGTCCTCCAGGCTATGGTGGTACCTCCTGTGAGGTGAGTATCATGATGCAGTCTAGTTTGATGTTACTAGCACTGTGATAGTTGGAAGCAGACAGTGGACCTGTGTTGGTAGAAAATAATAAGAGAGCTGTCCCTTCTTGTTAGGAATTTGCCGTGGCTTCACTAGTTACCTTTATTTCCAGGTGATGGTTCATTGCATCTGGTAATATTTAAAATCTGAAGTTTTACGCCTCTGTGGTGATTTCTAACTTATGAAAAGACATTTTGGTTAATAAAAAGGAAGTGAAAACAATATTTTTACTCTTCAGCCAACTGATAGTGGACAAACCTTTCACCTTTAGAAGGAAAATAGCAATTCTCTGACCTGTGCACAACAAAGCCAGATGAAATTATTTGAGTTAATGGGGTTGAGTTTCCTCTTTTGTTTTCCTGGGGTTTTGCCATTTGCCTTGGAGTTGTTGAGAATTGCATGTATGTTCTTCTGAGGATTATGTCACTTTATTTTGCTCCTTTTACAGATAATAACATAGATACGTGCTCAGAAAAATACCCTCTTCCCTAACAAATCCATTAGTTCACACAGAATGTGTTCGTACAAGTATACGTACGATTAACTACCTCACGTGGGCATAGCTTGAGGTAAATAGAAGCCAAAAAAAATTCTTCAAAAGCTTTGCCTTTAAGGAAATAGTTTCAAACACCGAGATGCTCTGCTTCACAAAACTACAAACAGTATGCCATTTACACAGGCACTCTAGGCATTTGCTTGTCAACTCTTTTTTTCTTTAAAAATTTTCATGCTTATATGTGATATTTAGGGCTTGGAGTCTAGTCTCATGCCAAATGTGGTTGCTTGTTGCTGGGGCTGGATGAACTAATGTAGAAAGAAGGCCTGAAGGAATTAATGGATATTCCTATTACTTCCAAAATGGTACAGATGGAAAAATAACTGGAGAAGAATAGTTTTTACCTCGGCTGAGAAATAATTTTAAATCCTGGCCATTGTCTGTCTGTTCAATTATTTTAAGAAAAATGCTGGATGCAATATCATTGTACTTCACACTTTTTTTTCACTTGTCCATTTACCCTCCTGGAGCAGATTTAGGTGTGATGTCCAAAAGAGCAATTGGAAAAGCCCTGATTGCAAATATTTCCATATCTACGTCTGTTGTAGAAGCTGAAGGACTTGGGTAGAATTCCTGTCTTGGTGTTGCTGAAACCGTCTGTCCAACATTGTGTCCTTCAGTGCTGAACCTTCTCTTCAATCATAAACAGTCCCTGAAATTTGATATACACTTAAGATCATACTCCACAAGAGACAGCACATATATATAGCTGCAAATTTAACGTTTCTATGCATGCTAGTGGGCATAGAAAAAAAAAAAAGCTGTAGTTTTAGATTTCCAGACAGTAGCTAACGAAGTATCAAAAGAGAAGTTGAAAATGTCTTTTCCTTTTTTTTTTCCAGTTACCATTTTTATTTCTTCTTCTGAATACTTTCAGCCTTGTCCAACATTCTACTTCTTCCAGTTTCAACCTAGCAGAGTTTCATTTTTATTGATTTTGTGCAGTTTTTCAGTTCCATTTTGTCTTCATTATTTAATTTAATGTATGTATTTGTTTCCTGTATAGTGATGTTACAGTACCTGGCATAGATGCTGCAGCACTAAAAACAACTATTATTTACTTATTTTCATGCTATGACTGTTTTGGCATGATCAGTCTTCCAAAGACAATAAATCCCATTTAAATTATGCTTTCTATTTTAAGATTGCTCCGTTATATAAATTTGGGGTTTATTTTTTACAAGACTCTGGCCAAATAAAATTCTTACATTTTTGAATGTGTATGAACACAGAGTTGCATAAGCACAGGTAAAGCAGATAAAATTTTAAATTTCTAATACCAATTGGACTCCTCTGTGATAGTTACTTTGCTCTGCTCATGAATTTTCTTGCCTTTATCAACATCTTCACATCTAATTGTTCGTCTCACTCAGATTTGTTCCCATTCTCTGTACTCTTTTGCTTCAGAAGAAGTTCTGTTTAACGTACATCACTATGATGGTGAATAACTTTCCTGACTTTTGAATGTTACATAATTTCTTTTCTTAAGATCTCAATCTGTAATCTTTTCATTCTGTTCTAAGCCTTGCTATTGTTATTTCGTGTCTTAAAATTAGTGACTTTTGGAGCCTTGTCTTGAGCAATATCATGTGTGTCTGTGCACAAGAGCATTATTTTCAGTCACCAAGAGAGGAAGAAGATTTAGAGACTTTTGCAGAAACCACTTGCATCTCATGCCACAGAAAGAAAAACACAGCAATTTCTTTTAAACTGTTTTTAGGTTTTGGGTTTTATAACTCTAGTTTTTTATATTTTTTCTATTTATGGGGTTTTTTTAGGAATGTGTAACCAAGAATGTAAAGAAGGAAAAACAAGGATAATGTCTTCAGGTTTTGGAATGTTTTTTTAAAGAATATTTTCAATTAATCTTTAGATTACTTTCACATTTTTCAAGAGTAAGACAAAAAGGAACATCTTTCTTTTTATAAGAAGAGTCTGTTACCTTTTTGAAGAGTGTATGTGAAGGGGAAAGGATTTTCTCTGTTAAATGATACTTTCAGTATTCTGTCAGTGCAAAACTTTCTCTTTGTATTATCCAGTGCTTTTGAAGGTCGTAACTCTGTCATGCGCTTTTTTATCTTACGCAAAATTATTGGATCACATGAGCAGTCTTACTGTAGAAGGATAGTTAGCAAAAACTATAAAGCCATTTGTGGGATATATAGTAAGGAAGACTGCTGCTTGACGTCCTATTATGAGCAACTGGAGTAGCTGAATTTTTGCTGATGGATCACAATTGTATGGTGTCACCCTTCCTGCAAAATTACTGGCTATGCATTTAATATTGATTTGAATTTTACATTTAAAAAAGAAAATTAAAAAATCAGAGCAGTTTCTTAAAGGGAAATTACTATCCTTTAAGGAGCACAATTTGTAAATAAAAGGATAGCTTTGTTTTCAGCCTGTGCTTCATTTCAGTGTAGCCTTTTGCTGGACTCCTAACAAGATTAAATGGTATTTTAATTGCTCTTTGCGCCTGAACCTCTCAGAAAACATTTTTGTTGTTTTGAGGTTTTTTTCCCCGCTTCTCGCTCCTTCAGTATTTCACCTTCTGGCTGTTTTTCAGTCTGTACCTCTTGCTTTGATGCTGTCATATTTCAGTTTTTCATTTCTCTGCTTTATTTTACCATTTCAGAAGAACGATCAAGTTAAGGCTTCCTCTAATCTCACACCTGCCACTAAGGCTAAGGTCAGTGCAAAGCCACAGGACTAGAAAGAAGAATTTTCTAGAGAAGTGTTGGTATTTTTATTCATTTGGCAAGTATGTTTTTTGTGTGTGCAAGCATCAAATCCAACAAAATTTTAAAAATCCCATTACTTCCTCTGTTCAAGCAAGAGTTTATCTAACTTTTTGTCTAACTTCTCTTGCAGTCATGCTGGCCTCGACACAGGCGTGTGAATGGCACAATTTTTGGTGGAGTCTGTGCACCATGTACATGTTTTGGTCATGCAGACATGTGTGATGACATCACAGGAGCATGCCTGGTAAGTGTCACTACAGGAAACCATGGACATGGCCAGCATCACTTCAATATACCTGTGCACTTGAATTAGTGACCTCTGAGACCTGAAACAGTCAAGAAGAAAAAAGCCAGCAAGTAACAGAAGAGATCTTTATGTTGTGGTTAAGGGTACCCTCATACCTAGACATGGTATCTTTAACAGTTAAGAAAAAAAAAGATTTTATTTATCACGTAGGGTCTATGTTTTAAAGTAGAATCAATAGTATTAAGATATGGCATGCAGAAAGCAGCAAATGTATGAATGCTTTTTCTTGCCAGATTTATCTGCTCCTCCCATTTGTCTCCTGCAGTATATTCAATTTATGGTAGGTAGCATGTAACTTTGTAAATTCTGTTCTAGTTTGATGAGAAGATATTGTTAATGTCTTCCTTCTTCTAAATTTATAGGAAACCTTGAAGGAACACTTAATCAATTGTACTTCAGAAAAATAATAAAAGCATATGATCTCAGCTAAATCAGATTTTTTTTTCTTGTAGACTATGGAGATTTTATGTAGTTACCTACTAATTCAGCAATTAAATCTGTGGTATTATCCATAGTAAGCCTACCAGCACACCACTGTTTCCAGCCTGTTCAGAAGCCTTTTGGAATGGGTGAATTATGCTGAATATACTGTTCTGATTGCCTCAAGGGCATTTTTAGTTTTATATTGTCTGACATGGCATGAAGCTTGAAACAACATGTCTAATTTCATTAGTCTTGCAGAAATACAATTTAAACCAGTGCCAGTTTAGTGGGATATACTCTCATTTCTCTGCAGAATTTCAAGCAGACTCTGTAACGTGCATGTTTCTAAGTGTTCCCTTTTATTTCCTTAAGAAAAACCTGCTGGGAAAATGCCAAAATGAAAATTCAGGCTTTTTCCAATATAATTTGGCACTTAAAATTATTACTGTTCTTCCTGTTTTGCTCATAAAAGATGTTTAATTGCATTGCAGTGCAAAACAAGATATCCTTAATGTGTGGATCAGTGAATTTTTCAAATTGCTTTTTCATGAATAGAAGCTTAAAATTATTCTCAATTTAATTATACTGTAAGCCTCAAAGAAGTACCTAGAATGAAAAACATGTTTGACGTGACAGTCATGTTTTGAATCCTTCACTTAATACTCAGTGAAAATGTTTATCACGAGGGTAATATGCATTTGTGTTTCCTGAAAAAAATTTTTTGCATTAATGACCGTATTCTCCAGCTACAATGTTTATAGTATCAATGTGGGATAAAATCAATTAACAGGAGAGAAAGGGAAGGAAGAATCTTATTTAAGGTGTGTCATAACTGTTGACTATTTTGCTTAGGCGTACATAGCCAGATGTAAGTTCTGAGGTTGTTGGCTTCTGCGTCTTCAAGTTTTAGCCCCTGCACAGCTTCCCTCTTTATTTTTGGCTGTAGCACCAGCCTGGATGAAAGAGAGGGTCACGTAGCTGCATATTGCTTTTTGTGCTGTTTGGCTGATGTGAACTGTTGACTCAGACAGTGGAGCTCCCCCTTCTGATGTTTCAAGGGTGCTCGTGTAAAATAACACAGCACTGACAAGGAAGTGGAAAATAACCAGCTGAAGATGCACTTTCATCTATACACGTTATCAAGCACTCTGTATTTTATGTGTTCTGTAGCTTATACTAGATCAGGCTGTAGAGAAGAGGCACACAGGGAGCTTAAAATCAGTTCTGGATTTTCTTACAACTTTGAAAGCACTGTAAGTCAGATCAGTTAGTATCCATGCAGGCTATTAAATGCTGCTATTCAATTTGGATCATAAGCCTTTTGAAGTGAAGGAAAGAGAAGTCTGAATGCTGAAAAAGAGAAATGTTTCACATCAAAGGCATTCTTTCTATTGAGGTTTACACAGCCTTTTGGCCTCCTTATTATTATTCATGGTGTTTTTTCAGTAATACAACAGACAATTTAGGCACCTAATTTACTGATATGATACTTCTTTTTGCTCTTCCTTAGCTTTGAAATGTAGTTGAAAAGAAGCTGAAATGTGTTTTTGACTCATGATAAAAGCTCAAATCATCTGCTTCGACACAGGCCTGTATAAAAAGCTCATTTTAACGTATATCTTGCGGTAACCTGCAAAGCCCTTTGATCCCCACAGCAGCCATAGAGAGCTGCACGTTACCTTGTTCTCATTACCATAGTGATATACATAACTGCTTTGGTACGTAGGGCGATTTCAAACATTCAGAAATATTCTTTTGTACTATTACACACATTTACAGTAGCTTTAGGAGATTGGTTAAAGCTAAACCTTGTGAAAAACAAGCACATTTCAAGGTGTTTCATTCACTGCAGAATACTATGTTCCTGTGAGTAAGCCCAGAGAAAGCAGATCTTTCTCCCCAAAGATACGCTCAAATTGCCTAAGTGGGCAGTCCCCAGTGGCATTCTTTCCATATGGTATTCCTCTGTGTATAAACAGCATATACCATCTAGCACGAGGCCGGTGTCAGTGCTGGTGGACACGTGCTTTAGACAGCGTTCATCACAAGAACGACAAAATGTCTTTACCCATCTTCAAATACACTGTAACCAAATGATATGTCCTAGCTAAATGCAGTACAGGCTCTTGCTCAAGTGAAGGTATGTAAAGCCTCTGCAACATCCTGATTACATTTGTATTGTAACACCAGGAAAGGGAATTGTCTGTGTCATCTTGACATTATGGTAGTTTGAAAATTCTAGAAGAGCTTATTCCTGGTTCCAAAGACAGAATACCATTGTCTGGTCTAGACGGCTCGGGAATATACTAAAATAGGCACCCAGGCTTAGTCTCTTTAGCTGGCTTTAACAGCTTCCCTGGTTGTCTCTGTGACAGGTATCCTGAGCAAGGGCAGCAGGCATGCCACAAGTGCTATCTTGGACTCTGTCATAATCCCTGTATAAGGTTTTAGATTCATCACTAGCGTTCTATTCTAAATGTTTCTTTCCATGTTCACTCAGCTGCATACGCAGGGGTGGTTTTTCAGTGTGAATTTAGGGTTCCCTGATATTTGGCATAAAGAAGTTCATTTGGTTTCTTCCAAAAATGGGGAGCTGGCTCAGTAGGAAATTGGGGAGAACACACACCAGGACATCAGCAATGAAGTTGGTAGGGAACAAGGTCTGAGTCATACACAAACTTTTGGACAGAAATAAATTCTACAGTTTTAATTACACAGAGGTTGTCTAACTGAAGTTTAAAGGTGTTTAGATGTAAAAGATGTTGAGAAAATTAATGCATTCAGAATAAAGTGAGATACAATATGTGGAATTTGTAAGCATAAGTATTTGGACATAAAATTGTTCCTGGCCACAGAGTCTATGGATCCATAAAAGAAAGCATGGATTTTACCAAACCACTAGATCAGTGTGTTGGAACAATCTCTATTTCCATGGGAATAAGAAGAAAACAGATGTAATGTACTGAGCAGGTTGGAGAAGTTGATCGTGATCCATTTTATACCCAGCCTCATGACATGAAAAAAACAGTACAGTTTTCCTATGAACGTGAAATTAAGACATCAGTGGCTTATGCATGCTTTAAGGAAATAGTCTCAGTATAATTAGACACTGCTCAAACTGGATGATGTTCAAAACCATTGCTGTACATTTGGCAAGTTTCACTCTGAGATTCAGCCAACTGATATCAAGAAAGCACAAATTTTTCATGAGTGTTGATAATATTTTAGAAGGACTTGTCTACTTCAGTACTTAAAGTACTGATCTGTAAATGTGACAGAGTAGCATGAAGTTTAATGCATCACTGAAGAGAACAGGCAGATCAGGTCACATCTACATACTACATAATCCTTGTTCTTTGTCCTGTAAGGTCCAAACTGGCTCAGGGAGAAAAGTGTAGGATACACAAGATCATTATTTCTCAGATAAACTCTAACATACACAGTGCAAGGTACGCTCAGATTCTGGTCCTATGTATGTGGAGTTCTCTTTTTTTGTTTGTTTTTAAATTTAAGTATTGATTCATTGCTTTTAAACATGCTGGGGACCATCAGTACTAGTCACATTTTAAGCACTGCCTCCTAAGGGCACAGGAGCAGGCAATTCCAAAATGTCAGAAATCAAACAGGCAGAAGGCCAGCTTGGCTGAGCAGGGATCTTCTTTTGGAGATAAGGCAAAAAAGGAAGGTGCATGCGGTGGAAGCAAGGTCAGGTGATGTGGGAGGAATACAGAAATGTTGCTTGCCACTGTAGGGGGAAAATCTGTGTGGCCAAAGCTCAACTGGAGTTGAAGCTGGATGGAAATACGGGGGGCAATAGTAAAAGGTTGTTTAAATAGGTTAATAGCAAAAGGCAGTGCAGAAATAACATCAGCCCACTACAGGATGAGGATGGTCCCCTCACAAACAGGTACATAGGCAAGGCAGAGTTATTCAATTCTTTGCCTTTTTCTCCAAAATTGATGATGGGCAAAAGGGGTCCCCATGCCTTAAGCTGAAGGACCATGGCTGTGAGTCCGATAAACTCCCAGTGTACCCTAAATTAGTGTGGGGTCTACTGGATCCATATAGGTCTGTGGGACCTGATGGGATTCATCCAAGAATACAGAAAGAGCTGACTGGTGTCATCCTGAGGCCTCTCTCAATGATTTTTTAACAGCCTTGGAAATATGGAAAGGCCTAGTTGAGAGAAAGCTGGCTAATGTCTGAGTTTTCAAAAAGGTCAAGAAGGACAGCATGGAAACTGTAGGCCTGTCAATCTCATTTCAGTGTCTGGTAAAACTATGGAGAAGATTTTTCTGGGAGGTATTGAGAAACACCTGAAGGATAGTGCAGTCATTGGTCACAGCCAGAAAGGCTTCATGAGATGAAAATCCAGCTTATCAAATTTAATTTTTTTTTATGACATGGTAACTCATGTAGGTGATCAAGGGAAGCCAGCTGATTTAATCTTTTTGGATTTCAGTAAAGCTTTTCCTACTGTTACTGACAGGATTCTTCTGGACAAAATGTCCAGCACACAGCTGGATAAACACGTTGTGCAGTGGGTGAGCAGCGGGCTGATGGGTCGGGCACAGAGGGTTGTAGGGAATGGAGGAACTTCAGACTGGGGATGTGTCACTAATGGGGTTCCACAGGGCTCCATCCTCGGCCCTGTGCTCTTCAACATCTTGTTAAACAAATTGAATGCAGAACTCAAAGAAGTACTAAGTAAGTTTGCCAGGGTTACTGAAACGGGTGAGGCCATTGACTCCCTTGAGGGCAGAGAGACCTTGGCAAATTAGTGAGATGGGCAATCACCAAGCAAATGAAGCTTAACAAAGAAAAGGGCCAGATTCTGCACCTGGGGTGGGACAACCCTGGAAGTATGTACAGATGGGAGATTGAGAGGCTGGAAAACAGTGCCATGGAAAGGAACCTGGGGGTGGCAGCCAGGAGGGCCAAGCGTGTCCTCGGGGGCATCAGGCACAGCATCGCCAGCTGGGCAAGGGAGGGGATTGTCCTGCTCTGCTCTGCACTGGTGTGGCCTCACCTTGAATATTGTGTACAGTTTTGGGTGCCACAACATAAAAAAGACATTAAGGCATGAGAAAGTGTCCAGAGGAGGACTACAGAGATGGTGAAAGGCCTTGAGGTGAAGCCATATGATGAGTGACTGAGGTCACTTGGTCTGTTCAGCTTGGAGGAGACTGAGGGGAGACCTCATTGCAGTTACAACTTCCTCATGAGGGGAAGACGAGGGGCAGACACTGATCTCTTCTCTCTGGTGACCAGTGACAGGACCCGAGGGAATGGTCAGAAGTTGTGTCAGGAGAGGTTTAGGTTGGATATTAGAAAAAGGTTCTTAACCCAGAGGGTGGTTGGGAACTGGAACAGGCTCCCTGGAGAAGTGATCACAGCACCAAGCATGACAGAACTCAAGGGGTATTTGGACAACACTCTGAGGCACATGGTGTGACTCTGGGAGAGTCCTGCATAGGGACAGGAGTTGGACTTGATGATTCTACAAACTGTGGATATTTTATCATTCTATGATTAGGAGGAAGTGAACACTGAGATCTGGATTGAGTAGGATTAGACACAGTACATGGAACTGACTGATGTTAAAGTGCCAGAAAATACTTTGTCAAAGTCAAGGCGGTCAGGTCTTTTTAACAAGAAATGTTTCCCTACAGAATGGAAGGTTTCAGGTGTTTTACTTTTAAAAAAAAGGAGAACCTGCAAATCCCACTCAGCAAGAGATGCAAAGCTTTAAAGTAGTGTATTAGCTTCTCTCACTTTAATAACATCCTTGACATATAAACTGCTCATATTCTTCAAAAACGTTAAGATATGTCTGAGGATATTTAAAGCTAAACTCATCACAAAGGAAGAATCCATTATTTTTCAGAAAAAGTACAAATAATTTGACATGATGTCTTAAAAAAGTTGAATTGCAAAGGATTTTTCTTTTGAAACACTTAAATTATTTTTGTCAGATCTTCTTTTAAAGCATATTGTTCCCAGCTACTTTTTTGGTATGGCTGGTAGATTCTTTTTGAATGTCAATGCTTGAAATACCAATCAAATGGATTAATTAACTTATGGAAGTTGATTTTAGCCCAACTGACTGTTCTAAAGCCATAATTTTAGTTGATTAAATGTTTCAACCAGTTGGTATTAGCTCATAATCTACAAATTATGTTAAAATATAGTATTGTGATTAAGGCTTTCATTATATGTTGATAGTATGCACTAGCAAAAAGAGTGTACCCTTTAAAACAACAAACAGCATTTCTGGAGGCAAATGCTTTTGACTCCAGTGCCCTCATGATTTTAAAGGGTATTGTGCTTTTTCAGCTGCCCAGGTGCAGAGCACAGTGCGAAAAAGCTTTATACAAATCATGGCAATCCTGGAAAGCTGTGCAGAAGGAGTCACTGTTTCCTTATTGAGGACAGATTATGTCTTCCAGACACTGAGGCTGTTAAATAGCAATCAGTACCATATGCGTGACTTACTAAAATGATGAAACAATTTTGAAGTGTTCTTAAAAAGCAATTTTAAATTAAATCCTAAGTTTGAAAGCACCCACACTTAAAAAAAAACAACAAAAAAAACCAAACCAAAACAAAACAAAACAAAAAAAAAAACAAAAAAAACCCCACCAAACCAAAAACAACAACAGAACAAACAAAACCAAACCTCTAGAGTTCTTAAACTGCAGCTTGGATGAAACATTCTAGATTTGTTCTGACCCACTGTCTGGAACACAGCAGAACACACCCCATTAAATAAAATCTCTCTCATGGCTTTTATTTTGGCCTTTTGAAGTTGACATACGCTTTTTCAATCCTTTTTTCAGTCCATACCAAGCACATCAATATGGCATTTAACATCCAAAATCATTCCTACTGCTTTCTCTGTTTTTTCATTGTGAAAGGGCTACACTTGGGTATCTTGTGGCAAATAGCAGTGAAAGGAATGGTGTGGTATGCTAGTAATGCAGAGCAAAGAAAGGAAACAGATTAGGCCAGAAAAGTAATTTTCTGAATCTATTATGGATTCTGTGAAATTATTTAGAATTTCCAAATCCTATATGGTGAGAGGGAAGAAGAATAGAAAGTGTAATTACTCTTTAAAACTTGGTTCTTTTAAGTCATCATGGGAAGCCTTTTCTCACAGGACTGATTTCCATTCTGCTGAAAGATTGCTTAACTTGAGATCAGCCAAAAGCTATATACAAAAATGCAAATCTAGTACTGCCATCTTTATACTGCATGCTTCGTATGCTCAGCTTAATTTCTCTCCTGTTACACAGTCACACAGATGAGCACAAACTATTGGATAGCACCCTATACACTGGATGCTTATCCTTGCTTCTACTCAGAAAATAGAGGCTGGATTCTATTCTAGCAGATAAGTACTGATTAAGTAATTCAGGCATTGCTACTGTTTACAAATACTGCTAGCCATATACCTTGTAAAACGAACTAATGCCGAATTATTGCATGTCAAATGTAATAATTCATTTTTATAAATTATATAGTCTGGGCTGTATTTTTGGAATCAAGATATTTTGGAGTCAACATGTGAAAACAGTTTGTCACAAAATATGGCCTGTTGCAAGACAGCAATACTAAACCTGTTTTATGCTGCTTTGAAAGTTGGTTTTCTTTAAGCAAGCTAAAACAATAGTACAGCTGTTGTGTGGTGTAAATTTAAAGGTTTTCTGTTAAATATTCTTTTTGTTTTACGTAGAAAAAAGTTATCCACGAGAACATATGAAGCACTGATTGTGACAGCTAAGCTGTAGAGCTGTTTCTCAGCAAGCAGCAGAAAATAAGAATAAATGTTGCAGACCTTTTTCCATATGCAAGTTGTCTAATTGCCAATTTGTACTTTACATCTTCTGTTTAGGACTGCAAACACAACACAGGTGGTTCATATTGTGATAGGTGCCTGCCTGGCTTCTATGGTGATGCAACTAAAGGGACAGCTGAAGACTGTCAGCTGTGTGCTTGTCCCCTAAATATACCTTCTAACAAGTAAGTTGTATATTTATTGCATATTCCACTTTTTTGCTTAGTAAATTGTGTCATTTCTTAATTTGTATTTTTGCAAGTATGCTTGAGATTTTTTTCTTTCAATCAAATGATACATTCTGCAATATAAACTTTTATTTTTACAATTATGCAGAGTGTTTAATTCCACTGACAGACAGATGAAGACAAAAGCTGGATGAGACTAAGCTAGAAAAAACAACACAGAATATGGATGACTGCTTTTCAAATTAATAACTAGCATTTGCTTTTCTGTCCTCCTTAAGAGCAGTAGTTTCTAGTTCTAAAGCTGAATTTAAAGCTGAATTTCCAGATTTAACGTGTGGGTTTTTTCTGCTTTTACTTTCCCTTTTCTTCCAGTCTACATTCCGTGATTTGTTTGGAATTTGAATTCATCCTTAGGCCTTGCAGTGAAAATATTTTGTCAGCATGTCTCAGAAAAAATACTGTAAATTTGTTTTATTAAATAAAAATAGAAGTAAAAAGTTATTCAAAATTCTGATCTAAGAACCAAAGTTTCCTTCATTACAAAATCTTGTCTATGCTACTCCATCACTTAACTTAATAGACCAAGTGGCTTGAACATGTTTTCATTGGTTTTGTCACAGACAGTACCTGGAAAATAATGGCACCAAAAGCATTTTACATGATGTACCTGAATAAAACTGTTCTGAATCTCGTCTGTGGTATTGTATCCTATTAAAATTGCACTGATCAGAGCAGGAGTAGTCTGAGCATTTATGACCGGAAATTCCAGGGGACTGTAGAATGAGAGCCTACCTTCCTGTTAACACAGCTCTTGAGTTGGTTTTATTAGATATATATGTGGGTTTATTACATCTGCTGCTCAGGCATGGTTCTTCCGACATTCTCATTACTTGGTATTTCCTCGCCTCCGTAATTAATTATCTTTCTCTTGTTTGAGAACACTGTGCTGACAAAGAAGGAAAAATACTATCACATTTCAGTCTTGCGCAGATGTGCAACAAACCAAGTCAAATAGATTGAATTTAGGTTATGATTGGCAAAGTGCCTAGAGGCATATTCATCATAGTTCTGGGTGCTTTATTTTCCTTTTTTGAAGTTAACAGTCCCATTTTTAATATTTTGGTTTTTTGAAAAATATAGGTACAGAAAAAATACACAATATAAATGTTCTTTGAACTGTGAAACTGTGTGAGTCCTGAAGCCTACAAAGTTTAGCTTTGCAGAACTCATTGAAAGAGCCAAGCTCTCATGATATTACAGTTCTAGACCAATTATTACATTTGTTCATAAGGAAAAAAGAGGTTTTAAAGATTTAATATGTTACCTCTATGCTGTTAAAATACTTCTTTTGCTTTCTTACTTAGTTGCTAGTGAGGTTGTTATGCTAGGGATAATATTTGCAAACAATTCAGATTCCTTCATGTGAAAAATAAACTTATCCCAAGTTCATGTCACTGTACAGATGTAGTATATGTAATGTTCTTTCTGAGTAACTGAACGAGTGACTAATTGTTTGTACAAATTATTATAAATAGCTGTGTATAGATTTTAATTCCTGAAGTATTTAATTCCTACCATGACATGATAGGACATTTGTAGGTTTCTAAGCTTAATACTACGTTCCTGCTGCATAGAGAATATTGTCCACGTAATGAGCCTGTGAGATATATTTCTATTAAGAAATAGGTTTTATATTTTATAGCAGTGCCTCATTTCTTTATGATGTTTATAGTGGCTCCCCTCACTGTTCCCACAGCACCTGACTCTTTTTCTTTGCAATGCCACATAAAGTGGAGAGCTGTTCTGACCATTATAGAAATGATGTGGTGATTGTGTTGTTCTGTAGTTGACTTCAGTGGATTTAGTTGCTGCTAATTCCCTCTCTTGTTTCCTAATGGCAGGAGTTTCCATATGTAGTCACTGAAGCCAATCATATGCTTTCTGAAGCACAACAGTCAGCAAAGAGCACTTGGCCAAATCAGGAAATTAGGTTCTCTAAGCTTGTTTTCTACATCCTGGGTTGTTGTTTCTTCTTTTTGCATATATCTCCATATATGTACTTATGTGATGCAGATGAGATCAATACCCATGTTATAAATGATCTCTGCAATGAACACTTGACTTCTTCATCCTCTGTCTTCTTGTTAACGCACCATTCATAGAAACTGTTCTAACATTCTTAGTCCTCAAGGAGTTTCAAAGGAACTGATTTTTCTTTCCATAATTTCTAACAAATATAGAGGTTTGGGATAATTATTGCTCTTCTCTTGATGTAGCCATAAATTTAATATGGGTGACGAAGACTCTGACAAGAATGCTTTATCGCTGGAAATGGGAGATAGAAGATCTCTCACTCAGCCTGGGAAGGTCAGGAGTAAACTCATAGCATGTGAACTAAGAATTTGGGTTGGTCTTAGAATTTTAATATTTTCTTGGAGAATTAAATAAAATCACAAACATATTCTCAGGAGATGTTTTCTATAACATACTAGGAAGCTTTTAGGAAGCCCTGTCTCCCAGCATAGACTTATCACATACATACCCATACTGTGTATTCATACTTGTCCTGTGTCCTGACTGGTATTAGTGTTGTTACCATCTGTGAAAACTGTAAAGAGCAATGATAAATCAAGAGGGAGACTACAGTTTTTGAAGCTTGTTTTGACAAATCAATACTCACAGTTCATTAGTATTTAGCACTAGTGAGTAATGAGATTCTCAATAATCAGGAAGATAAACTCCTCTTTTCTCAGCCTGCTATCATATATTTCCTTTACAGCACACAGATGGGAATTTCTCAATATATTACTTTAGTGTTGAAATGTGGTCCAACTAATAAGTCAGAGAAAGAATCAAGGAAGCAAGGTCTGAGCATAACCCTTAAAACATGGAAATTCTACTATTCATTGTTATTGCTTAGTAATAATAAGTACATTATCATTATCATCATCGCTATCATCCTTATAATTATTATCATTATTATATTTAAAATTTATAATTTAAGAAATTATAAGTTCAGAGCTCTTGGTGGAACTTTGGTACAGTCAATTTTGTACAATGCTATAATGACCTGTGATAGCATCTCTACAGAGTTTCCCATGAAGCTCTCGGAAAGAGTGAGGTTGGGACTGACAAGCAGGAAATTACTTGAACTAAGATTCTCCTGATTATATTCAATGATAATGTGTGCTTTCATTGCTGTTAAAGAATAGAATAAGCAATTATTGTTTCTTCAACTCTTCATCCATTTGTGAATCTATTATTAAGTAAATGACATTGCAAAATAACACAAATGTAATCCTTATGGGAAAGAGGAAAATCCTAGCACCTGTCTATGTTTATTGGACCTGACCTTCTCACATTTTTCTTACTGATCTCTTATATTTGTGGGATAACGCAGAAAAAAGAGTAACTGAGGACAGATCACAGGCTGGATGACTCCTGAGAAGTGGGGTCTAGTCACCAGCAGCTGATCACATGAAATTATGCTAATTAAGCTTTTCTGTCCTCCCTGGGCCTATTACTTTCCAGAAACTGTCATGGTATATCCTGCTTTAATATATCCAAGACTGGATAATGTCTATTTGTTATTATTGTGGCGTGAACTGTTACCTTCCTTCTGAGGAATATACCTTCCTTTATTGGAGCAATTCAATTGCTTCTCAAATTCTTTTCCTAGGTCACAAAAAATAATTTAGTATCTTTCTTGCAGATAGGTGCTTTGTTTTCCCCCTTTGAATACTTGCCCCACTGGGCACCTACTCCCGTTCTTTTATTTATTTTTTTTTTTTCCTTTTTCTGTTTTTCTATTTTGTTGACCAGAATTGATTACCACTATTTCAATGAGGCTTTATACAGATACTCGTATGTTTCTGTCTCTAGTAATCATTACAGAATTTTGGAATAACAGATTGCCTCTTCTTCTGTGTAGTATCTTTTAGTGTGTCAGGTGGTTTCTTCAGAAAAGTGTGTTTAGGGAGAAAGATTATGGAAAGCAAAATGCTAACAGTGAAGGAACGCAATTCAGAGTTAAACACAGGCATTGAGAGGTGGGGCTTGCAAATGGCTACAGTATCCTTATTTATGAAAAATGAGAAAAAAACCTAAACCAGCCAAAAATAATTAGAGCATAGCGAAGAGGTAAAGCTTTCTAGTCTGCGAGCTATTCTTAAACTTCAACGTGCCTGTGTGGCCTGTTGCTTGAGGTCATTGGCACTCGATTAACTCAAAAGCACTCTCTGGGAAGCTGTACCAGATATTTCCCATTTTGCCCCTCCCCTTACTTGTTCACTGGGTTCCTTTCACAGCTGACTATACACAAAGTTAACTCAGCTTTTAATCGGTTGTCCTTCAGAAAGATTTATATAGGGGCCATATTATGGCACAGACTGTTTTGCCAGGCCCTCGGGGGCACAAACAAACAGCTGTACATTCCTGCCTTTTTAATGGTATCCAGACCACTCTCTGGCAGGCTCAAGTCCCGTAATAACAGGCTATTGGGATGCTGCCATCCGCTGCTCTATATTCAGTGTCGCAGAAATAGCAGAGTCATTCCAAATTCTATTTGCTGGAGTCGAACTTAAACCCTATGTCCTAGACCAGAACCACTTTTCCTGGGCACTGTTTTGCAAATTAACAGTCACCGAAGTGGGAAGAGAGCTATGCTGCTAACCATCTTTTCTTTATGTTTCTTCCTTGTCCCTCTTCTTTCTCAATATCAACAACACAGCTTCAGCCCAACATGTCATTTTGACCGACATCGTGGATTAATATGCGATGAATGCCCAGCTGGCTACGTGGGACCGCGCTGTGAAAGGTAAGCAGGCACCATGCTTTTAGTCATATGAGACCTGGAACAGAAGTATTAATCACATGGAACTGTTCTACCTTTTTATTACCTCCCCTTCTCATCCCCATTCCTGCTCTGAAACTCACTAAAAAAATTCCTGTGCATTTTCCTCTGATATTGGATCCGTGAATTTGTATTTTTCTTATGCTTGTTTTATTGTTTTATGGTAAAATGTAAGGTTTCCAAGAAGCATTTGCTGATAAGTTAGAGTCTTTGTTAAAAAAGTTTCTAGCTTTTCTGACACTCTTCTGAGGTTTTTATAAACCTTTTGTCTCCTTTGTCATTTGAATGTTTAGAGCATGGTGATTCAAATATGCAGTAAATTACTGATCCTTCACTTAGAGAACTTAATATGCAGTAAAAATATGGCTTTTCTAATGAATTATTTGTAGATTTTAATTATTTTTTAAAATAATATTTTACACTTTTGTTGCTTCTCATTTGCTGTTGCAGTCTTTATTTAGCAAGTAGAACAAACTAGGCTTTAATGACAAAAAAAGATAATTCTTCCTTGTCAAATTCACAGAAAAGTTCAATATGTATTTCCTACACTTATTGCTAGCTTTACAAAGGCATTATGCTGAAAGGATCATGTGGAGAATTTAAATGAAACAGAGAGCTAGTGTGAGTGCTAGTGCTAAGCTCCCAGGAACCCCCTTCCACTGGAGGTAAGACCACACAGGCTAGGGATATCACCACTATGTTTGCATGCCTTGGGTCCCCTGGGATTTCGCATGGATGGAACAGATTTCAAGAGCAGTTAGTTTGCCAGGGGACCTCTGCTAGCTGTTTGGAGGTCATGATGAATCAGTATTGGCTTTGTCTCCATGATCTCCGTCCCCTGTGACCCTGCCAGTGACACGTTTTTAAGAGGGGCTGGGGAAGCCAGATAACTGTGTAACACCTGGCTAGACAGTTAATGGGCATGAAAACATGGCCCTTGCGTTTCCCAGTAGGCTTTTGCGATTTGGCACTTCCATGAGCTGCTTGACGGATTTTTCAAGGCAATCCCTAAAAAAAGGTAAGGCTTCTGAATGCAGACATAAAATATTCAGGCTGGGATGAGAAGAAGTAGGAATAAACCAAGAGTAAGAGACAACCAGAAAAGCAGAAACCTGACCGTACTCTGTGAATCTCCCTATATTCCCATCTTTCCAATTTACAACTACTTCCTTTTAAATCCCCTGTTGTGCTATATCTGTCCTGAAGTGAGAGTGCAGGCTGTCACCTGTTTCCACCCATCATCACCGAGTCTGCTCCTGCTGCTGCTATTTCTGCCTGTCTTTTCCTGTCTGTCTGGGAAGTCATCACCTTCTTTCAGCTAGTGGGCTGTGAAGTTAATGACGGCAGGAATAAATCACATCAAGAGCACTTTGGTGGCAGTTTGTCAATGCAGGGTCATTGACAGCTTCCATTAGCAACAAGTGCTGCTTCTGAGTGGAGCACAGGCTGTAGATGCAGTAGGACAGAGTCTGAATAAATGGCTAAATAGGATTTTAGCCTGATCTCCTCAGGAAATGAGGCTACTGTGATCTCATGCATGCCTCTCTGGCTGCCTGTGAAGTCATTTGCACTTGTAGGTCAATTTCAACCAAATTTGGCAGAAGGTAGGAGGTCTCAAAGATGATAATTGTTCCCGAAGGTTTTATGAGAAGAAGTGGCTGAATAGAGATTAATAAATCAGGACATGTCATTGCTAAGGGGGAGAATACTGTGTGAACTCACACCTGATTAAACAGATAGAGAGAGAACAAGAGAGATTACTAAATGTTCTGCCCATAAGAAAACTTTCACAGGGCAAGGAAAAAGTGCTGCTGTAGCCTGAGGGATTACTCCCTGCTGAATAGCAACATCCTGCAGCAAATAATCAGCCCTTAGCCTTGTAACCGTGAGATATAAATCCATTGGAAATCAGGCCATTAATTCCAAAGCTCACAGAACTATTTGCTTTTAATTATAACAAGTTGTTCTGAAATGTCTGCCGCTGTCAATAATGATGATCAGGAGAAAACATGTTGCCTTTTGCTGTTAGTAGTGTTTTTATAATTGCTGAGAGAGTTTACATGAAATTCTCTTTCATTGTAGCAACTACAGAGTGACAAGCGATCTGAGCCACATGATTCATTAGCTGAACAATGCTAAATTATCATGACATACTAAGTATCATGAAGTGAGCATGTGCAGCACTGTACTTATTTGGACTTAAAATATATCTTCTGTCCCCTAGGGAGATACATATATATGTCTGATTTGTAAAATGTCAAAAAAAAATTGCTGCTTTTCTCACTGGAACTCTCAGGAAAATGGTGCCATAATTGCTCAATATTCTGAGGAGTCCAGCTCATAACACCATCAAAATAATTGCAGATATAAATCGTGTTGGGAGTTATCACAGATCTATAATTGTAGAGAGAGCCCAGCTTTCCCATTTTATGTTTTTCCCAAATAAATTAGATGTAAGTTTTTTCCTTTGCTTACTGCTTACTTTTCCAAAGGCATATGAGGAAGGATGGACATTCTCTTAACTTCATAGGAAGGATGAATGAGAATGACGAAAGGTTGTCTTTTTAGCCCAGCACATTTACAAGATGATGATACACATTTTCCAAATACAGTCTTGCTAGGGAAAAGAAGCCAAATAGGTGAGAGTCTAGCTTTTCCTGTAGCACTCCATGATTTATGTACATGGTCCCAGTGACGTTTTCCTCTTACAAGGAGGGTCAGTGTCCCTCATGTGTGAGGAGATGGGTGAGCTGACCCATGTCCTTTCTTCCACCTACCTCCCCCATTCTTCAAGTCTAGCACAGAGTGCCACCAGCCACAGTCTCTCCTGAGTACCGTGGCTTCAAACTGCTGCTCATTGTAGCAAATATAATTCTTCCACTAGAGCCAGAGCAGCAAGTCAGTGTTGCAGTACTGATGGGAAAAGGGTCAAACATTTCAGGAGATTTGATACAACAAATGTGTTACTCAGGATTGTTTGCAGCTTGCAAAGGTGGGCATTCTGACATTAGGAAATGCAAGATTTATAGTTGGTCACACAACAATAACATCTGTGCTGTGCACCTGAGTTAAGGTATCTCGCTGCGTGCTCACAAGCTGTTTCTCCACAGGGCTTTTGCCTGATTTTGTGCACAGGTTGAAGGCACATAAATTTCAAAGACTCTGTAAAAATAGTATTTCCAGACTTTAAAGTGTTTGGATTTGCAGGCTTAATTAGCTCTGTCTCAAGGGCTTATTTTTCCAGTAAATATAAAGAAACGTGTAAAATTGGCCTGTGTTTCTGTGCATATACGTGTATATACAAAGCACCATGCAGACTGCTATGAGGAATATTAACTCCATACTGACCAGGCCCTGTACACATTCATACACATATATTTAAGCAGTAGCATTGTATTTAGCTCCGCTTAGGCTAAATAAAACCAGTGTCAGTCAGAGATGCACCTGCATTTGAGAGTAGAAAATATGGACACAATCTTTTTTCGCTGCTTTTTACTTCTATTTTTGTTTATTTTTTAATCTCAGAGGTGTTATGTTGTAGTTAGCAGTCATTTATTTATACACGTATTTTTTGTAATGCATAAAAATAATTTTCCGTGCCACATACTTATTGGTGTTTTTCAATCTAAACCTTGCAAAACGTATAGTACTTTGAACCTGAGAAAAGAAGCTGAAGTAGGAACGTCCTTAAGGGAATAAAGATGGAACTAATGAAAGTGGATTTTTTTAATCATCCCCTGCAACTTCAGGAGAAGTGGGAGAAAAAGAGGAAGAATTTACATAGATACATGCACACAGTTGTCTTTTAAGCTTTAACTGGTATACCCCTGCTTTCAGGAGCATCTTCAGTTGGATTCAGGATTATGTATGTGCAGAAGTAGAATATGGCAGTGTGATGGTAGTGGGTTTTTCTAATTTTAATTATCAAAGTCTAAACTAATGAGAATACGAAGAGTTATTGAGGTCTCCTGCTATTAATAGGAGATTATTAGCAGTGCATTTCGCACAAATCATTGAGTATTCTTTCTGTGAACTGCTTGGTAAGTTTCTGTGAATGCTGTTAAACACAGAACTAACCCCTAAATGAAAGAGGAAAACAAACACACATTAAGTGAAGTCAAATAGATAAGTAGGACCAGGAGATACAGATTTATGACAAACACACCAGTAGTAAATTAGCAAAGCGTGGGTTAACTTCAGACGTAATCTGGTTTAGGTGAGGTAAGATAACTGCATAAATTATCCAGATACTCTCCGGTTTTGATAAAACCTGGCTATTAATACATGTTAGGATACATTCCTGGCCTTTGTAACTGAGATATCATCACTGAAAAAAAGCCAAGTTTTTTTTGCAAAATTAAGTTAAAAATTAGTCTTCTGTGGTTGCTGAGATATCCTCCATCAAGGAAAAACTTACCTCTTCCTTTGCAGGAAATACAATAAATTGCTACGTTTCTGACAAGTTCTGAAAATAAAATACCTGGATTATTCTAATGACAAGATTTTGATGTCTTGTTGCTATGAGGAGATAATTTTGAGAGATGACTGTGCTGCAGGAGTGGGCTAGGTTGTGGAAATTTTACTCGTGGTCTTGAGTGCTTACATGCACCCAAACCACTGGTCTATTTATACATATTATTTGTCTATAGTCTGCATCGTGGATATTTTCAGAGGATGAAAAAAATCCTATTTTGTGCAAAATTACAAAAAACTGTTCGATTAGTTCCCACTATTTTTTTCCTCCCTGCTCTCAGTTACCTAGTTTTTACAATCTTTGTAATCTTTGCTGATGATATTTAATAATATTTAGTACGTGTTTAGACAGCTTTGCTTAGGATCCAATTAAAAGTTTTATGTGAGGAAGCAAGGAAAAGGATGAACTTGATGCACACAAAGGGACAAAAGTGAAGGTATAGTGGAACTCTGCATTTCTGTATTAGGATGATACACAAAATCTTTACTCAACCATGCCATCCAGTACTACTACAAAGTAGAGAGGAAAGTATCTGTGTACATTAAAACTGCATTCAAACTGACTTTAAAATAGTAGGAAAAATTAATTTGTGCAATGTGCTTTATGTACTTTCTGTTTTCTTTATACTAATTGGAGTTCACCTGAGATGCACATGAATAAATTCATTAGCTAGAACTGTGCAATTTTTCTTTTCTTTTTCTTCGCTATCTACAAGTTGCTCTTACTATGAAGTGTGAGCAAATGTAACAGAAAGGCAAAGCAGACCGGAATATAAATAGGAAGTAGGCTGTGAGATGAGTAGAAATTTGCTTTAAATACAGACTCATGTTAGGTCAGATTCACTAACCTGCTTTACTTGATACTCACAGAAAATTGCAGGTGGGCAAGGTGGGAAAGAATGATACTTTCAAACAACCCTCTTAAAATATGAAAGGTATAGTACACAACAACGTAGTTCCTGTGATAACGAGCAATCTTTTTGTTACCCACCCATACACAGAGATTAGCCATCCATTAATGAAGCAAATTTGACCATGCAGTAAATCAGGGAAGTCTAAGTTGGGGGGTGGATCTTGTTAGGTAAACAAATTTATGTCTGTATTACGTTCTAAAGGTGTTTTTCTAAACTAAACAAGTTTTAAAGGTAGAGGGAAAATAATCATCAGGCTTGCTGGAGATTGAGTACAGAACATCTATACATAATGTGCTGAAATACAAAGTATATAACATAGAGTCACAGAATAGTTTGGATTAGAAGGGACCTTTCAAGGTCATCTAGTCCAACCCCCCTTCCTCTAGAGTGCCACTAAGATTTCTTGCTATGCTTTGTCTCACCTTCAGTGCCAGTGACAAGATTTTTCTCCTACTGAAGTCTAATTACTAGGAGAACTGGCAGGATTTCAGCTGGTACTGTATCTACAGTGTTGTTAAAAAAGAGGAGAGAGAAAGAAAAAAGATGCATAGGACACACTTGAGAGAAGATGAAATCTTTTTTTGTGATTAGGGAGGCAACAGAGTTAAATATTTCTCGTGAGAGGATTATTTAAGGGCCCTAACTGATGATGTCTTTTCCCTTAGGTGTGCAGAAGGCTATTTTGGACAACCTCTAATACCAGGGGGATCGTGCCAGCCATGCCAGTGTAATGACAACCTTGACTTCTCCGTTCCTGGCAGCTGTGACAGCTTGTCTGGTGCTTGTCTGATATGTAAGCCAGGTACAACAGGCCAATATTGTGAGAGGTGTGCTGATGGATATTTTGGTGATGCTCTTCATGCAAGGAACTGTCAGCGTAAGTCATGAACTTTTACAGCTCCTGACAGTATTGATCTATCCTATAACTTTGTTCCTGAGAGGAAGACTGTGCCTCTGTATTTGTGAGCAAGAGAATGATACAGCATACTTACAGCTCTAATAACGACACTGTGCATCTACATCTGGAAAGGGAGGCGTTAAAGTAAATAGAAAGAAAAACTTATTTAAAAAGCTCTGGTTGAAGCAGACATGGTAAAAACCGGAGCATTGCATGGGTGCAAAAGGTTATACTAAATGTCAGATCTACAAAAATAAATAAAAATAAATGAAAACTATTTGCTAAAAAATGCTATAAGCTACCCAGAAAAATCCTGTTCACTTATGAGATTGAAAGGAGGGAGTGATGTTTCAGTTTCAGGGTCCAGATCTGGCAGCATTTGTAACCTGTTTCCCACTTATATAACCTCAGTAAGGGTTGGGAGGTGCTGCTGCCTACAGGTCAAAATTCTCCCACCTGCAAATCAGACCCTAAAATCTCCAGACAATTTTTCTAATGTGCTCTGGAGGAAAATATCTGGCACTGCTGCAAGCTACCAATTCTCAGCTGAGTGATGGCATGTTACTCAAGTATGAGCCCCAGCACATACTTCCCCATAGTGATTGCAAAAAATTATTCAGTGGAGATGAAAGAGTTGGTAGGAGCAGGAGCTTTTCTTTCTGTAGGAGGCAGTGGCTCTCTCTGAGCCGTTGCTGGCACAATTTGGAATGCAGAACAAGTGCTTTTAACTTAAAAAAACCAGTCCTCATGTACCCTTCCTTGCCATTCGGAGAAGTGGAATAAAACAGGTTACAAACTGTCCTGAAAGAGCCGAGCATTTTATTTCACTGTCACAAGGATTTATTCCTGTTTGATCCATTATAATAAACACAAGAGTAACTTCACTGAGTACAAAGGTGTTATAGTAGGATAAAATTATGCGAGTAAAAGAGCTGGGGTACTGTCTTGCTGCTCTGTGTGTAGGAACATGGGGATCACGTCTGCAGTATGTGTTGTGAGCAGAGAAGTCTGAGGCAGTGGCATCCATTTCCAGAACTTACCCTATTAGTGACTTGCAGTCTAAAAGTGAAAATCCTAGGTTATGTTGGACCTCCTGAGAGTGTGTGGGAGCCAACGAGATGCAGAACGTCACCAAGTTTCTCAGCTAAGGGCAATAAACACTGATATGCACAAGGTCATACATAACCGTGGAGACATATACCTGTGTAAATGCTTTCTGTACCTACTTTACACAGTGCCAGAAAAAATTTGGACAATCCTATATATTCTCTCCATAGGTTAACAGGTCATTATGAATTATGTCATATAAGTTAGAATGGTAAGTGTGTAAAGTGATTTAAGAAGTGTATTTCAAAAATTATAGCTTCCGGTAGCTTGTCACCATTACTGAGTCATCGGTAGGACATGTGCTTTGACCATTTCCACAGTAGTAGCAGGTCAATGAGAAAGAGATTTTATATGAGAAGATTTTGGAAAACACACAATTTTTAAAAATATATTAAAAAGAAATACTTGCTTAATGTTGAATTACAAGCTTTGCCTTTGTTGTTAGTATCATTGAAAAGGAGAGCCCCCTAATGTATTCATATCCTTGTGCTTCAGTTACCTTCTATTCATCTACTCTCTGCCTTTCATGTGGGTTTTCTTCTTTGCATATGATTTTTTATTTCCTTTGCAGACTTCCATGAAGTTTGCCCTGCAGCTACAATATCAGAAGGACTGTGCCTTTACTTTGTTGTTTTCAATTTTGTTCCTTATTAAAAAGCCAAATCCAAGAGTATTGCAAAGCATGAATTTGCTTTCAAATTATTGTTTGAAGTGTTTCTTTCTCTTTCTCAGTACAGTGCTGTTGTGTGCATTAACCATTTCAAATGACAATACAGCTTTATATCATCGTAGCATCTCTGAATGTTTTGGTGTATCTTAACAAAACCATAAATCTAAGAACAACTATCAAATGTCCTAGGCTTATTTGATTTTATTCTAGTAGGTTGTTTTTTGGAGTGAAACAGCTCAGTGTGCTGAAGCAAATACCTGGAAGTTGAGCTGATGGTAATAGAGCTCAGTGTCACGAGATGAATTAAAGCAAATTACCAAGTCCGCCTATGTTCCAGTGTATGGGTGCTACTGTTGTAGGAGGATAAGTGTGTAGCTTGATCATAAATACAAGCTCATAAATACCTATAGAAATCTAGAGGGAGTGAAGGATCTTGACCAGTTTCATTTTGGAAGAAAGTAAGACTAACTTCTCCAACACGGTGCATTGTATTATAACAACCATTTGGAGGTTTGGACAAGAGCTAATTTTCTGAATAGAGGTGAATGAATGGAAAGGCTCTAGGTGAGATAAATGCAATTTATCAGGTTGAGTAACAGTTTATTAGATGAATAGCCCTGACTGTATGTTTCTTCTGAATGTGCATACTGCCAGAGCCAAGAAAAACAATCAAAGTCCTAGTATTCCAAATTCTCCCTTACCACTGCATTGCACTCAGTCTTGTGTGACTGAGTTAAGGCACCATGGAGTGCTACTTGCTTTAACATGTAATATAAATAGGACAAACTCATCTGTTTATAAAATCGGTGTAAGTTTTCTTTTTGATTCATGTGTTGTCATATGCCTGATAAACAAAAACATTCAAATCAGGCTGAGCTTGGCTTTTGAGGTCTGTATAAAAAGGTTGGTGAAATACTTTTAATTTGCATTGAGGATTGTAGTTTGTTGAGTCTGAGCTTTAGTATCATCTTTCCCCACTGACCATTTAAATTAGATATATACTCAAAACGTACATATATATGATACTTATCGCCATGTATGGTTTGGTCAGCAGTTTTAAAACAAGAACATCAGGGTAAAGAGGTCTGTGTACACGATGAAAGAGGTAAATTATAGATTTGTTCAGTATTGAAAGCTGAGAGTGAAAGGAAAAGATAAGCAATGTTAATTACATCAGAAGGATCTTTTAATTTTTACTTTTTAAAAATATATTGCAAAACAGAAGGAGATCAAAATCTCTGAAGGTGTTACATGACTGGTATGAACAGCAGAACCAGCACATTTTTGTTACTTATTCCAGAATTTTTGCAAACATTTGAGAAACAATGCTGTGAACAGAATGGCAAGTCATAAAGTTGCTTTCATTAGAAGAAGCAACTTTTGCAGAATACCTCAAAAGCAGGGAGAAAAATCATGCACCAATCTTTTCAGTTTATAATTGGAAATTGTAGATTAGCAAATCCAATGGAGTAATGAGGAAGGTTCTGTTGTAATAATCTAAATATAGGAAAAATATAACTGCCTTGTCTCACATAGCACCTTCTGACATGCAAGTATGCGCCTGCCACGTGTTCACTGTTGGGACTCTTAAGTGTTTCTTAAAATGAAGGTGTCAGGTTGAGAAAAAAAAAAACCCCATGCAGATAGGGCACTGCAGGAAGGCAAAGTGTGGACTGAAGCCCAGGTTTACAGAATAAATTGATAATTGGTACAGATATGTGGATTCATTCCCCTCTGAGGGGAAAAAAATATGGATGTTCAAGAACCAGCTCATGCTGATGGAATCAGTGACTGCATGGTTATAGTCCCTGTGACACCAATCACATCCCTGTTCTCTACTGTGAGTGCTAAGGGGTTTTTTCCAAATCTCTGCATGCCAAAAGGATTGAAGAACTCAAAGGTTCTTGTGGTGGTTGAAGAACATAAAGGGTGATAAACATCTTCTCCAAAATTTGTCTTCTCCTAAAACATAAGAATTTAGGAGCCAGAAGCTGTTTCCCTCAAGAAAGAGCATTTTCTTTACCTTTTAAAATCTATAAAACAGCGCTGTGATGAGTTAGGCTGGTCAGTTGGGTCACATTTCCTCTGAGAACTGTGATGCTGTTGCTGAGACAGAAATCCTGGAGAGTCATGGTAGCAGATTATCCTTGGTATGTTTTTCAGTGCAGCCTGGGGCATGAGAGCATTACTGCCCCTGTAGACAGTCAACCTTGTACTGGGTTCTCAGCCTGCCAGCATTTCCTGATGACTACATTTAACAGGGAGTGAACTCCAGGACGGCAGAACCAGCATGTGAAGCAGTAACACTCTCACTGGCTGTAGCTGCATCCTGTACACACCCTGTGTAAGGGCCTGTACCATTTTTGTATTTTTCTCTCATCACTGCCCTGCCCACTCCAAATCTCTGGACATGTATTTAGTAATCTGCCCTCAACATCCTGCTTTGATCTGAGAGGAGCATCTAAAACAAGCTGTTAATGAACGTGAGGCAAAATTTCTGACTGCAGTAATTTGGAGCAAAATTCCACATTAATATGGGCAGGTTAATGTGTCAGTGTATGGGAGCAACACCCTTCTGCTTTACCCAAAAGCTGCACTGTAAACATTTGGCTATTAGATTTAGCTCCAGGAAACACATTAACATCTCCTTCTTCTTCCTCTGCAGCCTGTCATTGTCACATGAATGGCTCCTTCTCAGAGATCTGTGACTCTCGGACGGGCCAGTGCGAGTGTAAAGCCAACGTCATCGGGCGCCGCTGTGACATCTGCAAAGTGAGTGACCGGAAATGAGGTTTCCTTTCAGCTTTCTTCCCTGTTTGTCATAACTAAATACCATTTGGTTCTGGATAGGCTTTTTTCTGTTGTTTATTTTTCACTTAAAGAACTTATATAGATTGTTCTTAGGTAGAGAAAGGTAAAATGGTTGCTTTTTAAATGTTTTCTAATGGTTTTCTACAACAGAAGACATTGCATTTACATGCAATAAATCCATTTTAAGCCTCACTGTACCTATAAGTACATTTGTATACGTAATATATACACTTTATATTTGAATGCTTGATATTAAAAAATTTGTTAAAAACATTGCAGCTTCGGGAGCTAATCCTTCTATGAAGAAAGCTGCAAAATGTCTGATAGCATCTGATGTTTATTTTTTTTTTTAAAGCAGGGTGCTAGTTTAGCTCTGCTGGAATGTTCTGCTTTATGTTCTTTTTCTTAGGGTTTCTTCTTGTGTTGTCCAAACAATGTATTATTTTTTGGTGAAAGTGTTTTTTGCCTTGACATTGTTCTCCTGTCTCATAAATCACTGCAGAGAAATATTGTTTCATAAACTTTCCCAGAGTTGTCTTCAGGCACCTAAAGAATATGCTATAGCTGGCTGCACGTTTCTCTAGTTCAACATAAGGACTCGTGAGTTAGGCCTGTGTCCTCAGTACACCTCCACCTGTGTGTAATTTAAAGCACATAAATAATTCTGCAGAAATCAAAAAGATCATTTTCGTCCTTCAAAATTATGTAATTTCTGAAGTGGATTGCTCACACTCCATTTTCAACAGTATTTTAAGAGTCTGTTCAAAGAAAACCTGCTGGTATCAGTGGAATTTGCAGATTGCATAAGGTACCCAGCAAATATCTCAAGCTCATTAATACAATACTGGTGGTTAATTGGAGTAAATCTTTGTTTACTTCAGTGTTTACTCGTGTCTTTATTCCTGTACTCTTTATGTGGTGTAGTTTCCTTCTCTTCACTTTCTAACAGTGTTTACTTTTCATTCTTAAAGCCCAACTACTTCTGGGCCCCAGAAAAGCTGTTTTGTATACCCTGTGGCTGCAGTGCTTTAGGATCCGTGTCACTGCAGTGTGACATGTTGGGAAGATGTATCTGCAAATCAGGATTCATGGGCAGACGCTGTGAAATCGGCAGGCAGGTGCCTCAATTGCAAGAAAACGCAGGAAGCAGCCAGCAGATCCGAGTACCCCCTCGGAGGTGGGGCACCAGCAGTGCCAGTGGGTGCCCACGAGGCGCTCACCGGCCTGCAGCTCTGGTAATGAGAAACTCTGCTTTGCATGGGCTGAAGTCTCCTGCTCGCTTGTGTGTGGAGCTCACACAGACTGCTTGGGTTTTTAATTTTTAATACCCGTGTTACAATATAAGAAATTCTCAAGAAACAGACAGGCTCAGAAGACAAGCAGCATATTAGGATGCTTCCCCAATCCTAAGGGCTTCATCATGCAAGTGGTGATACCAGAATTAGTCCCAAAACAGCACCATCAACAGCAGAATGCACAAAATGCATGGGAGATGTACTTAAATCAGTGGAATTGGTGGGATTTTCTTGAGCTTTGCAGCATAAGACTTCCTTTTCTAACAATTCAAGAGTCAATAGCTTAAGGAGTTTGCAAGAAGGATCAGCCCCAGAAGCAGAGTTAAGATCTAATTTTAAAATACTGAACATAACTGGTGTTAAAAGTTCTCATTAGCAAATATGGCTGGTTATCTGAGCCATTTTTAACTCAGTGCCGTGCCAGTTATGTGAATGTAATGCCCAAAACGGCAGGAGTGTTAAGTCCTTATCACAGACCAACAAAGCAACTTATTTCCTAAAATTAAGTAATTATGATACAACTTTTTCTTACAGAGCAGTATTTTAGAAATGTTGTTTGTTCTCCCTGCAACTCAAAACCTTCACACTTACCACACCCTGTTTGAAAAATCCCTGGCAGTGTTTTTCATCCTCAGCTAGACTCTGGGACCCATGCTGTATTTTTTCATATGGATTTCCTTGGAGAAATGAGTTTTTTCCCATTAAGCATGTATTAGGTTACTGTGTTGCCCACACAGTACACTGATGGAGAGACGATGTAATGATGTATTCAGAAAATTCATGGTATTTCCTAATTGTAATCTATTGTTATTGTTATCTAATTTTTATCTCTTGTTCAGTAAATGTGATTCTTAGAATTTCTGTGTGTAAACAAACTTTGTTGAGAACTTTAACTTGGGGGTTCATCTTGGGGTTTCCATGACTGACCAAAATGGTTTTGTGTGCAGCCCTCCTCACAGAATGCAACCCAGCATGGTGGTGGTGTTTTCCAACTTAATGCCGTGTGGAGTGCTAGTATCAGACTTTTTCTGACTGTCACCCTCATAAACAGAATTTATTAGATCCTAGCAAACTTTATACTGCAAACTGAGATGCATGGTGTGCACTGGTTACTTCACTGCATTTATCTGAATGTCTGTCCTGAGATTGTGCATATTCACATTTCTGTGTTTCTTCCTGTATAAAAGAAATCTTCAGAGGTAGTCGAGTAGTTTATGGAAGCTTGAGTTTAATTAAATGAGTTTGACTATCTCTTCCTCTCTGATACACCATGTTTTGTCAGGCAGAGGTATGAAATTTGCAAAACACTTCAATAGAATCTGGAAATGAAAATCAGTCTAATTCTCTATTACCTGTATAGTCAAGCATTTTCTTAGGTTCATATGATTTTTCAGGCCAAATTCTGACCACAGATGTGGTCCTGTATTCTGTAATCTATCAGCAGATTCTCTGTGTGAGTGCAGAAGTTCTGTATTAACCTCAGAGATCAGATTTCAGGACTTTTCCATGGAAAGCTTCTGAAGTTTCAGGGAATTCACTGATACAAGAGGTTAGGGGTTCCACTGTGGAACAAATCCATATAGAAAAGCAGTCATAGAATCACTACGTTTGGGAAGGACCCCCAGTTTATTGAGTCCAACCTTTGACTGATCACCACTTTGTCAACTAGACCATGGCACTAAGTGCCATGTCCAGTCATTTCTTGAATGACTCCACCACTGCCCTGGGCAGCCTGTTTCAATGGCTGACCACCCTTTCAGTGAATAAATTGTTCCCTTTGTCCAACGTGAGCATCCCCTGGCATTGCTTGAGGCTACATCCTCTTGTCCTGTTGCTGGTTCCCTGGGAGCAGAGGCCGACCCCACCTAGCTACAGCCTCCTTTCAGGCAGCTGTAGAGAGAGAAGGTTCCCCCTGAGCCTCCTTTTCTCCAGGAGCTAAACGCCCCCAGCCCCCTCAACCACTCCTCATAAGACTTGTGCTCCAGCCCCTTCACCAGCTCCCTTGCCCTTCTCTGGACACGCTCCAGCCCCTCAGTGTCTTTTCTTGTTGTGAGTGGCCCAGAACTGCACACAGCGCTAGTGCTTAGTACAGAGGCACAACCACTGCCATGGTCAAAGCCAGCATAGCTGCATTGATTTGAAGATCTACTGATTTATAGTGTGTAAAATCCAACACCTCATGCCTGGATCAGAAAGTAGCACATTATAAAGTAAATATTTTCCACTTTGTTCCACGTATATTCATTAGCAGTGATCTTTTTAATATCTCATTTTTAACATTCTGCTTTTCTAGCAAACTCTCTGATAGATTTTATTGTTAATGTTGTAATATCAGGTGAAGTTATTACAATGATTTGGGTTTCAGTGTTCTCTGAAAACCCTCATGCTTGAAAAAAAAGGTAGAGAAATACTCTTGTTTTAAAGCACTCGAGTTCAATACTGAGTTCATATTTTGAATACGTACTTTTGAAAGAAGTGTGGTTTGCTCCAAGGAGCCTCTGATGGTTGGTGCAGTGAAACCCACAAAGTCTTTTGGTTGAAAGCTTCGTGCAGAACTCCATATCACAGTATACAAATGAGTTATTGTTTTTTGCACTCCAGTAGTGAAGTTAAGGAGGAAATTTATTACTGTAGTTGGTTACATCTACTCTGGTTCTGTAGAAACTTTATGTTGATCACTGCAAAAAAAGAAAGAAAAGGAGGAAAACAGAAGAGAAACAGAGGCCTAATCCAAAGATAGAGTTTTTATCTTTAAAAAATCGCCATTATTTGTTTATATTGTACACAAATATATTATCTCTTATGTTTTTCTAAAGTTATTCCTATATATCACTCTAAAAAAATGCCCTTGAGTTACTGTATACAGATATTGCCTTTGCTCAGAGGAGATAAAATCTAGTTGTTCAGAGGCTTTCCAACTGAATCGATCTCCATTCGTAGCTACGAATTTGAATTCACTCTCTTAGCAACAAACTCTGCCTGACATAGCCTTACAGCCAGAGACAGGGTTATGTATATGGTGCTGACATACATTCCATTCCAAGTGAGAACTGTACTTAGGGAAACACAGCCTCATAAGAAATGTGTTATATTGCAGAACATTCATTATAGCATCGGGCAACATTTTGAAATCTGTATTCTTTCTCAGCAGTGTAGGGCATTTAGTGCCCTTGCTCCAGGGTTTTACCACTACAGTATAATCTGTTAAAATCAGCATGTCTCTGATGAAGAGGAAAGAGCAACCCTGATCTCCCAACACTCTCAGTGTTTCCTCTTTTGTCCTGGTAATCACTGCATGTACTAACTGCTCTTCCTCACTCTGTGGCAGCCTGGAACATTCGGCTTACAGTATTCCAGAGGATGTGTTCCCTGCAACTGCAACTCTTTTGGTTCCAAGTCCTTTGACTGCGATGGAGACGGACAGTGCTACTGCCAGCCTGGAGTGACAGGAAAGAAGTGTGACCGCTGTGCACATGGGTTTTACAACTTTGAAGAAGGAGGCTGTACTCGTATGTAAATGTTTTGCACCCAAGCACAGATTGATTTATTTATTTGGTTTTTTATTTATTCCTAAGATTCTAGTTTGACTAATTTTGGGTTGCCTAACAAATTTTCCTGACACTTAGGGGGTTCATAGACAGCCTTGTACATCATTCGCTTGGCAAGGGTGTTGATTGGCAAAAATGAAAGACCCAAGCAATTTCTGCTATTTTATGGGCAGTTTATGGCTAGTCTGCTAAATTTAGAGGGAACAGGAATGTTATTTACTCCAAGTAGTGTCTGCCAAAAAAATTCTATGTAGTTTCTGTAAATTAGTTAAGGGTATCATAGAACTCTGATTAAAATGCTTGCCAAATCACATCAACTTGAAGGGGTGTGAAAGGAGATCAACGACAAAAACACAAACCCCCTTTGCTTCTAGTTTTATCCCAAACCTTGTCATTGTCCTTATATGGTTGATCCTCTTTCATTACCACAATCCTTTTCTATACAGTAATACTGAGTTGCTTACTTGTACTTTTTGTGTAAAACAAGATCTTTCAGTAAAACTCTCTGCTACGTCCCTTGTGTAAACGCATGAAAGGTCTCCTTTTCTAGTTGCTGAAACTCTAGCATTACACATAAATATATCTAGCCACCTCTTTACATTTGTCTTTGTCCTTTTGGAAATTAGGTCAAAGACTGAAACGAATGCTTCCTATCATTGAAGTAGTACAGACTGCTATATCAAAAAGAACTCAATCAATAGGATTCTTCACAGGGAAATATCCATCTTTCCTGATAGAACTGTGTTTTTCAAGTCTCACAGACTCATTTAGGTGTGATCACAGGACACACAGATAGTTGTCTAGTGTGACTGACTGCTGCAATGCTGCTATTATTCTTCAGGTATAAAGCATATTCTTTCCAGAAGCAGAAATCACAGTGTCTGGGTATCTGTTCTTCCTCCTTTCCTATCCAGAATGGCAGCAGAAGCAGCAAGCTTAGCTCTCTGCCTTTTCTTACTCCTTTTTTTTTTTTTTGGTGGAAGGAGCATCAAGGCCTCGAGACCCACATTTGTACAGCAAAATTCAGTTTTACCTGTAGTGTGGATAAACCTTGAAACAGGGTGGATTATAGATTATGTTTGAAAACATTGCTCTATGGTATTGTCTCCCATGGAAATGAAGGGTTCAAAATCACTTACTGGCTCGAAAAATTCAGATACACTGGCTCCTTGGAAAAGGGAGAGATTGATTCCCAGGCTCACTGATGAGAGAGCTTGAACTAAAATGCCAATGATAAGTGCAGTCCTAAAGCCTTCAGCAAATAAATGAAGGGCAAAAAATTCTGTCTTTTATGCTTAGCATCTTATTATAACATTCCACAGGTTAAAAGCACATCACTATTGTGAAACACAACAAAATGTTGATAACTACAGTTGTGGAAGGAAAATGAGAGGGCTATTAATGAAATTGCACATTAAAATTTTAATTGCTCTCTTGGAAAACTTGGAAATGACAGAGTTTAGGAAACAATGGTGAAATGGTAGAATACTGTAGATCCAAGTAACATTTTAAATAGAAGTGTATCAGCTTGTGGTCATCAAATGTTTGAAGCAACAACACCAGCTATAGATGTTCAGAAAATTCAGATTTTTAAAAGTTCCAAAGTTAATAAAATAGATAGAGAGGAATTCTGTTTTCAGGGTGCTGGTTTTTCCACACTTATTTTTAGTAGGCGTCTTATGTATTCCTTCAAATGACAAAAAATAAGAATTAAATTATGAATCACAAAGAAAATCAGAAATTTAATAGAAGTATATCAAATCATGCTGAAAAGAAAAGTACAGAAAACTTAATTCCATTGTGACAGTTTAGTATCAAATAAAATATTGGTTCTCTTTTATCTAGCATTTATTCAAAAGAAATATAATTTGATTTTTTTCTTGTGCAATATAAATCCATAAAGCCTAAAAAAACCCCTGAAAGCATCGTCAGTGTTGACATTCTAGCAACAAAGATACAAAAGAGATTTCTATTTCACTACTGCTTGCAACAATTGTGTTGTATTTTTCCCCCTTATTCTGAAAAATGGTTATAAAAGTAAAAATAGGAAAAAATATTTGAGTATCTCCTTTCCCTCCATGCCTTTTAGTCCAATTTTGTATAAGACCTGGAAGCACATAGAAGAGCTGTCATCTGAAAACCTCAGTCTCCCAATGAGATGTATTCTGAAACTTCTTCAAGCTTCAGTGTGTGAAAATATTTTAAGTAGCATGCAACACATTGTGTTCCTGGCATGATGGAGGCAAAACTTGCTATCTTCTTTGCATCAATTACCTTATCTTGAAGGCATTGGTGGGGAAAGATAAAGGTCACTTCTTATTTGAACTATAGATAGGAGTTCTATCTTTGCATATGTTTGTTTTCTAGTTTCAATCTGAATTGAAGTATTTCACAGTAAAGGCAGTGAACATAAAGGAAGCTTTCAGTAACAAAGTTACATTGCCATCGAAACAGTCCAAGGAACAGGGTATCACTCAGAGAGTCACAGTTTGCTCATGGTGCTTTTTTTCTGACCTCATGGGTTATATGGATGGTGGGTGTGAAAATAACCACACACCAGTTCTGCTGTTTCAATCACTTGGGTGTCTTGAGCCCCGTAACTACTTATCACTTACATACCTTGAATCTGTATTTGCCACCAATGAGTTGTTCACTTATTAATCCTTTAAGAGCAAAGACCGCTTCTGGAGGCACTTCCAAACCTAAAGTATTTTTAATTTAGTATAATCTGCAAAGAATACCAGTTTCCCATGGAGAGGACGCATCAGTTTGTTGATGTCCTCCCAAGGCAGAGGATATGTAAGCTAAAAAAAAGGAATAGAAAGGGAAAAAGAAACTTAAGCACCTCTTTTTCCCTTTAAGAGAAGTCTCTTTAAAACAGCAGAAATTTCAGAAGGTATTTCTCAGATTGGTGTAAGAGGTTAAACAGACTGTAAGTTCCCTGCATAGATGGCTCAGAGGCACTCAGGTGGCTTCTTAGAGGAGACGGCATGGGCCCAGAAATTGTACAGGAGCACTCCTGCAGTTATGTCACAAGAGTGCACCACCTCAGAAGTCTCTGCTCTTCTGCAGTTGGTGCCTTTATTTTTCTCATTCTGTTCTCACTGCAGCTACTTCAACCACGTTTAACCTGTGTTCCACTGCTACTGGTTTTGGTTTCTCGAGGTTTACCCTATCTTTCCTGCCCCACTGTGGCCACAGATAACTGAGAGTTCCCTGTACAGAAAAGGAATGATCCTAACCCCATTAGAGTCTGCTCTCTAGGTGTCACATAAAGGGATAACTTTTGCTCTGCTATTTTTTTTTCTGTCTCCCATGAAGCCTGTGAGTGTTCACAATTTGGCAATAACTGCGATCCTGTCAGTGGCCGCTGTATCTGCCCTCCCAATACTGTTGGAGAGATGTGTGACAAATGTGCACCAAATCACTGGGGCCATAACATTGTCAGTGGCTGCAAGGTGAGTGAATTTCTATTTTCTCTACATGCATTACCTCTTTCACAGTAATTTATAGCTGGAGCACAGTTAGTGGTTTGTAAGTCATGGTTTGTCTCCATCTTGCAAGTTTTGGTATGAGACTGTGGTGTAAATGTTGGCAATCTCTTACTGTTACTGCACTACAGATCCTCTGTCTCAGGTATGCAGCCTGTAACACAAAACACCCTGTTGATTCTGCTGTCACACTGAGTCAGTGTCCTGCTTGGGCCTTATTTTATTTTATTATAGCTGTGTTTAACGTGATTGAGGAGATTACCACAGTGTAGAACGATGTGTGTTAATGCATGTTTACGGGTAATCGGCAGTGCCCTTGGGGGACAAATTTACTTTGGCCGTAATGGTGACACCACTGGGAATTGATACTCAAAGTTTGCTTGAGGAAGGCTTCAATTTGTGCATAAAAGACAGCAAGGAGAAAAGAAATATCCACCTTAGTTGTAAATTGTACTTTATTCCCATGTTCAAAGAGGAAATAAACCTTACCATTAGCCTGTAAATCCTTCATATTCCAATATTTGACACAGACTTAAAATATCTGAAGAGAAAGGAGAAGAAATAGGAAAACAGTGATAGAATGTCAAGAAGGCCATGAAAGCTGTTGTTAATGCCCTGGAGTTGAGGGGCGCAGTATTTGGTTAAGGTTGAAAACTGGTGACAGTGGACATTGTGCAAAGTTCAAATGCCTTCTTCCTCCCTGCTGTGCTCATTGATGATAAGGGATTTATAGTACTGCTACAATTACTCCAGAAAACTGTATCTTTTTGGAACATAGTCATACACCATTAATACTTGTTCTTAAAAGGCTGTTAGTCAGGTAGCTCAGGCTGCAAAGCAATTGACAAGAGTGATTTCTTTTTTGTATGTATGAAAAACTCTTGTGAAACCTCTGCGGTGCTGCTGTGATATAGACTCTTGGCTTCTGAAACCAGCCTAATGAGGTTGAAGACCTCTTTTTGAGCTCTCAAGTATATTTTCTGATTGTCTTTTATGTGAGCACATCAGTATGACAGTTCCATGGCACCATCTAAATTAATGATGATCTATCAGCCCACATCTCTTTCAGTATGTTGCAGCTAATTTCTGCAGAGTGAGATGTGAATCTCCTGCTTGCAGTCTTTGTAGAAGATTTCCAAGGCTGTTGTAAGGCTGGGATAGAAAGCATTGCAGAAAACTGCATAAACCAGACAGAGCATCTGATTGTAATTTAGGTTTTGAAATTTCACACCAAGCTATTTCAGAGAATGGTGAACAAGTTGCTGTCTAAGCTTTGTGTTCAAATGTAGTATAAAGTTCTTTCTGTCAGAAGGTTTTATTTTTTTAGGTTAGGAAGTCATCTTGCAGACTAATATTTAACCAGTGGTTAAATTGTTTCTCTGGCATTCAGTAAAGATTGCATCTGTGTATTTCCTGTATACATTCACCTTCTTTATAAATGATGTTTTCAGATCAGAGGAAAGGTGCTCTAAGTAGTCATGTAATAAACAGTTTTGCTTAGAAACTGAATCCACGTTTCCTTCCTCTCATTTTCAGCTTTGTGTCTGTAATTTTAGCAAGTCTATCCATGTCAGTTACTGTGGTAACCTGTACTGCTGGCACTGAGTTTGCTTCTGTAAGCTGAACTTCTCCATATGATATTCTGGTCACAGCAATGATTACAGCCAGTGTCCTGTATTAACTGTGCAGTGCTGCCACAGTAATATCACTGAGGAATTCTTCTGTTCTTTGGAAGTTTACAGTTTTCCCCGCTGCCTACTTCTGTATTGAATATCTAGACACCTTGGCAAATAACCTATTTCTATCCTTACTTGCCTGTGCAAGTCTTGTTCTGTGAGCAAGTTTACTTCCAAATATATCACATGACTAGATCTCTAGCCCTTACTGTGTAAATTACTGTCATCTAGGAGTCTTGTTTGTACAAAGAGGATCATTACCTGTCTGATGGATGAGTAATAGACATTGAACTAGATTCCTCTGTAACCACAGAACCAATTGCTCCTGAGCAATTCCAATTTTCGGAAAGAGTTCTGAACATGCCAGCAGAGAATTTACATACAAAATACTTTCTAGAGAGTGCTTGTAGTTTCTGAGTTAATTTTGTCCACAAAGTATTCCAATGTCCTTGACCCTTTTAGGTTTATCTCTTTGCAATGCCTGATTTATCAGCAGTAAGTAATATCCACTGAAAAAAATCCCACCAGTGTTGTAGATGTATTTAGTGTAAATGCTTGACCCTTGTTGAATAAAAATAAATTACTGGCCTTAAAATTAGAGATGTCATTTTTAGATAGTGGAAAATCACTACTGTATTTTCTTTATAGATAGTTGGAAGAGGTGAACTGCTTTTTCGTTGGGTTTTGGTTTTTAGATTTGTTTTGGTTTTTAGATTTGTTTTTAGATTGGTTTGGTTTGTTGGTTTTTTTTTTTCAGAAGCACAATTGCAATTGTCTCCTTGTTTCTCTCCTTTTCAGCCCTGTGAGTGCAGCCTCATTGGAGCCCTAAGTTCTCAGTGTGACTTAAATACAGGCTGTTGCTTCTGCCGCCCTGAGTTCTCTGGGGAAAAATGCACTGAGTGCAGGGTGGGCTACTGGAATTATCCACATTGTGTTGCTTGTCAGTGCTTCCTGGCTGGGACGGATCCACAGAGCTGTGATACAGAGGGGAAGTGCTCATGCATTGATCATTCTGGCCAATGCAGCTGCAAGGTAGGACAATGAAGGTTGTAAACTGGTCTTATAGCTGCTGGGAAGTTAATTTCAGATTTCACTGACACTTGCACTTACTTGTTCAAACAATATATGCAGAACAATCTCCTTGGTTTTCATAGTGCATTTGCGAACTGATGTGGGAGGAGTCCAACATAAAGAACGACTTAAGTGCTTATCAGTTGCTTTTTCACATATTGACAATTGCCAGAATAGCATCCTCTCAGGGTTTTTCCCCGACTTTTTATTTCTTTCTGTTCTTACAGAACTGTTGCCAGTTCATCCCCATAATACAATTCTTGTTCAGATACTGGGCACAATAAAAGCAAACACAACAGTAATCACAGTATGCCACAGTGCTAATGCCAGGTACGTTGACTTAGAGGGAGTCAATATTCATCATTTCACGACTAGAATTCACTGCAATAGTATCTGTTCTGAGTAGACTGCATCCAATTCAGGATCACTAAAGCAAAGACTTTTGGCATCATCATCTGCAACATTCTTATTTGGAATTGTGCTTGGAAGAACAGCACACTTAGGCTGCTTGAGAGTTGGCTGGATTGCTGGGCTTACAGGGCAGTAATCAGTGGTTTGATATGCAGTTGATAGCCAGCAAGCAGAGTATCCCAGAGCCAATACCTTCATCAGCGACACAGATGACAGAATTCATGATCAGCACATTTGAAAATACTGCTGACTTGGAGGAGGACGAGGTCAACATGCTGAACAGTAGAATTACAGTCTAGAGGGTTCTTGAAAAGCCTGATGGCTGAGAAAATAGAAAAGTCACTAATTGGAATGGAATGACCTCAGGAATCAGTACAGTTTGGGAGCAAAAATCCTGAGTGGAAATCCTGCTGGAAAGCACGAGATGAACCAGCCGTATACTCTCATGGTAGATAAGGCAAACTGCCCAGTGAGATGGATGCAGTGAGCACAGTGGCCAATGCAGCTGCAAGGCAGGACATCTCAAAGAGCATGGTGAGCAGGGGAAAGGCTTTATCTACTCGGTGCTCTCCTCTTACTGTAGTCAATGCTGGTAAGACTGCACTTGGAAATGGTGTCCAGTTTTAGAACCTGATTTGAAAGTGTTGTTGAGAAATTGGAGAGGGTCGGGAGAAGAGTCTGATCAGCAGATGATCTGTGGGGATGTACTGAGAGAGCTGGACTCTCTCGTAGTCTGAAAAAAGATGCTAGTAAGAGGAAATACAATTACAACTTACATAGCCACTTCAAAGAATAGTTAATGGAATCAAGTCCTTTCTGATGACAGCAGAAGATGTAACAAGGGACAACAGCTGCAAGTGGAAGCTTTGGAATTCTGGGTTGGACTTTGGAAAAAAAATTTAGTTATGCAGCACTGGTACACATTACCCAGAACATGTGAAATCTCCATTCTAGGAGATTTTCAGGAACTGGCTAGAAAGAGGCATAGGTAACCTGATCTAGTATTCATAATAGTCTTGCTTCTAGGAGGAAGTTTTTAAAAGTGACCCCTAGAGATTCTCTCTGTGATTTAGATTCATTCTTCTTCTTTAGGTCTGTATTGACACAAAGAGCTAGTAAACTGGAAGGATGAATTTAAATTATTGAATTGCCAGGTAATTATTTTGTTAATTGGGCAACAGTCACTTAATTCTGAGTTTCAAGGCTCAGAACTGTAGAACAAATTAGGTTAAAAGTGTACTACAGAGGTCGTCGAGTCCAGCGCCTTGTGTGACAGACATTGCTGAGGCAGTACTTCCAAGGATGGGGAGAGATTTCACAACCTCTTTGGGCAACTGATTGACCACCCTCCAATTCTTCTGATATATTTGAGCAACAAACATCGTGTTCCATTTCACAAATACTGATTCATTTGAGGATGACACCGTAAGAAAACTGAAATGAGTTGACCACATGGACTGTCTGAGTAAAACTCAGTGCTATTTGCCCTGTGTCAGCCTCTGAAATGCAGAAATTGAAGTATCTCAATTCTTTCAGCCTCTCTTGATACATGGTAAGCAGTAACCCCTCTAACCATCTTGGTGCTGCATTTCTGGATTAGGTCCAGCATGTCACAGAATCACAGAATGGGTCAGGTTGGAGGGACCACTGGAGGTTATCTAGTCCAACCTCATTACTCAAGCAGGGTCCCCTCAAACATGTGAATCAGGATTGTGTCCGGACTGCTATCTCCAGAAAAGGAGACTCCACAACTTCTCTGGGTTGTTGTCTTTCTTGTAGCTCTTGTAAGCATGAAGTAGAAAGAGTGGGGGTTGATGGCATTTTAAAATAAAAGTGTTTCTTTGTTGATTCTTTTAAGGCTAGTAATACAGTTGCTTGCAAATGAATAGTATATATTCAGCTGATGAGTAATGATAAGGAAGTGCAACTGATGTGAAACAAAATTCAAAGCAAGTAAAAATCACTGTTTATGAGAGAAAATGGACAAATAACTGAATTAAGTAAGCATTTTTCCCCCCAGTATTTTAATCTAAGGTTGAATTTAAATCTAGGGTTGGTTAATCTTTTGTGTAACTTTTTTGGAAGAGTTATACACTGAAGAAACTAGATTCTTATAAAATGGTAATAGTTCCCATTTAAACCTGCTGTTACAGCTGCAGAAATGAGCTTTCAAAGGCTCAGGAGCCTCATTGTCAGCCGTGACAAAAAGCAGCAAAATCTAAGCTAAATACAGTGTAGGCACATTTGTTGATAGAGTTACATGTGGAAATGAGGGTTAAAACTGCTAAATCCTCAGGGATAATGTTGATTTCTTGTATAAGCTTTGGAAAGTTTAATTTTTTTTTAGATTGACTTCTTCACACTAGTCTCAAGAGAACCAAAAAGGTGTGTGGGGAGAAAAAGGCAACCAGTGCTTTCATATTGGTCATTTTTTTTTCTTTTTAATAGCTTGGTCTCAGTATGAAAATGGCTTTAAAAGGCTCTGCATAAATTATTGTGTATCTGCCCTATCTGGAATAGCTTTTTATTTGGACTAATTGAAAAATGAAAATAAAAGCATTGACATTACAACAGTGAAACATTTCAGCCTTGTTAATACTGTTCAATGATGTGGAAAACAATCATGAAGAGGGGAAAGCTTTTCTCTACAGAATTTCCATTAAAATACGTTTCTCGGCAAGAACATTTAGTGCTGTACCTTAAATATCTGAACATGTCAATGCTAATTCCTATTAAAGAGAAGGCTTGATTAACATGGGCAATTTCAGAACAACTTCTTTTTCTTATCTTATCAATCAGTTATTGAGCATGTCATGCCCAAAGTACCATTTAATTTTTCTGTGCTTACAACTTGCAGCGTGAAGCCAGCATCTATTGCTCAGAGCTTCTCAGTGGATACAAATGCAAATGCCTTAATTACATTAATTACATATGTTTGCATACACACGTGATAAGAAGCTGGAGAGTTCCTTGAATATTTCCTAGTGCTTATTATTATTTCTTTCTGCACCCTGTTATTATCATTACAGTATGACTTTGTTTTTGTATTGCTACCTTGAAATAAAACTTGATTTTTTTTTTTTTCCCCATTTAAAAATATTCTCTCTCTTCCAGGTTAATGTGGAAGGTGTCCACTGTGACAGGTGCAAGTCTGGTACATTTGGTCTCTCTGCCAGAAACCCACTTGGCTGCAGCAGTTGCTATTGCTTTGGCCTGACTGCACAGTGCAGCGAGGCAAGGGGGCTGATCCGCGTGTGGGTGAGTAGGAAACTGCTGAGCCGTGTAATGCGATAATACTGTTTCCTGCTGGCATCTTTTAGTCAGGCACTGAGAGGTAGCTAGAAAATGGCCAAACATTTAAGCAATCACTCTCCTCTTTATGCTTTGAGGAGCGGTGAGAGCAGTATGTTCCATTAGACAGTCAGGGTCAAGACATTAACAGGAAATAAGCAGATAAGAAAATGAGTGATAGGATAGCTGACATCCAGCCAAAGTAAAGCTATTAAACCCCAAGAAAGGGCAAGCTAGTCATGTGGGGAAATTATACGGTCCAGTGCATTGCAACGTAATCCCTGGCACATGATACACAGTTTACCCAGGTGTATTCAAGGGTCGCAGATGCTCGTTGTCCAGCATAAATTTCCCATAGTTCAGTTAATCTGTTTTATTTTCCTTGTTGGTTTTGTTGTTTTGGTGGGGTTTTCTTTTAGTTTTAAAAAAGAACTTATCGAAACTATATTTAAATTCAAGCACAGAAAGGTATAATCCATCAGAGCAAACAAACAGCTCTCCACCTGTTTGTGGAAGAGGGCCTTGAGACCTATGCTGGACTGACAAATAAGGCAGACTGGATGTCTCCATTTATCTATACAACAAGCACAAAACACACATTGAGACTGCTGCCGTGCCAGCTCCTCAGTTGCATTCTGGAGGAGAGATTTCTAATGGAAAATTATTAGTTCTGTCCCCATGTATGGGCAGTGATATCTGTGCTCAAAAGCATGCCAGCCATGGAAGGAACGTCTGCCTAACACAAATCAGTCATAGCCTCAGAGTAGTCATGTGCAAGCATCAGTTAGATAAGGATACTTTAGGCTGAAATCAAGTTAATCTCTCTTGCTTCATATAATATGGGTAGCACTTATTCTCCTTTTCACTGTTCAATCCCGTAGCACCTCTTTCCCTTCCCAGTGGATGAAGTGAATTATTATGATCTGACCCAGTTTTTCTCATTATTTCAGTTTTGCCTGTCATATGCTGCTAGACTGGAGATGAAAGGCTGTAGAAGGCTGAGAAGTTATAAAATTTAATCAAGTTCCATAACAGCAACAGTGCTGGATAATTGTGCTTTGACCTTTGTGGCAGCACAAAGCAGAAACAATTTAAACCTCCTGACGATTTTGTTTCTCTTGATTAATTTCCTTTTGTATTTATGCTTGTATCTAAAGAAGTGTATGTCCATGTCCCGTCTAGTATTTGGTACTCTGATCTATTTCAGCATTGCTACAGAACTGTAAAATGAGTGACACTGTGTTTTGTCAGCTGCTGGTGGCTATTTTGGATACTCTCAGATGCTTCAAATGACATAAGACTTGTTTAAACGAGCAAATGCTGTCTTATATGACAATAAGGCATTGCTGATGAGTTATCTGAAATTAAAATGTTGTGCTAGTTTGAAAGCAAACAAGTGAGAGACTCCAAGTCAGAAATACAATTTAATAGGAAAAATAAAATATATGCAATAGTACAAAAAAACAACCCACTGACAGAGTCAGAGTACAACCTGACCCCCTGACAGTCGGGGGGTTGGTAGCAGTCCGGTTAAATGGTGGCTGCAGTCCTCCAGGAGTGATGGTTCTGTTGAAGCAGTGATCCTGTAGAAGGGTCTGGTCTTCCTCTGGGAATCCAGTGGAAAAAGGCTGCTTGTGGTGTCCCAAACCCCAGATTATATCCAGGATGGAATGCTTGGTTCCACCCTCTGGGCGGAGCACCTCACAATGGGATGATGTAATTTTATCAGTCATGCAGTGAGACTAGATGGCCCATTAACAGAAGATACTCCCCCTGGAGTGAGGATGAGTCATGGGAGAGATAAAGAGCACTGCCCCAACTGGTGTTGACAGCTGGCCCATTAACAGAAGATATCCCCGGAGTTTATGAGGGATGAGTCATGAAAGAGATGGGGAACACTGCCCCACCGGTTCTTAACAGCTTGTGAAGATGGTGATGGAATACATGCGTTTGAGCACATCTTACATTGTAACCTAGGACAGATGTGTTGACCCTTTTCTTGATCTCTAGAAGTATTAAACGGTAAAATAAAGTTATGATACAAAATCAGTAAATCTCACTTAGGGCTGGCGATGTTAAGAATGCTTCCATGTCTGATCACTCCGCAGATGCTGCTGTAAATGGAAATACCAGGATACTGAAAGTACACTATAGGGCTTGGTTGATTCCTCATTACCTGACTCCTAGCTCATGACCAGTTTGTTGATGGGATGGTTGTTACCTGCATTTGTTTTCTTTGTCTTCCTCACTCTTTGGGAGAAAGCAATATTGATACCAGCCCTTTGCATCTGTTCACACAGTCTCTGATTCTCTGTGATACTTCCCCTGGCACAGAATTACTAAGACTTTTACTATAGTTTTTGATCAAAATAATGATTTCAGTATAATGCTAATGAGACTCTGTCAACCAGTCTAAGAAAATTACAAGCATATAAGTGGCGTCCTTGTATATTTTTAGTAAAGCTGAATTTAAAGTTACAGAAAGCCTCACTGAGGCTGCACTCTCTGCAAATTGCCTGGAGAACATTTAGCTTGAATATTGCATAGAGGTATCAAGGGATGGGGGGCTGCGTTTCACAGCTCCAGTGATGTATAATAACTGGTGGTGAGAACCCTGCTTCTTCATAAGGTAACATTTCTCACAATCTGAACAAAAGAGGCCTGCGACTAAAATAGCACTATGAAAATCACTTTGATAAAATTCATGGAATCATTTGCTGATTAAAGTATTTTAACCAGTGCTACTACATTCTTTGTTAACATGAGGACAAGGTGCAAAAGGCTCAAGGGGAAGGTCGTTATTAGCACTGTTCATACCTGAAGGAGTAGCAAAACTGCTTTGTGACAAATTGCTCGTGATGTGAAATGAAATTACCTAGAAATAATTTTTTAAAGAACTAGAATTTAAAGACTAACACTTCATGAGGAAATAGAGTTAATTTTCTTCTTGATTTTTTTAAATATGCATAGGTGACCTTGAAGCCAGAGCAAGTGATTCTGCCACTGGTGGATGAAAAGCTTCAGCGTAGCACTCTTTCAGGGATTGCATTCCAGCCTCCTGAAATAGTAGCAAATATAGAACGGGTGATGCAGGATCTTCGGTCAGAACCTGTTTACTGGAGACTTCCAGAGCAGTTTGAGGGACGAAAGGTAAACCTAAAACTCCACTGAATACTGATATGGATTTTTCTCTTTTTTTAATCTTATATTACTATTTTACTGTGTCTTTTTTCCCTCACAGTAAGCATGTCTTCACATAGTGCAAGGTACTTCAAAAGAAGATAAATGCTATTCCGTTATTAAAAATTATTTGCTCTGTTATTATGGAAATTCATAAAGTAACATGAACGATATTTTGCATGTTAATATCTGTAAATATCTATGTTGTATTTTTCCACAGGATAAACTTTCTCATAAAAATGCTATTTGAAAAATTAAGCTGCACTAATTTAATATAACACTCCTGCAATTTTTTGTTTCTCTCATTTTTAAACAGAAAATACCCGACATTTGTACCTTATATGGGATAAAATTATTGAAATAACCCTACTTTTTGATGTTGTTATGCACCTCTGTGACAATTTATTTTGCACTTAACGATATTTCCTGGTTTGGGGGAACACCAAGGCGCACATAAGGAAATAGAGAACATATTGGTTTTAGTGTAATATAATCACAAATTGTTAATGAGTGTTTTTGAACATAGCCCTTGTCCCGAGATAGTTCCACAAGTACATATTGTTATTTTCTACCACACATCAGGCTGCGCATAGGTGCAGAACACATCTAGGTCCTTCTCAGGAATTTGTTTTTAGCTAACTGAAAATGAGATTTCTTTTTGTGCTTTGTTAGCTGACTGCTTATGGAGGGAAGCTGAAATATGCCATCTACTTTGAAGCACGAGAAGAGACAGGTTTTACCACTTACTACCCACAAGTCATCATAAGAGGTGGGCCTCCCACAAATACGAGAATTATTGTCCGGCACATGGCTGCCCCTCTGATTGGGCAGCTGACAAGGCATGAGATAGAGATGACAGAGGTAACATTTTCATCTGCTTTTTATAACCCAAAACTTAAGCACATAGTTCTTTTGAGTATTGTTAATAATCTGTCTTCTGTGTTTCTGTCTTTCAGCATGAGTGGGAATATTATGGTGGTGACCGAAGAGGCAGAAGCACTGTGCCCTGGGAATATCATCATGGTAACCCTGGTCCCAACAGGACAACGTCTCAGGCCGATTTCACCTGGAAACATTATGGAGATGACTCAAGACCAAGTAGAACTGTATCCCGGGAAGACTTCATGAATGTGTTGTATGATGTCCATTACATTCTTATCAAGGCCACTCATGGCAATATCATGAGGCAGAGCAGGTAACTCTTTCATGCGGTGACCTGAAATAGTGCAGTAGTCACAGATAACCTCATAGATCTCCCAGCTATTCCCAACAGAATTTGTATGCGTTACACCAGCTATAAGCCATTACTGAGAAGAAAGAGCAGAAGGAATTAGTGTTTGGCATTGCAGAAGACACAGGAGAGTGAAGTTTTATGCACTAGAAGATTTAAGTCACACTAGGCAAGCGGAATCTCTGTTTTCAGGATCCTAGAACAGAAAACACATGTAGGCACACACATTCTGAAACAAACCTAGTGTGTTTTTTGAATAGAGGTCTACTTTATGAAAACATGATGCAGTAATTAAATATAAATGTTAGCATATGAAGGAATTTTCTCCTGCAAGTGGGAAATTAAATATATCAGGGTCAGATTCAACATTTTCTATTCAATCTATTAATGAATCAGTTATGCAAGGAAATAATGATAACACTTAATTTGAAGTGGACATCAGGCAGCACAAAAATCTGCTGCGATCTAAAGGTCAGCTGTAAGATTTTACACTGAAAGTAGCACTCAATTGAACAAACAAGGAACAGTTACCTGTTTTTCAAAGAGGAGTCTGTTGTTTACAACATATCACCAGGTGAACATGATTCAGGAACAATATTCTTGTTGAGAAATGCTAACTCTCTATCTGCATGTATAAATAGATATGACCTGCAAAGTGAAAAAAGCAACCTCTTTTATTTGCACTAGTAAAGCCTAAGCATCAAGAATTCAAGAAAAAAGTTATTAAAGTGCTCAGAGGATATCAGTGAACATCATCGCAGGTTAGAAAATATGACATGTGAGAGAAGATATAAAGAACTAGATATGTTTAGAAACTAGAAATTGCCTTATGATGCTTAAAATTTTGTCATAGAGGAAAAGGAAAGAATTAGTTCTCTGTTGCCATAGTGGGTAAGTCAAAAACAAAAATGATCTTAAACTTCAGCAGGAAAGATTCACATTAAACATGAAAGATAAACTGCTGGGGGTAGAGAAGTTCTAGAATAGATTACATAGACTATTGCATAAAGTTTTTAATAATTAATTCACAACATCCTTTGCAATCAAGATTTATTGGCATGGACGTGGGAATAATCAGAGGTAAACTCCAAAGGTCTCCAGAGGTCCTTTTTATGATTCTGTCATTAAAGTGATAGGCTAAAATTATTTCTAGATTTTTAGAGTACAAATAGGTCTTCAAGAGCTTTGCCTTTGGAGTTTGAAGGTGAATAGTAGGGGCAGATACCATGCAACTTCGCAGCACTGTGTGACAGAAAACATAGTCATTGTTGGTGCTATTGTCTCTCTTTAAAGAATATAATTTACAGAAAAATATTCATGCAGCTTGCACTGGCTAGAGGCTAAATATTAGTGACAGATGCCGTAAGTGTTTAACGTTGGTTTCATTTATTTTTGGCATGGTCCATTTAGGATATTGTGTTACAAGCAAGGGGATTCCCAGGAAAAGAGTTAGGAACGTATCTCCAAAGCAATGTGGAAAATTTGAGAAGCATATTCATGTTTCATGTATGTTTCTCTCTCCCATCTAAGCAGTACAGCTTAGCTGTACTTAGTTCAGCTCTTAGTTCATCTGTGGGAGCAAAAACTGAGTACTATCTCAGCTCGAGCATCAAAAGGAGAGTTATGGCAGCAAAGCTGATTTTGTGGTGGGGTGCATGGGATTCCTGTGGCTGCACTAGGCCTGCACTGTGATGCAACACCATTTTATCCAGGCTACCCAGTAATGAGGCATAACAGAACAGGGGAGGACTTCTCAGTTCCAAGGCAGGTTTGCAAGGTGTCACTTAAAGAACCAGAATATATTTTTTACAGCATGGCATTTCAGAATGGGACATTTTATGACAGCAGAGCTTAGCAAACAGTTCATCTGGTCTTTCTGGTAACTCTCCATCTGAAGTCATAACCTTGCATATAATTCTGTATTTGATTTTGGAAGTGGTTATGTTGCAATGGATTTTTATGATCTATCTAGTTACAAACTTAACATTTATCACATGGCATCTGAGACTTTAAGTAGAATATAGCAGGAATACATTGTTATTTTTTTCAAGTTAGCACCTTGAATGATTTCAGTGGAAGTTTTGCATAAGGCTACAAAATAAATCCCCCAAAATGTTTTTAAAGGTTAGTGGAATATTACCTTGCACAAGAATTGAAGGCTTTTATTAAAAATAAGCTGAGACCCTCTAAAGAACAATATTTGTACTCAAATTTAAAGATATGTTTGAATTAAGTGACTTAATATAAAACATTTGTTTAAATAGAGTGTGTTGTGCTTTCCAAATAAGGGCTCTGTTCTAAACTAGTAAAGCTTCTCTTTCCACCTGTGTGTAGTAGGAAAAGATCTATAAAGCAAAAGAATCCATGAATGGGAGGAGGAAAAGATATATATGGAGTATTTTTACCTTTTCTTTAGGTTTTAATAGTGCTTTAATTTCAATTGCAAAGTTTAAAAGCTGCAGGTAAGTGATAAACTACAGGAAAAACACTTTAAAATGAAGTCAAAGTAGCAGCAGCAGTTGGGAACATAAAAATAACTTCATTCTAGTGTTAGCACTCTATTAGCTGAACAGTTTACTAGTAATGCTAATGTTGTTTCTGCTTCAAAGCTGCAGCATTATTAGTGATTTAGAGGTTTCTGCTCAGAATCCAAACCCAAACATTTTTCTCCTTTATTGTTCATTTTGTTGCCCTCATTTTCACATTCAACACTCTAAATGGAGACATTGTTTTTATTAGATTTTGTTTTGCAACAGGGCTGTGATAATAAATTCCTTGAATTGAAGTATGCTTTCAATTTCACCACAAATTGTTTCAATATTCCCAGCAGTGATCAGGTAGCAGTTGTTTGACTTCTGCCTAATAGACATTTTCCAAAAATCAACCAAGCCTGACCTTCCTTAAGTAACGTTTTCACACAAACAATAGATAGCTTTGTGGCCCTAGAGTGTATTGTTATCTAAATACAGCTTTATGACAGTAAACAGTTTTTCAACTGTGCCCTCACTGTTGAGGATGATGGAGAGGCAGATTTCATTTTCTTTTCCCATTAAATGTACAGAGATTTTTATGTTACCTTACCTTGACATATCAGATCTGAATGGTTTTGCCCTCTTTACTTGCAGTCTTCTGTTTTGATCTGGCTTTGTTTGCTTGGGGTTTTTTTTTGTTCAGTTTCCCTGCTTGACCGAACCCCTTTCTTCCGGTAATAAGAAGAGAGCACAGGGTTTAAGTTACTAGACTGCTTTGGGGATTTTTATATTGACATGAGGTTATCGAGAGGTGTGGGTCTGGTCATGTAAGCTCAGTCACAAAACTCATCTAGTTCAGTGGTGGGCATTTGCTTTTCCTCCATTCATCCTGACATTGGTGCCTGTATGCCAGCGAGCAGAACAGCATCACTCAGCCCCTCAGAATTCAAGGTCTGGGAGTAGATGAACAGGCTTGTGAGCATGAGGAAGAGGGGAGCAGCTCTGTGAGCTCCTCTCCATTAGCACTGTGCTCAGGCACTTACTGCATAGACTCTACCCACATTATTGACATTTATTCAGCCAGTTAGTCAGACAATCTTTGACATTTTATCTTAGGTTAGCATTATATTTGAAGCTTTAAAATTTACACTATTCTGCACTTTTTGTTTCTTTGAGGCAGTAGGTGTTCCAGATCGTAGCATTCATTTAAGCAAACTAACAAATCTCCAATATGAAGAAGTAAGTTTAAAGTTCAGCATTGTGATACATTAGGATTAAGTGTATTTCATTAGATTTTATCTTTGTTATCTTTGTCCGTGATGTACTCAACCCTATTTAGCAGGTCAGCATTCATGCTGGAAAGACAAGGAGTGGTTGGAAAGCAAAGAAATTGTTATTATTATTAATACAATTAAACAAATGTTTGGAAAGTTAAAATGTTAGAAATATATCCCTCTCTGATATTAGCAGTTGCTTCTGTAGTAGGATTTTGTGTTTGTTTTAAATGGTTTGTTTATATGTCTAAATAATCCTCAAGAAAAAAAAAAAGAAATGATAACTGGCTACTGATCTTAAAATTTCTGCCCAAAAGGCAAATGTCCAATGTTTTTGAAGTCTGTTCTAGAGCCTGCTAGGTTGCTTTAGTTGGTGAGGATAGATTTTATTTTATTTTTTAAATAGTTGCCTCATTAAAAGCTCATTAAGAGAACAGTTTTACTGCCATACCCCTGAGACCCATGAACTGGAACTGCATTTAGTTGGTATGTGACTTCCAATTTCTTAATGAGTCCCCTCCAAATGAAGAATCACATATGAATTTTTTGTATGTTAACTTTTGTTAGTTTGGCTGAAAAGAGATTAAAGAAAGAGATAGAATCAAGCTGTAGATTTAGTTAGTTATACTATTGCCCGGAACTAGAAAATGAGACCAGAGGTGGTGTTAACTTTGTTGTTTCTTGGGAGATGCAGAAACCAGTGTTTGTCTTCTGTAGATCAAGAATCCTCCAAACAGCCAAATGAGGCTGTTTCCTCCCATGCCAGCTGACTGTGAAGTGGCTGGATTTGGGTGAGTGCTTGGCTAATCTCATTAGAGGTGTTTGCTCCTTTTTTTCAGGATTTCGGAGATCTCACTGGAAGTTGCTGAAGGCGGCCCTGTGTCTGGGATGGCTCCTCAGGCTCACTTGATAGAGAACTGTGACTGCCCACTCGGTTACTCCGGTCTGTCCTGTGAGGTACAGCACTAACCTAACTCCCAGGAAAAGTCTTAGTACCTTCTCTGATCCATTCATTGGCAAGCTGTGAAAAGTAATTGAGTGTGAATTCATTTAACTGACAACAACTCTCCCTTAATTTAGTTACTTATTTTCTCTCATAGGTATTTCTCTCAGAGGGAATTTCAGCCCTTTTTTTTTAATTGCAGTAGGCAAATATGCCACTGAAACCATGGTAATGACGTAAATACTTAGAGTACAGGAAAGTGAGCTTTACTGGGACAGCATCTGAGGCTAAATTGTGTGACTGATGCTAACAGATCAAGCCTTTTTGAACAGATGAGGGTATAATACTCTTGTAATAGTAAAATTCTAACTCACTGAACATTGGGAGAAAACTGTTGGTCAACTAAGTGAGCTGGGTGTTCCTTATATGTGCACTATATTAATTTTTTTACTTATAATTTCATGCTGAAGATTGCATATTTCAGAAGTGCCCAAATGTTCTAGAGAATCAGCTGACTTGTATATACTTTTGTAAAATAGATTTCATGATAGGTAGCAGAGAAGGTGTTTAAGATACGATACATTGACTGCAGGATAGAAGTTGATATTTCTGACTGTCCGTGCTCCTGATGATGAGATTGCCAGTCTTTCTGTGTGCAGAGCACCATGTTTTCATTTTTAATCAGCACTAGCAATTCTAAATTCACTGCTTGCAATTTTTAGGTGGAGGTAGCAGGGAGCAACACCTTGAATAATCTGCAAATGCCTCAAACATCCTAAGTGAGCTCTTGTAAGGGTTTCCCCAAAACTAGCAATGAGAGAAAAATTGAAATAAATGAAGGGAAAGATACCTTGTTATCTGTGAGAACTCTGCTCTGTTTGGATGTTATACTTGATTGTGTTATGCAGCAAATGAGTCAAATGAAAGAATAAGCTCATAGGAAAGGTGTGCAAGAAAGTGAATGAAGTCATTTTCTTTGCACACTGTTTCAATGAGAGAGTACACCTGAATTTATGTAAATACATGACAAATTAATGGACTCCAACATTTGCTTAGAAATACAGATTTTTTTTTTTAATTACTGTAGCAAATTGAATTTTTGAAGAAAAATATACAATAATGTAATTAAAACTTTATTTTAATTCACACCCACCAGGGGCTGAATAAATGTCTCAGTTGCAATCTTCATCTTTTGTTCTTAATTGTGTGATCTTCACATGCTCATAACTTAGTTTATTTTTAGTGTGCTCAGTGAAGGTTAGGGTATGTTTTGTGAGGGTTTATTTAATTTTAGCAGGAAAAAAACCACCTGACACCCTGGCATTTTTAAAGCAGATGCTAGCAGGGTGTGTGTATCTGTTTCATGCTTTATCCATATAATAGCATTGTGAAGACTACATGCACAGCAGTTTTTACTAGAAGTGACATTTATATCCCCTCCCCTCCTTTTGTTTTTTTTTTTTTTCACATCTAGTTGTGGGCTGCAAAAGCAGTGATAAGAATTTTCGTAATGACTGCTTCTAAAAAAATCTTCCAAACTAGCAATTAAAAATATAGTCTGCTTTATCTTTTGTCACCTCAGAAATGCTTCGATCAAAATAGATTATAAGACTGTCAATGGCATATCAGAAAAAAAACCCCAGATATTAGTTTTGTTAGAGGATGTACCATATATTTATAATTTGATTCTGAAGTCACTCAGAATTCGTAAAGCTGTGTTTTGTACCTTATTTGGACAAGTACACTTGTGGGGATAGAGAGGGAGGGGAAAAAAGGTTGTTTTAGTAAGAAATAATTGCTTTCATTTGAGATTATTTATCTAGGCTAGAATTCTTCACAAACCATGAAAAAGAAGATAGACTGTTTTTATGCTTCAGGGAACTTAATGTAGTCTAAGTCAAAATAAAAGGGGAAAAGCAGAAATGAGTTAAGTTTAATTTATTTGTGATTATAAAGAAAATAATTGTGTTTAGGGTTTTTCCATAACTTAGACTCCTGGAGGTTTTGGCAATGATTATAAAACTGTCAGAGTGGTGATGTGATGAATAAATCTAGCATGTCAGCTAGTGCTTCACTGAAGAATCCTGCTTTTGGTCACAAAAATTACTTACTCCAGATTCTCTTCTGTTTTGTTTTGCTTCCATTTTATTGCTGTGTGAAAAGCATTCTACTCCCATTCTTTCCAAAAAGCAGAAATTGTGGTCAGCAGTAGGAAATGACCTCATCAGACAGCCCTCACAGGCTCCTGGCACCACTAGGTGGTGGAATTTATACGTGGGACAAGTGACTTCTCTGTAGGCACTTACCCCTAATGGTCTCAACTGTCAAAGTGTTCCTGTCTGTGTTTTTATGCTGCCATAGCTGTGTGCTTTCTGAGAGCTGTGTAAGGGTTTCCACAGAATTGTGTAATAAGCCTGAAATAAAGATCAAGTGTTTGATTTTGCATGTGTCAGCTTTGCTTGCAATTTTTGGGTTATTCTCAGAATTTTATTGCCAAGCTGCAGTAGAGGAGACTTAGTGATGAACAGACTTGGTTTGGGGCTGATACTCTCAAGACATGGAAAACCTTTAACATTTTGAGTTCTGTACTTTTATGGTCTTTAAATTATATAGCTATAAATAATGCAGCCATGCAGCCATTTTCTTGTTCATTATTCGGCTTTTGCTTGTTATCCATCAGGTAGTGTGTAGGCAGATACTAGCTTGTCGAACCTGAAAAACATAGCAGGGATGAGGGAAACAGAATCATCATCATGCTTGCTCTCGACAGTCCACACAAAAAAAATTATTTTGAAAGCAAACTGTTTTCTTAAGTAATGAAAGGAATGATGCTTGATGCACAGTGAGAACAGAAAGGTGTTCTGCATCTGAATGAAAGATCTCTCAAGCTGTACCATGAAAGCCTGATGCCAGTGGAGTGCTCCAGGGATTTTTCAGCCCTGTTTCCAATTAGGGCTGGCTCTTGTTATCTGTAAAGTACTGTATATTGTTTGTAACACAGCTGGAAGCCTGTCAGATTCTTTTCACAACTTGTAAAAGCTGGTGATTGGAAAGATGAGCTTGCAATGCTCCCCATACACAGTCCACTCTGTAATGATCTGTTTTCTTCTGCATCTTTTTTTATTGCAGTCATGCTCTCCAGGATTTTACAGGCTTCCACCTCCAGCTGCGGGAAGGACATCCGCTCAATCCTTAGGCACCTGTGTTGTATGTCAGTGTCATGGACACAGCACTTTGTGTGACTCTGAAACATCAATTTGCCAGGTATTACACTTCTAAACTTATGCACCCAGTTAATCTTAATGTAAAATTCTTAAGTTGTACTACTAATCTAAAAAAAACAGAGGACAATGTTTTAATACAATTTTGCCTAAGTAGATTAAGTGTCAAAGTTCAGGGAGGGTCATAAAAGCAGACTTCTGAAGTTTTCCGTTCTGATTCTCTGGAGTTCAGATTATGCAGTACTTTTTCACCCCTGGATTACTCTTTGTGTAAAAAGAAAAACTAGACACCTTCGAAACAAAGAAGCAATGTACCATGTGTCACACAGTAAACACAATTCTGCTCTTACAGGCAGTAATACACATGACTCTTACAGGCAGTAATACAGTAAGACTGAATTTTAATTATTTCTCCTCCAGTGGCTGGAACAAAGGAGAAGGGAGAAAGGATGAATGGGATAAAAATTCTGTAGGATACATCTGGGTAGCTACAGACCTGTATTCTTTCTCCTTTTAAGCCCGTATATTACTCAGCAGGCATTTGATAGATGCTTAAAGTAAGCATTCCCACTGAGAATCATATCAGGGAGAGAGAAATTATGTATTGAAGTAAGTTTGAATCCCTAAGGCTGGGAACAAACTGTTGTCTGCTTCCTTGTTATTATCAAATACAGCTTTCATTCTGTCTCCTTCCTTGGCAGAACTGTCAGCACAATACTGCTGGTCACCACTGTGAGAGGTGTGCACCAGGATTTTATGGCGTTGTCCAAGGCTCTCCGGATGACTGTCAGCCTTGTGCTTGTCCCCTATCCATTTCTAGTAACAAGTAAGTAAGCAAACTCATGGTGCACAATTGCCATTCCAGCAAGCTGGAGCTTTGTTCTGGGCTCCCTGTATCCTTTTTCAGATGGCTGCAGGAGAGTTGCCTCGTGGAAGCTATACAAAAAACATCTTACCTACTTTTGCTAATTGATCTTCCTTTAAAAGTCAGATATTGCTCCCTTGCTAATTTGTGATGAATAAATTAATAAGTGCTAGAAAATGCAATACTCAAGATAATGAGTGTGTGTTATAAAGGTATTCTCATAAGTGAAGCTAGAGCAGAACTCAAGTACAATATAGCCACAAGGGAGCTGCAAAAAGTCTTATGTTCATATATTATGTTGGTATAAATGTGTTACAGCGCCTTTCTTGCTCCACTATGGAATTTATTGATTCCTTATTTAATGTTACATGAGTTTTAGGCAATTTGTGAAAGATGGAATAATTTAAAAACAATATAGTTATTGCGGCATAAATTTTATTGGTTGCTTTATGCTAATGAGCCTTTCCATGATGTCTCTGCATGTGTTCCCAACAGATGATACTTTAGCACTTGAGATTTGTTTGTTGTTTTGCTGAGAAGCTCTTAATGATATTTGGCATCATACTGTAGTAGTGCTCTGAACAGGTTTGTGTTTCTTGATTGTGCTTTTGAAAAGCTGGAAGTGTTCCGTAAAATCATTTTTCTGTGCTTTGTCTGGCCTTTAGGATGTTTTAGTGAGGATTTCAGTCAGTATAGCTGAGAATTTAGGGGTTTTCTTTTTCTTCTTACTTCTTTGTTTTATCATTTTGGATTGGTCTTGGGTTTATTTTGAAGGAGGAAAGTCCTTTCTCAAACATTACTAAAAAAAGACATCATGGTCTTTCATCCACAGCAGGAGTTTTTAAGAATACTTCCAAATCTCAAGTACTTAAAGAAATATCCTTTTTCTCAGAAAGTTATAATGCAGTCTTAACTGCAAGTTTTTCTGAGTTTTGCCCATTTCATGAGTGTTTTTTGTTACAACTTGATTATGTGTTCTGTCTATTAGTATCAAAAAAAGACATTCTGGTTGCAAAGGACTAGATCAGCCAAGCTTCTCAGCTTTGCAAATCAGCAAATATATTGGAAAAAACTTTTTATGTTACTGGCAGTATGAAGTGCTGAAAATACGCCATCCTATTTTTTTTCTTGGGGCTTAGGAACCTTTGATTGCCCAGAAATACATGTATCAGATCAGAAAATGAGCAGGGCTCTTCACCTGGATGTTTATGACACCGTGCCACAAGAATTTAGACATATTCTCCACACTTTGCTCCCGAGATTATTTCAGTATCTTATCTAAAAGCTAACATAAACTCAGGAAGTGAGTGTTGCTGAAGTGCTCTACAGGTGAGACATGTGTGGACCATGGGTAATCTGTGTACCACAGAATCATAGAATGGTTGAGGTTGGAGGATACCTTAAAGATCATCTAAGTCCAACCCTCCTGCCACAGGCTGGGGCACCTTCCACTAGACCAGGTTGCTCAAAGCCCCATCCAGCCTGTCTGCGAACACTTCAAGGGATTGGGGCGTCTACCACTTCACTGGGCAGCCTGTTCCAGTGTCTCACCACCCTCTGAGTACAGAATTTCCTCCTAACATCTAATCTGCATTTCCCCTCTATTAGTTTAAAACCATTCCCTCTTGTCTTATCTCCATCTTTTTTTTAAAAGCTCCCTTTTGCTGTCCTAGGTGCACCCTCAAATTGCTGAGCTGCCTGAGGGAGAGCAAGCAAAGTGCCCATACCCCCTTCAGTCACACAGCCTGCATGTCTGTGGGTGTTGTCACAGCCTTTTGTGTCGTGCTTACATGAAAGTGATCATGAGACTCTCTTGTTTCATAAACCTTCACAGGAGATAAGAGAATAACACCTAATCTGAATTTAGTAAACACACTTAATCATGAGATAGTCATCCAGTTTCTTAGTGCTGTTGAGAAAGGAGTCAGATCTGAGCATATCCGGGAACAGAATTGCTTCTGTTTTATGGAGCTTAACTCAGATGTCTTTAGACAGCATGGAAGGGATTTCTATTTCTGTTAGCTGCAGCCATCAACAACTTTGGTAGCTGTATAGTAAATGTAGGGACAGACAACTGTACATCTCACTCGTGTTGAACCTGAAGGAACACACCATTGGAGAGAGGGCAGGGAAGATGTTTCAAATGTGTGTCTAAGTCTGTCTATGCGTGTCCATTTTCCAGTGCTGATAGGGAATGCCTGAACATTTGGCTTAGACTAAATTCCTGACTTTTAGATGGATAGAGTGGCATAGATCCATTCCATAAAGCTACAGTATTAGGTGGGAAATGAGAGTACCTTAGATTTGTAGCTTCTGCAGATCAGTTAAAGCTCCTCAAGATGCTATTAAGGAAAAGCCTACCTGCAGCTATTTTATGGTAGTCAAGTAATCATAATCTACATGAAATACAGATAGCTAATGAGCTATCTCATTACCTTGCTATGTCATGACTGACATGATAGTATTTGTGAAGGGTATAGTGCAATTATTTTTATTTATGAAATTGTATAAAACTCCATGAAAGTTTTAAATGCTGTGTTTATACTGCTGTACAATCAGCAGTCAGCTTCAAACATTATGAGCTGGGGAAAAAAAAATAGAACAGAGGGAATGAATTGTTCCTAGCATGGATCTGTTTTTATGGAGTTGAAAATGTGTTGGATAATGAGTTTGTGAGTAATAGATCAATTTGTTTACATTTTTTGCAAAGACGTAATTTTATATACTCATTCAAGCACTATTGATTTAATGCATTATAAGCAAGTTAGATGAGGATGCTGACTGTACTCTACCAAGAAGGAGCTCTGGGCTCACCACTAGCCACCTCTGTGCTTTTCTGGTTTTTTCTACAAAGAGCTGAACGAGTTTTACAGTTTTGCACCATCTTAATATTTAGTTCTGTTCTTTTGCCCTACCTACCCTTTTTGTTTAACTACCTGTGCAGGCACTTAATACACTAACATTTCAACTAAATGCTACTTTGCACAGTGCCCACAGGTACACAGCACGGTCAGTAGTAAAGTGACTTAGAAATGATAATTTAGTGTCTTCAATGATTAAAATAGGATCTCTCCCTGTTCATGAAGGAGGTAGTTTTTAGGAGTTTTTTTTCTCTGTAGACTGCGTTTTTCTCATATGTCCTTGAGAAGATCATCTGATGCTGCCTTTTTGGAAAATTCCACACAGCTATGACTTCAGTTCCTTTATATATTCTTTGTATCTTAACTTTGAGTAAACTCTTCCCAGCTTACCTCCTTTCATTCAAAATAAAATGAAATCAGACTGGAAAGGCTGGATGTTCATTAGCTCAGTTTCTAAATCTTTTGTTTCACATCCTTCCCAGTGCTTCCTTTGCTTGATCGCTGTGAGTGACAGCACCATTTAATCACACAAGCCTACAGCATGGGTGCTGCTCACTCCATCCCCTTGGATACAGCCCTTAGAGCCTTTGTCCAAATTCTGCAAGCATCACAGCAAGGCATTCACAAAAATTGCAATAGAAAGGAGGGATCTCTCAAAGGTTTTATGAACAGCTAAGAAAATGCTGCCATTTACATCAAGACTGGAAATTCTTGGACCCTTCTGCACTGCTAACTAAAGTGAAATTATGCAATAGAGTAGAAAAAAATTCTTTATTTGCTTCTGTTTTAGTTTTAGCCCTACTTGTGTTGCTGAAGGACCTAGTGACTACCGGTGCACTGCCTGCCCACCTGGATACGAAGGCCAGTACTGTGAAAGGTAGGATGAATGGAAAAAGCAGAAAGAGGGACAATGAAATGAGGAAAAGGCATGAAGGAGATAAATTTTTTCAATATTACAAGTGTGTATTTGTATTACTGTTTAAATACATGACTTCGGATAATTTATTTCTTCTTTATATGCTGTTAAAACTCAGCCAACATGGACAATTTTTATATACACCGCTGTAAACTGATAACCAATGTTATTTATATCACAGATCTTTTCCTAATCTTACATTTTGATGTGTGAGGGTTTTTTTCCTCCAGGGCTCAGAAGTTAAACAGGAAAATACAAAATTTATCTAAAATTAGATGTCATTCTAATAGTATATCTTGATGTCACTCATACCCTTTGTTTCAGTGACTTGTGCCCTCATAAGCATTGGCTGTGAAAGATGGTTACATATAAACATTTTAATGCCAAATTGTGAATTAATAACCTAAACAGCCTCTGTTGTCCCATCTGTCAAAACACTGAGGGATTAAGATGATCAAAATTGGCAAATGTCTACCGGGAGATTTCATGTCTGACATGAAACACAAGTGGCTAGATCTATAGGCCAAACAGTGATAGTGGAGGAATTCGCTTGCTGTGGTGTAATAGAGGTTTAACTGAAAACTGTTAAGGATGTGGAATCACTTTTGCATACCTCCTCCATCCAGACTGTCCTGATTAGAAGTCCCTTTGTTTGCAATGTTTCTCTCTTGGTCATGAAGCAACATAGAATTTTTTTAATGGTTCATGAATGTTCATATCAATTCCATTTAAAATACTGCCAAGTATTCTTTGTGCGCTACATCTCAGTTGGACAAATCTTGTTTTGTGTTTGCAATGTCTAGATGTTCTTCTGGCTACACAGGAAACCCACAAATTCCAGGAGGGTCCTGCCAGGCGTGTGAGTGTGATCCATATGGTTCCCTGCCTGTCCCCTGTGACCCCATCACGGGACAGTGCACTTGCAGGCCTGGATTCACAGGGTGGAAGTGTGCTGGCTGTGAACATCGGCATGCGCGTCATGGCATGAGATGCATTTGTACGTATACTAATGTGGTTTTGGGTAACTTTTGATTGTGTTTGTCATATGTCAGAAATTCAAACCTGCTTGTGTAACAGTGTGGGCTTCTTTGAAAATAATCGCCAGGTTTCTTACTACTTTGGCATCTGGTCCTCTTTTTTTCACAAGCCTTGAGATGTTAAGAAAACTCTCAGTAATTTTTAATATTATCACTGAAAATTGACAACAAAACTTTGAAGGATTTCTTTTCGGCTTTTCGGAGTCTGTAGTTTTGCTAAAGCTTGTCACTGCTGTTGTGGTAATATTTGCTCTTGGTGAATTTTTTAGTGTTGTCCTGAATGTTTAATCAGCAATTTTGATGCTCTATGCCATGAGGCACACACAAAATTTTTACTAAGGTTTACTTGATCATTTTGGTTCAACGACCATCCACTGGAATTTAAAAGATGTAAGGAATGACAGTACATTATATCCAGCAAAGAACTTCTTTTGTTAAAAATAGAAAACTAATAGTCTAAATCACCAATTTACATTCAACAGTAGTGGTATCTTTGTCCTACCCTCAATTTTGATACATACCAAGTGATTATCTTGTGTTTTTGTTTGGAATTTTTTTCATTAATTTGGATAGTGCTTGTTTTGAGCCCACAATCTCATATCATGTAATGTTGTATGCTTATATCTTATTAAAAAAAAAAAATGTAGCAAAATCTTTCTAGAACACTTGGTGAGCCCTGACTGAAGTAAGGCATTTTCCTCTTCCACATCTCCCCCAGATGTGGTAGGACTAACCTTATTGTGATTTTTTTTTCCCCTTCAATGCCATGATTGTTAAATTTAAAATAGAATACTGGTAGAGTTCCAGTAAGTCCACAGTATATAATATTTATTAATCTGTGCCTATTTGATTATATTGTCAAGGCACAGTGAACTGGTTCAGATGTTTTATCTTTAATTAGAGCTTTTTCAGGGAGAATGGGGTGTCTATGTGAGAGACATGTAACATCAAGAAAAGTAGGTACCATCTACTTCTTTTCTCTTTTTGCTTCTCCAAAGATTTAATTTCTTTTGTACCTTAATACCCAGAGGTGCACAGCTCTCTAGTATTGAAATCAAATGGTAAAGTAGAAACAAATTGCAAACATTTTAAAAGCAGATTGGAAAAATAAATAAGTGCTTAAAATGTCTGAAGGCATCATATAAGTCAAGAATGGAATGCATGGCTTCTTGGAGTGGTAAAGAGGAAGATACTAGGCACATAGGGTCAGGAACTACACAGTGCAGAACATTTTTTCACTGAACTTAATGGCTGTGATCAGCTCTCAGGTGGTCACCAGGACTCAGCAGAACTAAGCACCACTAAGGTTCTAAATAAGTCCATTGAAATCAGTGCTTTTGCATTAGTCCTGAATCCCAGGTAGAGATTATAGATTTTTGGGAATATAGATATAACTGCTTCTATTTCTTCACTATTAACAACATGGCATGGATTCATTGATTAAAAGCTTAGTGTACTCAAGGAAAATAAACTTGTAATGTCCTGCAGTATGATGTGTTTTAGGACCCAATTCTGAATTTAGTACCTTAAGCTCTATTTTGAACAACAGCAAAATGATTGCAACTGGAGTAAGTAGTCCCTTTGCTGAAATAACTACGGTTTGAGTTCCATTTTGTGCTCTATGTATCAAGGAGAATTGTAATTGCAAGTTAAGTCCGTAAGTGTTACAGCTACAAAATTTTAAAATAAGGACTGTGTTTTCCAGAGTGGCATCTCCATGAAAATTACTTAATTTTCCATATGCTGAATAGCTCTTACATTATTGCCAGCATTACCCTATTTTTCCAATCTCAGGCATGACTTAGTATATTTTTTTATTAGTCTTTTACCTTATCAGTATTCTGAAAAGTCTTTGGAGTATCCAGGATGACAGAGTTTCATTGTACAAAACAACCTAAGTGCAAGTTACCATTTGTAATGGTTTTCCAATTTGTTCATCAGGCTATTTCATTGTGTGGGTAATAAGGTTAAATATCCTCTTTGTGAATGGAAAAAGCTGTTTGCAGGCAAATGAAATTTTCCACCTTTTTGCTTTGAAAGATGTTATTTGCTATAATCTCTGATTTAACTGCAACATATTTGAATGCGGGTATTGAAATATATCTAAGCTCTCTTTAGTGACATTTTTACTTTAACTAGGTAATCAGTTTTCACCATAAAAACAGCCCTTCACATGTGCATATGGACATTTCATTTGACCACTAGAAGTGAGGAATCAAATGAGACGATTTCTTTTCTGTAGTCATAAGATAAGGACCACCTATAGGAACAGATGGGAGGTGCTTTAAATCTCCCTATCACAGGAACTAGTTTTTTACTGTTGATACCATATCAATGACAACCATGTCATAAATTGCAAAAACTGCAGTTAAATATTTCAAGAGACAATTTATATGCCTATCTAGATGCTCTTCCTCTAGTTTAAAGGTTCCTTGAAACTCATATTTACTCCGAACCTGCCTTTGCTAATGCAGTGCAATACCCCTGACATGGTTGAAAATAAGGCAGATCAAACACCTTTGTAGCCTGTGGCAGACACAGGGCTGTGGCAAAGGGAGTGTGACAGGCATAGGTTTGGTGGGAATTTGCCCATGGTAAAGAGTGTCTGGTATGTCCCAGGCTTCAGAGTGCGGCTGTTGGTAAGGATTCGTGGCTGCAGCCCCTAATGTGCTTTAATAGTCCTTGTCCTGTCAGAGAACCATTAGAAACACCTTTGGGGCAACCTTGAAGTTCTCCTTCCTTGCTCTCAGAATACTGAGCTGCTCCAATCTGAGTTTAATGCAGCTGAGAATTTGGTTCTGTAGGCAATATAATTTTACTTTCATATATCAACCAATTGCAAAATACTCAGTATTCCCTTCTGAACAACTTCAGTTGTAACAAAACCTTAAAAGTAAAAACAGTGGTACTATTAATGTACAGAAAATCAGTGTCAAGAGCAAAATTCTGTTTGCATTCAATACTTAAAATGAGCTGAATGCATGCACCTACTTTTGCTCATTTGTCGTGCCATTTCAGCTCCTGAAATTGCATTGTACCTGTCAAAAGTGTGAAGAACCCCTAGTTAGGCAACAAAGTGGTCTAACTTAAAGAGAACACATGCAAATACGGTCTCCCATGTTTGAAAAAGTGTATTTGTAAGCAGTGTAAGACATAGTGTGATTAGGCTGTCCTGTTAGTATGGTATAGTTAATGTTTAAGAAAGTGAAATTTTATTTTGAATATTTAACAAAGAATAACTATCTGAATAGTGAATTTTTGGCAAATTGTATGAAAAGTCACCACACAGTATGACGTGAAAAACCAAATAATGCATATTTAAATCAAATCAGAGAGGTATTTTAGCCAAAATATTGTAATGCATTCTTCTTTAAAAATAACGTTTAGATTTTAACATAGCCCTTATCATAAGTATGCTAAAGATTTTTTAAATGAAGATTTTCAGTGAAAAGGTGGGGGGGAAAAAGCAAAGAAGCATGCATGTTCACTAAAGTGATCTATTTCTGATATAGCTGAAAATCTGTTTTACCCGGTTCTTACTTTTTTTTGCATAATGTGTCATTTTTTAGTTGCTTAGTGCATGTCACTTTTCAGTGCTGTGTTATAACAGTTATATTTTAGAGAGCTGCAGGTAAAGTAGAATATTTTTTTTAAAGCCACTGCTCAAAGGGGAAGATTTTACTTACTGATAAATAACAATGGTAAGATAATTATAAGTGCATGGCACAGACAGAATTCCATTCCCATTATATTCTTAAAAGAGAACGATTTTGTTTTCTCTAGGATGCCATCAGGGAATGAAAATTATATCCAAAAAGTAGATTTTTAAAAAAATAAGTAATACAAGACTATGGTCTACTACACATCATAAATATTCTAATTTTTTTGCATTAATATGGCTAGTAGCTGGATTATTTCCCCAGCTAAACTAACCACCTAGGTTGTCCTCTACAAATATTCATAATACTCTGCTGATGAATACTTTTTTACAGTTTTTGGACTCAAATAATTTACTTTGTAGGTTCACTTTCCCTTCTTTTTTGAAAAAGTCTGGAGCCAATAAAAAAATAACGATGGTCGCAAACTAATTTTAATAATGCTGCCAGCCTCCTTGTATACTGTCAGGTATGACAAAAGTTCTCCCAAATCTTCTCTCGGATTTTGAACCAAGCTTGTAGCAATCATGCATTTTCTTAGAACTAGAAATCCTCTTGTACGTTTTTTGTTAACACCTTGTGGCATTCCACTTCAGTTGCAGAGTATGGAGTACATAAAATGAAGAAGCCTAGGTTGCAATGTCATTAGAACAGTGACTGTGCTCACTGCTGTGCCATATTTACAGAACAAAACGATCCTAGTGAGAACTTCAAGGCTTTATTGTTGTGTGGCTCTATACACTATATGGCAAGTCAGAACTCACCCTCTGAACACTTTCATGGTATCTGTCTTAAACACAAAGGAGACTTCTAAAAAAAAGGTCTTCAAAGTTTTGAGATCTGTTGCAACACAAAATACAAAACCTTTCCTTGGATGTATGCTCCTGTCACAAATGTTCCTTGGGGTCAAGCAAAAGCCTAAATTTACATTTAGCAGGTGATGTGACTGAACAGGGAGCAATCATGACACAGGAAGATTAAGCAGATATTTCACTGTAAGGAATTTTTCCTTAACACAGTCTTGTGGGGTGAAAAAAAGAAAAAGACCCTCAGCCTTGCTGCTGTCAACAAGCTTTCATCTTTATAAATTTAAATATTCAATATTGGTAGAAGGACAAAATTATATAATGAGATTCCTTTAATACCAGGTCTTGTGCACTTAAGTATTTGCACTCAAGACTGATGCTTGCAATGAGAGGGAATTTTTTTCCCAGCTGCCAATCAGTCCTACACCAAGAACAAGGGAGCTCCCAGCCACATCCTGGCAGAATCAAGGTTTTCCCTTTAAAACAGTGAGTATCTCCATGATCTCAGCCCTTCCAAATTCAGAACAAGGCAGAGATGCTGTCTCTGTCAGAGACAGATCTTGTAGAATCTGTGAAATGAAGCCTCTCCCGGCTCCTACACAGTGCTTATTTCAGCAGGAGCTGGGAGCTTCTTATTGCAAGACTTTACAGAGTGAGCTGAAAAGAAGGATCCTGTGTGTAACACTGTATCTATGAAACCTTGGGCTTGCTTCTGCAGTGTTCTGAGTTCAACAGAAGTTCTTGTCCTTGTATCTCAGCTGTAAGAATTAAATTTCCCTCCGTGTTGGACAAGTCCTTCTCGGGCTGCATGGGCTCAATTAGGACATCCCTGCTTGGCCTAGAAGCTGATAAGCTATCACTTGTTTTCTTCTTGTGATACACGAGCTCACGTTGAGTTTAGACCCACAGTCCTGTCTGTCACCTAACTCAAGCAGTCTTTAAGCTCAGCCACTACTCATATATATCAGAACCAGCAGATGAGGATTTCTAGATAATAAAAATCAGAAATAAAACTGAGTAGGTGTTTTAGACCCTGATCTGGATATGAATTTTCCCAGGTTTTGGAGACATATTGGTCATGTAAGCTGCCTGAAACTAGGAATTGCAAAAACGAAGCTAAAGCTTTCAGCTCTCTACTGGGGTTCTGTTTTGGAAGGCACAGGAAGGCTATTTTATTATTTGGTGTGAGACTAGTGCCAAAATGGGGAAGATGAGGTAATAGCCAACAGATTAATGAGCTAACAGGAGTTCAACACTTTATTTTGAAGAGACAGGAAGCTTATACTGAAGAGTCACTGACTATCATAAGGTATCACCTATCAGAGATTGTGTGGTTGCCCTTAGACCAAAAGTTATAATCTAGTCATAACACAGTCTTCTGAATCTTCACAGCAATGAATGTATTAAAGCAAAATTGTGTCAGATAATCGCTCAATTGGAGGAACATATTGTGACTCAGATGTGGTTCTTTTATTGTACATTATCTCTCTTTGTAAGATGGAATAAATGGTTAGATGTCTGTAAACTTAAAAGAATTTGTTTTGGCATGCATACTTTGGACATGCTTCTCACAAGAGGTAAGTCAAAATGCTTAGAGACTTAGTGTGCATGGAAAAGTGTGCTGAAAATGGAAAATGCAGTCATTTGCATTAATTGCTTGTTGAACTATTGTAATATTGATTGCATGATTTGCCTCTTACGTGCTTGCACTGCTGTAATGATCTGAATTTAATGCTGCATTTGTTAATATTAGACATAAATTTATCCTGACAGCTTTATAGATAGACACAGAAGTATTTAGTCTTGCAAAATATAATCATGCTCTTGAAATATTTCCCATAGCTACAGTACATTACGGACTGCATACTGGAGTAGCTTAGTCCTGTCTCATCTACTCAGCTGTGGTCTCACTCGATGCAGTTCTTCTTTTCAACCTGATTATTGTGCAAGAGGTGTTAATTTGTACTGAAGACTCACTTACAGATTGCTTACTCATTGAGAATACTTCATCTCTTCATGGGCTGTTCACTTTTGCCTTATTGGTGTGAACAGAGTTTGTCTTTAACACATAACAAATTGTTAGCAATCTATTACCGACCACTAGGAAAATTTTGAAGGTGAACAGATTTTGCTTGTTTCATAAGTGAAGTAATGTATCAGAAAAAAAACCCCAAAACCACAGCAAAAAACAGACTATAAAGGCCAGCTCTTTTCAGGTCTAAGATCACTTACTTTCATCCTGCAAAATGATTATCAGGTCTCTTTATCTCCTTGATCAGCTACAGAACAGGTGTTTGTTATATAAAACATTATTTGCTGTAAAACTTGCTTTTCCTTTAATTCTCTCAGGCTTCTAAAGGCAAGCACACAGATGGCAAGAACTGGGGTGATAATAACTTGGGGGGAGGTTAAATTTCATGTAAAAGCATAAATCAGAATGTATCATGCCCACAGTTATTGACTGCAGTTCCAGTGCAGTTCAGCTTATGTAACAAAATACTGTGAAATAGGAGGAAGAAGACTGCAAATGAAAGCAATGAAAATGCAAAAGGAAGTCTTAAAATAACAGTAGTATCTAGCTGTCTGCACCCACTTCTTACTACACTAATCCAGCATCCACCTTGTCTCCTTTTCAATCATCACTTGAGTTTCATGGTGTCTTCAGATAGTTTTCTTTTTTTTTTTTTTTCTGTATTTGACTCTACTCTTTGTCATTGCTAAATTGAACAGTCAACAGAATAAGTACCGTATTTAGGTAGCCATGAAAACTTTATTGAACAGATAATATTTAATCTACATGAAGAATAGATTTTTGGGAAAAAAAGAAGTAACTCTCTTGAAAACTACTTCTCTTTTCTACAAAAACATACACTTTTCTTAGTGGGGTTTTTTTAGCTATTAAACTGCATAGTTTTGCTGAATAAATAATTACACATTTGTAAAACTTTAGGTACAACTCTCCATGTCTCTTAACATCACCAGTGAATTCGTTTCACAGTTTCCTTCATCTCCTGAGATGTTTGGGTTTGCCCAAACAAAGTTCTGCATAGAGTCTTTATGCAGAGAAACAGAAAGGTATTCCCACAACTTGGTTCTAAAGGATGAAGAATTCTCCTGTCTGCTGCATAAATGATACAAGATGAGAATTTCTTGTGATAGTTAATCCAAAGCAAGGGGGGGAAAAATGCAAACTCCTTTTGATATATGCAGCACACAATAATATTTTTCATCCTGAAGGATATTTGCAATAAAAGAAGCATACATGAAAAGCTTATAAGCTGGTTAGTGAAGAGATGTAGGGAAAAGCGTTTTTAAAAGAAAACTAGCAGTATTTTTACCTGGATGCTTTCAGCTGTCTGCATTACAGGTTTAGTATGCTTGACCATGCTATTATGTGGAGATTTTTTTAGGTTTTTTCTTGCATTCAAATCCATAAGCATACCATGTTTCTTACAGAGCTCCTTAGATTTTCCAAATTGCCTGTCTGCTTTTCTCAAACTTCATCCAAATAGCCTGTCTCATTTAATATTTTATATTGGCTAGTCCATAATCAACAACATTAATTATTTCCTCTTTTTGTGAGGTAAGCCTATCAATTTTGATCTTTGTGTTTTATATTAAACTGTCCATTACTAAGTCCTAAGCAATAATGTCTTTCCTATTTCCGAGTTGTTGTTTCCATTTTTGCTCACACTTTTGGGGTAATACATATGAAATTAGTGTTACCTTCCACAGAATTGCATGTGTGTCACACAATATCTAAATCAAGCATATGTCTAAAGTGTTTAGCAGGAAGAAATGAGGTTTGTTGTTCTTCCACCAGCTTGTGATGATGAATGCACAGGACTCCTTCTCAGTGACCTGGATCGGCTAAACCAGATGATCCTGAGTGTTAACCTTAGTGGTCCACTGCCTGCTCCATATAAAATGTTACATGGTTTTGAGAACACGACACAGGAATTAAAGGTATGTCGGCAGTATTCACAGACATAAGTGACAGAGCTTCAGTACAACTGTACTTGAATCTGTTCACCATACAGCTGTGGCTAGGTTCAGGGAAGAGGAAAAATTCAAGATTTAGTTATTTCAGGCTTGCTTTGGTCGATAAATAAGTATTGCAATTATTTATTTTTACTTACTTTAATAAATAAGTCTTGCAGCATAATTTCTGAACATATGTGCAAGGAGTTATACTTCAGGCATAGAAAAGCCATGTTGCATACAAATAAAAAGGTTTTCCTGCTGATGGTCTATAAATTTGTTATGTATTTCATATACTGTATGTCCCTTACCATACTTAGAAGTATGTAAAGTTGTCAAGACTCCTGAAAAAAGCCTGTTGGGTGAATGTGACATGAGTCAATGACAAAAGGGATTGTATATTGTGATGAAAAGGAAATGTTTGATGCTTTTTTTCTTCAGTATTTGGAACCACCAACATCCATTACATACAGATTTTTCATTCTCCCACCTCTTTCCCAACAGCATTTGCTTTCACCTCAGCGAGCACCAGAGAGATTTCTTCAGCTAGCACAGGAAAATCTGGATACCCTGGTGACAGAAATGGATGAACTACTGACAAGAGTATGTCTGTGATCACACTGAGGTCTATGGGTTTGGTTAAGGCTGCATAATGACAAAAATCTTCTGAATATGAATTAAACATGAATGAATAGATGAATTATAAGATGCTTTCAGTCTCAGTGTCTGAAATGGCAGCAAGTCCTCTAACAATCTCTTTTTGTTGGCCAATATATTGATATATATTTTCTACAAAACTTCCTAATAAGGTAAGAAAGCTTTTTCGTGTCCATACAGAGCACCCAAGAATGATCTTATCTGGAAAAGCTGACACTAAAGAGATGTGTGAGTTTAGTTAAATATATGTATTCTAGATTTCATTTAAGAGGATAGTTAGAGTCTTTTGGATTTCAATAGATGTGCTATGTACTCTTTTTATTACAAAAGTTTTATTTCAGTATAGACCTCATTTCGGTCAGCTAAGACCATGTCTAAGAAAATAATATAAATTGTGCCACCTAGTGGAGAAAAAATAGGGAAATGAACCAGCCTCAGTATAACTAAAGCTGTCCAAAGTACATTGGTGTGAAGAACTACAGAAAGTCATGCTTGTGGGTTGAAAGAACCAAATAAGAAAGATGTGGAGTACTGTACTGATCGATATACACCTCAGAGAGTCACATAAACTCAAGCAGTTTTAGCATCATGTCTCTAAATTATACATGGCTTACGGAGCTAAAATTCTCAGAGAAACTGTTTTCTTTGTGTGGATTTTATTCAATTTTGAAATGGGTAATGGGTAAGAAAGCAGGTGTAGTTTGTTTGCAGATGTGGGCACCCATATGCGCGTGCATACACGAGTATCTATGTGTACATACTCACGTTGTGAGAAGCTTGCTTTTCCACTTCTGTTTGATCTTTTGTTTTTCTGCAAGAAACAACTATGGTAGTTTTAAGTCTAGCTGGAATTTTAACCCACGTCAGCTCTACAAGCAGGGAAGATTATACTTTTTCTATTAAGGTTTCTCAATCTTAGGCTAAGGCCATTTTTTTTCCTCTTGTAAAGTTGCTCTTTTTAATAACCTTTTCCAGATGCCCCCAAAGAGATGACCAAAAAAAGTGCAGATTCTGACCTTCTGTAGACTACTCTTGGAAGGAAAAACATATCAAAAGTGTGATCTTAAAGGAGTTATTGTGGTGGCCACATTATCACCACTCCCTTTCTGCAGTTTTTCATCATTGTGGTGACCAAGTAGCCTTATGATTTCCAGTTATCCTTACAGAGTTGTTTGGAGTAGTTTGGGGGTGGTTGTTTTTATTTTTTTTTTTTTATTTGAGGACTGGTAACTGGTGGCAGGTCCTATCTTTCTCCTTCTGTGTTTGTAAATAAGAATAGTGTTCCAAAAAGAAGTGTGAGTCCTGATGTAGTGTGTTCAGAGCTTTATTTCCAAATGAAGACACAGCTGATAACTACATAACAGCTGGCACTTGGAGTACATAGTACCACCACAGATACCAGAGTTTTTCCTTGTATCTGATTTGCAGGCTCACTATATTTTCAAAGTGAAACCAGTACTGATGGAGAAAAAAGCTGGTGAGGATTGGTGAGAAATCTATTTCTATGAAAAAAATTCTAACCATTTTAAGATAAAATATAGAAGGCAATAGAACTTAGTCACTACAAAACCTTGGGGGAATTTGCTTCCCTGTGGTCTCTTTTCAACCAATGAGCTCTTACTTCAGTGCAGCACTCCTTTCCCTTCTTTTACATTATTCTGTGCTTCATTTACTTTGCCATATAGAAGATCCTCCTGTCTTTCTTGCACTAATTGTATTCACATGTTTGCATGCACATTCCCGCACCTAGCACCAAAGGAAGGCCTGAGATCTTCAGTTCCTTTCAGTTCACTGCATTTCATCAAAACCCCTACTTCCCTTCTAATTAGGTACATTCAGACCCTTCAAGACAGGGATCAGAATCACTTGTCTTGATTGAAATGCTTCTTTTGTCTTTGGAAACTTTTATCTTTCTCCCAAAGTACTGAATTTCTCTAACTCGAAAACTTCTGGAAGTAGTAGCAGAGACAACCTAGTTTGCAATATCTGGAAACATTTGGAGGGAGAGCCAAGAACTTCCATCTGTACAGTGAGGTCTGTGTTTACACCTCCTTCTGTGATCTGCAGCTCACTAGCTGGAGAAATTCCTGTAGGAGACCCTCCAGATGCTATCTAGAGGAGTTCCTTAAGGCTTAAGTCCTCAGACTAAATAAACGTAGAAACAAAACCAAAACAAAAATGTGTGCATATTTGCTAATACGTGCTTGTAGTTTAAATTGCTTAGTGGCTCCTCCAATGCCTTTCATGGAACCTCCATCACTGTGGACATCACCAAAGCGTGTTCGCCGATCTCCAATACTTTCTTTACTGGTTTCCGTGGTAGGGATCTCCTTTATGCCAAAGAGTTTTATTTGTGTCCTGATACCTTCTTGAAGATTGAGTCCAAACCCTTGCTCTCAGTCCAGTCTACCTGACCCTCACTGCTCCCACAGCAAGGGTTTGTTGGGCCTGTTTAAACTGTTAGAAGATGCTGAAGACTGACCTTATAGAAGTGGTGAATTGTAGTAAATTGAATAGGTAGAAAATTAGTAGGACCTTATTAACAAATGAAAACATTTAATTAGCCATGGAATGGCCAGCTACAGTATGAAGGATGTTCGCCATTTAATTTGGTTTTACAGAGTTAAAGCTAGACTAGATAATGAAGCAAAAGCCTATTTTTCAGCTAAGCAAATTCTGTCAAAATCCAGAAAGCCTTCAGTGGACCTGAATGGGATTTAAGTACTAAAGAGAAGTGTCACTGAAAGGAAATGAAAATTGTTCAGTGACAGATTAATTTTCACAAAAATGTAGTACGTGCTATTCAGTCATAAATAGAGAGGTTAAAGTGGCCAGCTTGAATTAGTGTGAATGTGGAAAAAGTAATCAAAGCTAAGAAAGGTATATGTAAGTTATAAAAAACCATTTGGAGCAAAGGACCTAGAAATACTGTAGAACATAAAAAACTGAATGTGAATATTCCAAGCAAATAAAACTCAAAGAATAAAAGGCCGCTTATGGAGGGTTTGACAATAAATAATAAGGTATTCTCAATTGCATGAAGAATTAAACAACATCAGAAATGCCAAGCAGGGTTAGAGCAGTGGCCCATCAAGACCATTTGTAATTTTTGCCTTTTTTCTATCCCAATTGCCTCTTACAGCTCACTGTAACAATGTTTTAGTTCTGTATCCAGGCAGGTAAAAAGGGTTTGTAAATCTTAGAGGAAGTAATCAATAGTATGATTAAAGCTGTGCCAGTGTGAAAAGACATGATCTTCTACTGACAGAGGGATGGAATGGAACAAACTCCGCCCCGTCTGCATGGGTTCTTAATTCTTCCTGTATACTTCTATTTACCTGAACCATTTTCATATAAATTACGTTCAGTGTAAATTTCTCTCAGTGTAAATACTCTGAAGTAGCTTAAAACTGTAAGTGGTATGATAATGCCAGGGATTTCATTTCAGAAACACAGATGTCCTAAAGTATCTTGAGGGCTTCCATCTAGAAGATAATCAGGCAAAAATAAATGTGTTTAAGTGCTACTATTTCTCTGACTATTACTGAAAAGTGTGGGGTTTTTTTTTTTTGTAAGGAAGAAACAATTTGTGCAGTTCAAGTCAGGGAAAACCCAAGCTCATTTTGAATTATTGGCCTTCTAGCCATTTCACAGAGACTGGGAAATTCGTAATGCCCTATTTTGAGATTTTTTTTTCGGAAATGTAATCCCTAAAGAAGAAAGCTAAGGTTTTATTTGTTGGGGGTTTTTTGTGTTTTGTTTGGGGGTTTTTTTGTGCTTTACAGTATAGCTCAACAAGCTTTGTGCCTTGAAATGCTCTGCTTCTTTTTAACAAAAAAGGGTCCATTTTGTAAATAGGGACCTCAAGAGCTAAGTAGAATGTCCTAAGATGATTCCTTTCCTCTGTATGTTTTTTAGGTCTGCAGCAGATGTCTCTCTTCCTGCTGCTGCTGCTGTGATTCAATACAATTATAAAGCATTTAGTAACACAAAGCTGAAATCTTACTGAGCACCCCAATATGTTATAAACTAACAAGTTCAAGCGTTAGAGCTGAATAAAACTACTTTTTGTTTTCTCTGTCTTTCTTGGTCAAAATAATGTATTGATTTAAAGTTCTTCTTGCTTGTTGGAATGAACTGTGTCTTTGAGAACACGTCCAGGGAAGGAGCAAAGAGGTCATGATACCTGCTGCACTTTGTCAATCAAAAAGTACACATTTGTGAAACTATGGGAAGTATTCCCCAAAGAATCTATTAAAAGGTTCCAAACAACATTTCTTTAAACAAAGATATTATTATTCAGTGGCTAATTTCATCCTGTCTCCATTGGTGTGCTGCTGCACACAAGTAGGGTTTCTAAGAACCTAAAATAAAGCCTTCCAATTTCCATTTAAAGGAAAAGGTAATAAAATTTAATTGTGTACTTGAACAGAGCATTTCATTTCCCATGCATCTGATCAATAATTCATTGATTGCCTCTGGCCTGAGGAAAGTTTTGTACATGGATTCAGCCAGTAGGAATATAACATAGTGCAGCCTTGTCCTGTTCATTAATTATATTTTCCCTGAATTTGTATCACCAGGCTACCAAGGTGACAGCAGATGGTGAGCAGACCAGGCAGGATGCCGAGAGGACTAATGACAGAGCAAAATCTCTTGGACAGTTCGTCAAAGGCATTCTCCAGGCTGCTGAAGGTATTGGAAAAATAAAAATACTTGAGTTGTTTCTCAAGAAAACTGGAGGATGGTAGGAGAAGAGGGTCTGAGAAACAGTGAGGAAGATTTTACTTGCTGAAAAATATCATGTGCTTTAAATGCTGAGTGAAGAAAAGGCAGTAAACTGGCTTCAGATTTTTTTCAAATCTGTGTACGCAGTTTATATAAACACTTAGTGTATTGGTAATTATGAATGAAGACTAGAAGAAAACTGAGTTTTCCTTCAGGATTTTTGCAGTTATCTGAAGAGCTGTTGTGTTGAAGTAATAAACAGGGCTTAGCTTTCGTTTATTTTCAAAGCAGTTAAAAGTATGTATTGGTTAAAAAGTTTGATGTAATTTTAGTACTTGGTACATTAACACTTCATCTTAATTCCCCACTTTACTTCAAAAATGCATTTACTTCTTGCTGTTAATGAACATCTGCTGCTTGGAATTTGCAAGTTACTCCTAACCCCACCTAAGCATGGAGCCAAGCCAACACTCTCTCTTCCACAGACTGATTCACTGCCCTTACACTGCAGTAAATACTTAGGAGAAAAGTATTGTAGATGGCCTTAAGAAGCAAACCTATATATTGCATAAAGCTATTAAATAAGATAATGGCTGAAGAAAATGAAAATATTTGGCAAATACAGGCAGGCTTTTTACTTGAAAAATACTTATCAGTTCTTTCTTCCTCCAGATTTTCCCTGCAGTACTGATTTTAGTAGCCGTGCTTCTTATTTCATTGAAAGGGAAAGCTTCTGCTTTTGTCCAAGTGCTATAAAATACATGTTATATTGCCTTTCATGTAACAACACATCCCTGTATGTGCTCGGAAGGTGAACTGAACAGCAGTTTAGGATATCTTTAGGACTTGTAACTTTGACAAGAAAAAAATGTGGGAAAAGCAACAAGAAAATGTGAGCAAGTTTTTGAGAATTTTTTTTTAATGAAAGATCATGTTCCTCATATTTCAGGATGAATTTGGGATGATGAGCAAAATTAATTCTTTGACTCTACAAAGTTCATGCACAGTGTTTGTAACCCAAATAAAAATTTCCTCAAACAGGTTTAGCAGTAGGAAATACAGAGTTAGAAAACTTTGAGGGGGTGAAGTAAATTTATGCAGTATCTTAGAAGTAGACAAAGATTTTAAAATCAATGTAGTGGCCTAGTGGCCAAGTTAACATTTTTAGAATGCATGAGCACAGGATTGAGAGCTACCTTGTGGGTTATGGCATCCACTCCCCTGCTATCAAAAACTTTTTAAACCTCATCTTTGAAGTAGTTTCCACAAATACACACAATCTGGATAGGAGGGGGTTTCAGTACTCTTCATAATTACAATAGTTCACATTTCTAGCAAAAAATACTCATGTTTAGTTTATCGTCATGTGTTCTTTTGCAAACCTTTTTCTTTAGTTCAAATAGATGTTTTTTCCTCTCCGTAGTACTTCTTCCACCACCCCCAACTATGTTTGCAGAGAGGAATCATATTCCACTTTGGCCCCCTTTTTTTCTAGACTGAATCACATGAAGGAGTATTCTCCCAAATCTCTTACTTACCTTCATGTAATTTCACTTCCTCTGTTGAAAATGATGTCCATGTTTCCTGACCACAGGTAAAAAGCAGGATGAGGTTTCTTCAGTGTCGTGCTCTTCTGAAGGAGTAAAACTTGCCTGTGTCAGCTCTCCTAAAAATGTCCCAGTAACATTTTTTTACAGCAGCATGCCACTGGTGATTCATAACACAGCTACACTCTTCTCATTCATACCTTTTACCTAACTGACAAAACTCCTCATTAAAAGTGAGAAGTTTGTAGTAATTTGTTCTAATGACCATACTCTGACTGTTGATCCACTTCTACTGAGCTGATTGTTGACTTTCTGAACTTCTGAGTAGCTGTAACTAATTTTCTTTGTTAGCTATGGAATTTCCCTGCTTTGCACTTTCTAGCATTTGTCTATGTCAGTGCACCCAAGTCTTTTACCACCACTGGACTCTGATATTTGCAGTATGCCAAGACACGAAACAAAACATGGTTAGGGAAGAAGAGAATGAAACTAGGTATGAGTTTTCCTGGGTATGAATTTTTCTAAACCTAAGAAAAGCTTAGCTAACATATTCATTTTCTCTTTTAAGATAAATATTCAGGGAGGTTACTCACAATTTCTTTTTATTCCAGAATTAAAAAAAAATTAATATAGGCCTATTCCTGGCCTGAGGTAACTTGGTAAAGATACATAATATATTACATATAGAAGTGATCCATGATCCATTTGAGCAAAGTGCAGTCTTTTTCTAGACCTCACTACTCCATCCATAACCACTTGTGAATAAAGATACAAATCTAAGTTCTCACCAGCTATCAAAGATATAATCAAAGATTAGAATTTTCTTCTTAATTTGCTCTAAACCTATGTGGTATGTAGATGAAATAGTAATTTATTTGAAGGTTGAAAGACTGATTTTACTTTCTTTAATTAAAGACTTAATTTAAAATATTCAGAAGTACCCATGTGACCAGGAACAGTGCCCTTTTGGAGAAATCAGTTGCTTGGGAGCTCTGTACCTATGGAAGGGCAGCACCACTTTTTAAAATTGGAGATGGAACTAATTGTCATAAATGACCCAGTTGCTTCTGAAAGTGTGTATTCTAATATGTTGTGGTGTGCTATGCCAGGAAGATTTTAGTCCATCCTTGAATATGATGCCCTGTGTACAGCTCTATCAGTTAGGAATAATTCAGCTGTTCCAAACACATTTACAGTATACCTTCATATAATCCAACCTCCATATTTTTCTTTTCCAGTTCTGGTTATCTTCTTCTAAACACATGAGTGGGTTCAGACATCTGTGGGTGTCTTTCACTCCTCTTCTGCTTCATTTTCTAAAATTTCACAATTGTTTATTCTTCCTAGAACTGTTAAGTCTGAATGCTAAAAATGACATATTTTGAGGTTCTCCAAAAGTAATTTAAGTCTAATTTTCATTACTTGTACTGCCTGCTCCTTAGTTCTACCAGCAATATAGCAGATTATCTTCTGCTTGTTTGGAAGGTTCAGTGCAAATTCTTTCTTTCAGGAGGAGGAGGAGGGGAGCAATGTATTTCTTACACTGGATATAAAGACTTTTATAATTATTGTGTTGAAAAGTGAACTATAATAAAAGGTTTGATGAAACATATATTACTTTCTCATTTGTTACTGATCATTGTATTAACCATCATTTATGTTTCACAGCAGAAATAACCAGTGCAAGTTGTGCTCCACTTGCCGATAGAATTGGTGGGGAGATGCTTAAAGCTTCTTTGTTGTTTTTACGTACTAGCTCCTTACATAAATACATTTTGGTCCCCTGCAGCTGCAAATGAAGATGCTATAAAACTGAATGAGACACTCAGAACTCAAGACAAGACTTTGGAGAAGAGTCTTCCAGAACTGCAGAATGAGGCTGAAAGAATGGTCACGGAGATGAGAAACAGAGAGCTCAGTATGCAAGAAAAAATAGCTCAAGATGAATTAAAGTGAGTAGAGACCCCAGTCTTCAACCTCCTAGTGACAATGTCTGACTCTTGTAAATGTGATTGTTGTGTTTGCCAATCAAGTTTTCTAGTTGAGGCTTACAGAAATGTGAAAGAAAGTGGTCTAATACTTTATATCTGTTAATATAGCATTTGCATTTTTGGAAATGCTTACATATGTGGAAAGAAATCCCTAGGAAATTACTTCTCTACTCCACAGGTACCAGAAACATTTCTAATTGAATTCTGATTTTTCTCAGTTTGTTTTTAGCTTCTGCTTCAAACCTGATGAATGGCTTTTGTACTAAAAATTTCATCTGGAAGCTTGGGTTTTTTTCCTGGAAAACTAGTTGGTCTAATAAAAATATTATCTGTCTGCAAAGTTTGTTCAATAGTGTAGACATTCAAAAGAATGTGTTTTGCCATGTTTACATTAGTGTAGGTAAGAATATCCCATCTCTGTGGCATAGTTCAGAAGCCCAGAGTTTGGTTATTTAATTATCTGTAAATAAATGTTTATATATAATTATACTGGCAGTTGTTTATAAAGCATTATGCGAAATGCTGAAAACTTACCTGATTCAGAAAAATACTTGGCTTGAAGTTAAAGTTCTGGTAGTTTGTTACTTCTGTGTCAGTAAGACCAGGCAAATTTCTAGAGCTAGACTTTGCTTAGCTCTTCACTGGTGCAAACAACTATCAGGGAATCCAGCTGAGCAGGGGCATGGTCCATTGAATTTGTGATGGATCAGAAAACTGTCTGGGATAAAGTTATTCAGGCCTGAAAATGTCAGTTATCAGGTGCATGCATACTGTAAGGAGACATAAATGGAATACAAAATTAGCTAAGAATTCCAAGTGGTATAGAATCAGATTTGCACTGCCTATCGTAGACTTTATAAACCAGATAATTTTCTGGAAATTCTGCCAGTACAGTATTTCTTCCCATAACTCTGATAGCTTTGCTTTCTTTTCTCTGGAGAAAGAATATATTTCAAACTTATTTTTGAGGAATGTTTTATTGCTTTTTCATCTGATTCCACTGAGCCTCTCCTACACCTTCTCTACTCACACACAGAAAAAAACCAGGAAAAAGTAGGAATGATAAAAATTTAGCCAGACCTTTGAAAGTGCTGTCTGCAAATTTAGGACAGGCTGGAGAAGGACCTTTCAAACAAGGTGTTATTAGTCCTCAAATGCTACGGCCGACATGAAACTGTCAGACTACAATGAAATAATTTCCTACTCTAGCCCTATAGCTAGAGTAGCAAATGCAGCAGGGCTTTTTTGAGGCAAAGAACTTCTTCCATTCTTCCTGAAAGGTACAAAGTGAATGTTTAAATTTCGTGATAAAGGAATACATTTTTTACTAAGAGACACATTAATATATTCATTGATTTCAATCAAAGTTCTATGGTTTATATTAAGGATAGGATTAGCTCTTTATAGGCAGTCACTGAGATCCAAGAAATTTTGGCAGTGAACTCAGCAGAGGGAAAATTAGTCACTGTGCATTACAGGGAGGAAAGGACCCTAGATGTTGTTTTCCGAAACTGCCTCTTAAAGAAAAATATAAAACTGATTAAATGTTGTAGTAAGATAGTGGATAGGATACACTGTGCAAGGAAGAAGAATGAAGAGAAATTAATCATTCTAAGAACTCTGCAGGCACACGTGCATGTGTGTGGATCGCTGTGCTTATATGTATTCTCTACAGACCCATTTAGAAATTCTTACTTTTGAATAAAGTGAGGTTCTTGGCAGCCTCATGATCACTCTGAAGTAGTTAATCATGCTTACTTTTGGCGATGTCTTTTGTCAGTGATTGTATGCTGTTTTCAGAATTTTGTCCAAGAACAGAATGACAAGATTCAGTGGATTCTCTCCTATGTTTTCACTGAATTCTCAAAACTTAAATTGAGTCTTCTTGCTTTCATAGATGGCAAAGCTTCTCTTACATATGCAGTTTTTTCTCTTATTTTTCTTCAAATTTTTCAAATGTAGGCTTTCATCTGATTGCCTTCATGTACTGAAATGGCACATTAGTCAATAATTTCACTCTAGAAAGAGCATATAGAGAAATACACCAGTTGCTGTTCTGAACTGCCATGATTTTTGTATTTATCAAATAAATCTTTCACTATTGTATAACATTCCTACATGTTTTCTCAGGTGCCACTGAGTTGCTATCAAGGGATGCTGTGAGCCAGAATTCTTTCTTTCTGTTTAGTATGCTGAGTAGCTTTATTTTTGTGCAACTTTTTCTTCCACAAATTTTTCTGATGGCTTCTGAGCCTCTGTCAACTTCTGTCATCCACTTTCCTGGAAGACTGAATTGCATAACTCAGCCGTACAGTGTTGGAAGATATGCCTCCTATGTTTTGACATTGCTTCCTGGTATTTTCATTTTTGTTTTTGGAGAGACATTGGACAGTTGATCACTGTGAAAAACGAGGTTCACTCTCCTGTGAGAATTTAAAAGTTTAATAAAAGGACAATAAGGGACAGAAACAATAAAGCAAAAGTTACAGCGCTGGGTACCCCTGGCTCTGAGCCAAGAGCACACCTGCTATTTCAGAGACACTCTTTACATACCTTTACTGTTAATGCATATTCATAAACAATTATATATATTCAAACTTTTCCCCAAACTAGTTTACATTTTCTAGGAACTGTTTTGCATGGCCCCTCCTTGGATCCGCCTTCTTAGAGCATGAGCATTTCTTGTCTATGGTTTTGGTCCATTTTTATTATCACCTCCAGTTTGGGCCTTGGTCCGTGATGTTCACAGATGGTTTGTGCTGATAGCTGCAAGTCAGTAGCAGGGGTCTTCATCTCACGTTCACTGGATGTTATCCAACCAAGCAGACAGCTCAGTTACCACAAGCATGACTATATCATCTATTCTACTACAGAAATAAAGGCATTAGTTATTGTTACAAAAACCTATGTCCTTACAGCAAAGCTACTTTGACATTATACAGCATCTACTTATTTGCAAAAAGCCAATATTATAACACACATTTATAACAATCATCTTATCCATGCTATTAATGATGTTACAATCCTTATTTCTTCTCCAAATAGGGCAATTCTAATATATTTAAACATTAGATTTAGAGTCTAGATATGCAGTTGGTGGATTTTAATCATTTTTTCATCAGTTTCTAATCTTGTTCATTGTCTTGCACTCATTTTGAGGATCCTGAGCATCCAGCATTCCAGGTGTTAGGCCAGATCTGTGATTGTTTCTTCTAAAACTTCAACAATTTTGTATAGTTCTATTCTTTTTCTAGGATGATATCCAGTGAAAGTAGCTTAAATGTACAAAAGAGTATTTCAAGAAATGTGGTTCAGTCCAGTCACATGGAAATTCTAAAACAAGGGATTACGTGGAGCAGAGTGCCTCATACTTCATTAGAAAGAGCAGAGGGAAAATGCACAACAGATCAATACAAAAGTGTTGTCTTTAGAGCACCAAGGAAGAGTTTAGAGGTAGACTGCTGAATGGATAAGTACTTTGAACTGAGCTATGAGGCAAGGGAATAAAAAGGCAATCCATCTGTTTTGTACTGTTCCTCCAGTACTGCAGAGTCATAAGGGTGTCAAAATTTGCCAGAACTGTAAGACAGGAGCTTCTTATAGAAGAATAATGGAGGAGGTATGAGAGAAATCCTGAATTCCTTTCTACACTTCTGTGACAGGGTGTCAATATTGGGATTTAGTTTTTGATTAAATATTTTATCTTCAGAAGTTGTGAATTCAAAATGTGAATAATTTTTTTTCATCAAAACCAAAGGCAGAACAGATGGGAAAAAACCCTAATCCACCTCAGAAAAGCCCAAAGCTAAGATAACGATTTGACTTTCCTTGGCTCCACTTCAGACCCTTCATCTAATTATGTCCAGTGTCAGCATATCTTTTCCTCTTTTCCTATATCTTTTTGGTGTGCATTTATTTACATATTAATTTTAGAAGGTAATGGAACTGACTATAGGCAGGCCAAACTGCAGTGTTTTTCAGAAAATACAGTTCTTGTTTTCCATGCTTTGGCGTAATGAAACAGGAAAAAAACCTTTATCTGTCCTAGGTGGAAGCATGATAAATTTCTTCATAGTTGTTATCTATCCTATGGGTCTCTGTTTACTTAGGATTTTTCTTATCTCTAAAGCATCGTTTTGGAAGCACCTGAAGTGCTTCTTTTTTTTTTTCCTGCCCTTGACATATCATTGGATTAACACAATGGTGTTGACTTGTGTGAAACTGATTTGAGGCAGACAGATTATGGTCTCCAGTCCCTTAAATCTGGGGTCAGCAAAATCCATTAAAAATATTCCAGAATTTATTTTAGATAAGCAAAACTTTTTGACTACTGGAAGTCATAAATCCAAGGATCTGGGTTTGTTTTTTTTATTTCACCAGAAACCATTTATGATTCTTGAATGCCTACTCTAAAGCAGTTGTCTGCTTCAAGGCAGCTTGAAACTGGGCATATCTACAAATCCTCTTCAGTTCAAGGAAGGAAACCACTTTGTGTCCCATGTCACATTAATGTGAGTGAAGGAAATCTTTTAGACAAGTTGAAATGTTTCAGAAAACCTCACTTTGCTAGTCAGATCTCGAGAATAGAAATTTACCAAAATATGTGAAAATGTATATATATAGTCTTCAGTGGAGGATATTTTAATATATTCTGCTTCATAAATAGGGCCTTAGTGTATAACACAAACCTCTTTTAAGAAACGGCTTAAAAACAGCTGTCATTTCACTTTATTAAGCATATGTTTTCTTGAAAATTACTTTGAGACTTAATTTAATTTAATTTTCTTTGAGATTTAGTTTTTCTATTTTATTTGCATATTATTGAGAGTATTCAGATTATTTGGTGTAGAGAATATGAACTCCGTGTCTTCATGGTTGGCAATTATTGCAGGAATGCAGAAGATCTTTTGGACAAGGTAAATAAATTATTTGGTGAGCCCAGCAAGAAAAATGAGGATCTCAAAAATGAGGTCCGGGACAAGCTAGCAGACTACCACAGCAAAGTTGATGATGCTCGAGATCTGCTAAGAGAAGCTGCAAGTAAAATTTGGGAGGCTGATCATTTATCTGCAGTCAACCAAAAAAATATGACCATACTAGAGGTGAGTGCTGACAAGTTTTATCTAAAGATTGAACCTTTCCATGATTAAAAATTGAAACAAAAATATAAGCCAAACAAAAGTATCATTAAAATAGAACTATATCTGATGTAATTTAAAGGGAACATGTTCCTCAGAATGAGGAAGTGCATTGGCTTTTAAAAGTAGAATTACTCCCCAGCTTTATTGAAGTAATACCATCTGCTTTGTGGAAGGTATAGCGGATTTATTGTTCTGGAGGAAATTAAATTCATCCCAGTATAAGTAGTAATGTAAAATTCAAATCGTGTGCTCAGTATTTAAATAGGAGTTCAGTTAAAATCTTTGCTGTCATGTATTTGCTTCTAGAAAACTTGTACTTTCAGCTTCTTCTCCAACTCCTGGGAAGAAGACTGAAGGGGGTATGTGGATATTACAGAGTAATAAATCAAACTCCATCCTTGGTAGTTAGTAGCTGCTAAAAATTATCTCACTCATAGAAGAGGGGTGTGCTTGTGATTTAATTTAAATTGCAGAGACTTAAAGAGCATATTATACTGTACATTAACAAGCATTTAACCAAGACGTAAAGAGCAGAGTCAACCTAATGAAGATAAATGTTTCAACTCTGTTTGTATCTCGGTGAGCTTTCACCTCGAGTACAGTATGAGGTTAGAGTTTTGAGACCTCTGTTCTCAGCAGAGATTTCTGGGCTTGATTGAATTAAGGAAATGCAGTGATCTGAGGAATTTAGGTGATCTCTGTTCTGTGCATTTTCTTCCCAAATGTAAATGGATAAAGGTTGGAGAAATTACCTGCTATCTCAGTTTTTAAATATTCTCTTCATCATTGTAGCAGAGTGCCTTTCCAGCAGTCCTGCCCACATGGCTGCCATGGCCTCCTATCAAACTAATCTGTGATACTCAATGGATCTTGCACAGGAAATTGCCAATTCTTTATTCAGAAGTCCATCCTTACCACACAATAGGCAGTAGTTTTACTAGTTGGAAAAGCAGGAATCCTTAGGTTACTCCAAACCTTTTTATTTTGCATTCAATAGCTGGGGAAGTACCAGTGGACAGAAGGAGGAAAGCAGCAGAATATTTTTATAAATTCTTCCTTCATAGTCAGAGGTGATTTACAAAATGAGGAATTTACATATCTGGGTAGTGATTTAAAACTTGCTGATTCATTTTGCAATCATACTTAAGCCATTTGCCTGTTAGAGAGCAACAAAAACCCTGCCCTGTGGGAGGGCAGTACAAAGCTGGGGATAGGAGAACAAAGGAAAGATATTTTACATGTGTTTTATTGTTGTCACTGTCTCAGCTCTGAGAGCTCAGGGAATTCCAGAAGGGGCGTTGTGGCATGGTGTCAAAATGCAGTCTTATACCGAGATGCTGGCATTTGAACTGTTCTAGTAAACAACTCATCTTTTTCTTTGTGTGAACTCATCCTATAGAAAAGGAAGCAAGATGTAGAAGATGGCAGACAAGATGTTGAAAAGACCCTTCAGGAAGGGAATGATGTCTTTAATGAAGCCAGTAAACTTGCAAATGACATCAGCATAGCTGTAGAGGTGAGTATTTTATCATCCTTACCTGAGAATTAGTACAACAAAGCATCATTATGGAACCAAAATAGATAATTAAAGTAACACCAAATTTTTCATTGTATTTATCAATATTGGAATATTTGACTTGGGATAATTCTTAATTGCTGTATGGCAGAAAAGCTAGTCTGGTATATAAAAATTAATAACTTGGAGTTGTAAGTGACTCGTTGGATTACATATGAGCTAGCTCATAATGTTTGAGGGACTCTACCATTAATAAATATGGTATTCTGATTGTGGTACTGACTTTATCTTGAGAATTATAGGTGCAGCAGACACATTCACAGTCTCACTGTGACTTTGTGATAAATCTAGATGTAGATTTATCTGAACATAAACTCTGTGTGTGTATCAGAAGGAAACTTCAGAAATAATTTGTTGCCTGTGGCCACAATTTTAAGTCTAGATAGATCAGGGAGAAGATTGCACTCTCATTTTGCATAGTATTTTTCAAAATTCCTCCTTAAAAGTTTTAGCAACAGAGTTTGAGGTCTTAGCTACCAAAAAAAAGAAAGAAGTTTATTGAAGTATCATTGGTTCTGGTGATACTTCCAGCATACATTGAAGCTTGTCATAATGAATGGAAAAATGCTCTTTGGAGAAATGGGAAAGGAGACAAAGTGAGACTGCTTCTTGGAACAGGAATGGCAGGTCTTCAAATTTATAGTTCTTACTGAGATGCTTTAATAAGCAAAAAGACATTGTGGTCACTCAAAGGGTCCTGAAACATGAAACTTCTGCCATTTATTAGTTATTATTCTGGAGCACAGCAACAATTTAATATAACTATGCATGCATCTACATTTAGGAAACAAATCCATGTTAGGGTTTATATGCTTTTAAACTGTGCAGTTCCTTAATTGTAAAATAAAGGCCTCTACTAAGCTTGAGAGGCAAGTAGCTCTTGGAATATTGTTTATCTCCTCTCTGCTTTCTAGTCCAGCCTGTTACTCTTTCTATATTAGTTCCCTGAAGTTTTAATGCATGGGTAAGTTGAAATAATAGTTCCCAAGGAGAGACAAAACACCATTACATATAAGTAGGGCTACAGAATGCTTGCATTCAGCAATTTAAAGGCTTTTCTTTTGTCATTTTCAGTATGTAGGAGGTGTTGCAGATAAGATACAGCCAATGTCTGATCAGCTGAAAGATAAAATAGATGACTTATCACAAGAAATGCGTGACAGGATGCTTCCAGAGAAGGTGCTGCAAGCTGAGAACCATGCGGGCCAGCTGAATGAATCATCTGCAGTGCTGGATGGGTAAGGCAGGCATTCACTGGTAGTGCTAAAATCATGAATCAGGTTTGCAAAATTGCTTCACAGAACTTAAAGGACATTCTGCTTCGACTTTGACTTCTGTCACTGAGGGTATACAAATAATCAGTGATCTTTACAAGTATACAATTATTGAGCTGGTCAATTTGTGTATCAAGAGATGGTTTCATACATCTTGTGATTCTTACAGCTGCATGGACAGCAAACAGTGCCCTCAGATGCACTCATAGCACAGTTTAACTTACCATGTGCTTACTGCTATGTTGTGAAAAAAATGGAAATTTTTCTTAAAGAGCTCACTACATGTTCTCATGCGCTTTTGTCAAAAACAAGTAGTGTTTTCCTTTTTAAAGGACTGTTCTGGTGGGAGACTATTCTTGTGATGTTAAATTGTTTACTGTCAGGAATCCCCCATAGTGATGGACAGTAATTCCTCTACTGGTTTCAAAACACTCTCCCAAAACAAGTAGGTGTCCTGGTCCAAAATGCTTAAACCCAAGTACAGAAACTTTCTGTTTAGCACTATCACATTCTTAAATATAAGTAAAAATTGCAATGCCCTTCATGTATATGACCACAACTCTTCCAGAAGAATGATAATTTATAACTCACCATGAAAATAATTTCCTGGAAAGAATATAAAACAAGGGTTTGTTGGTTATGTTGGAATTTTGGGGGAGAAAGAGAGAGGGGTCTTCTGTTTTATTGCATTCTCAGCATTTAAGAAAGCAAGCCTTAAATATTAAGTATAATCTGCAATAGCTCAAAATACTTAAAACACTCAGAAATAGACCATGGATATTCTGCCTGTTGGACCTGTCCCCTGCATAGCTTCAGAGTTTCATTATTTTAGTAAAGCACTGCATGAAAAAAAATCTTTAAAACATCAACAATACACTACTTTTTTGCTTACATCTTTTTGATATACCTGAAGACTTGAATGTCCCAAAGACATGTGAGCAGATGCTTGACACATTTTTTTCTTGCTAGCATCTGTAATTTTGAGGAGAAGACAGAAAATTATCTCTGATACTTGTAAAATTACTGGCTTCATATACAATGTACTCCAGATACCCAGTGTAATACATGTTTTGAGGCATGAATAAAGTAATGATAGCTGTGGTTTCCTGGGTAAAAATGAATTAGAAGAACACTGTTTCTAAAAATGAGTGACTTCAGTGTCACACTCAACCACATATAAGTATCTAAATACATGGAAGGTTGTCATGAAGGAACTGAAAAAGAGAGAAAATGTAGACAAAAAAGGATATTGTGCCTCCTAATCAAATGTTGGCAAGACATGTTTTGAGATAGAAGTTTTTAACTATTCAAAATAGACTTTTTTATGGGTGTGTGTATGTGCTTCTATCTTAATGTAGGTTGACAGCTTGGCCTTAAGGAGCTTAGGGTAGTGTTTAAAATGCTGTAACAGTATAACATATATACCTGTATCTGATCCAGATGTCAACCTCAGTTTCTCAAAAAAGATGATGAACTGTGCTGTATCAAAAGCATTAAAAATTATGTCTAAAAGCAGATTCTTCGAAGTTAGAATTTCTAAAGTGGTCAGTTGGATACAACAAGCGACAAAGAAATACCGTGGTGCCGTGTAACCCTGCATCAGGATAAAGCTGTTTACTTCATGCACTGACAATAAATAGTTATACTTTACAGGCATATACAGTCTCTATCAGTTTGAGGAATTAAAAAGTGTGTATATCTTCACAACTGGCACTTGAGTGTCTTTCAGACAATGCTAAATTTGGTGTAGATTACTGTTTCTTCTTACAGAAGAAATAGAGGGAGAGCCCTGTCTCTCCAGTCACCCTCTAAGGATTCAAATAGTATATTGATCGACAGTGAGGATATTCTCTTGAGTGTTGGAACATGGAACCATTCATGAATTTAACCTAGAAAAAATTGTTATTTCTGCTGTGTGCAAGGAAGCATTAGTACAGGCTTCTCCCTTATGGATAATTGCCTGCTCATGAATAAATGCCAGTGGTATTTGGCAAATTCAGGGGTTTCTTTTCCTAACCAAAAAGGATTTGAACCACACTTAAAGCAGTACTTGAGCTACTTGCTGGGTGACTATTCTGGGCTGCATGTTTGTCTAACAGAGCATCACAGAAACTCAGAGTAGCCAAGTGGGCTCCAGCTGTAGTTGAGGAAGGAGATGCACTTTTCCAGGGTTGATGTAGAGCAGCTCAGTCATGCAGTTTCTGCAGTAACCTAAAGAGAATCTCTGTCCCTCTATTAACTCCATGTTGAGTTCAGGGACTACACCTTCTGTCCACTTTGTCTTTCCTGTGGCATTTTGTAGAAATCAGTAAGTAATTGATGCGAGGATCAGAGCGCAGCTGTCACAGTTCTCCAGAGAACAGATAAATTACCAGGATGAATTTTCCTTTCTTCCATACACACTGTCTTAATGACTATTTTGCACAAGCTGAAGCAGGTCCAACAGGAGTAATCCCTGTCTCTCTTACATTGCCGTACACCTGGATGACTAAATAATTTCCGAGAGAGGCAAAAATCCAAGTTCAGATCAATTCTTATCCAGTTCAAGTGGAGATTTTAGCCCATTTACACTTTATTCAGTAAATTCAACACAGGCATTGGTCATAATGACTATTGAGATAGGTGTCTTCAAGTTCATTCTGTAGGTGCAGTAATTTTTTATAGAAAATATTTGAATATATCATACAGAGAGAGTGCAAGAAAAGTTATTTCCGCAGCCTGCTGACTAGGAATTCCCCTAGGAAGGAGATTAGCTGAACTCTGTCCCTGCACCAGCAAATACTAGCTGCTTATAATTACCTTTTTATCTATTTATAGCTATCAGTGTCGGGTTGGCCCCGACAAATGCTCTGTCCTCTGCATGTAGCAGAGAATATGCATTCCAACATATCAGAATGAGGTATTTCATGTAAACTGAACATCACATTCAATATGAAGCATTACTGCTTATGTTTTTCATTTTCATCAGCAAAATTAGCATTTAGGATTTGGTTTAGGCTGTGAGATCTCCTTCAAAACTGGTAATTCTGTGTTTGGCAGCCATACCAAGAAATTAGTTGTTCAGAGATTCTACTTTAAAACATGTCTGTGATGACCCTTCATGTTCCTACAGTGCAAATCTCATCAAGTTGCCTGCACATAGCCAGGAAACCCACGTTATGAATATGTGACTTGTATTAGAGCGTTAAGCACAGTGCTATCTTTTCTTAATGTCTGATCTATTTTTATCTCACAGAACCTCATCTTTTAGTGAACATTGTTCTTTATGTCTTTCTGCACAGATAAAATGTGAATTCCATTAAACACATGATGCCAGAACTCCTGAAATCTCAAGTGTAGCATTGCTCTCTAAAGAAACACCTTAGAAATAGCCTCAGAAATAAGGCCATTTGATTTGAAAAAGTAGGATACTCTGTTCTGTTGAGCTCTGATAGGAGGTTTAATGGTGTGTTTACTTTTCCCATCCCAACAGAATCCTTACTGAAGCCAAAAATCTCTCTTTCAATGCCACACGTGCTTTCAATGCTTATACTAACATCAAGGATTACACAGACGAAGCTGAAAGAGTTGCCAAGGAAGCCAAGGCTCTTGCACATGAAGCTATGCAAGCGGTAAGGAAAATTAGTAAATTGAGGAGAAGGTTTAGATTTTCTGTGGAACATGTGGGACCTTATCTCAGATCCATGTTTTTCCAACTTAAAACTTTATGTGGAGACCTTTGCCATTGAACATTCTTGTGTTGTGATCAGAAAGCTACGCCCCTGTCAGAGCTACATAAACCTTCAGAGAACATCCCTATTTGTTCCTAACTCTCAATCCTTACTTTTCTTGCCCATTCTATTTACTATCCTTCCTCCCTCTGTCTTCACCACCTTTTGGCCTCTGTGTAGGGCTCAAGCCAACAGCTTTGAGTCAGGAGTGTAAGCCATTTGATATTCAATAGTGCTAGTTTAGATGTGGGCAATACATTCATTAAAGAACTCCGTACCTTAATTAACTCTTCTAGTTCCATGAAAATGCTTGGAGGCACTTCTCTACACATCAGATGAACTGCATGCACCTGGCCAGAATTCTAGAAATGGAGAATTGTTGGAGGGGAGTGGAAAGTTTTATTCACTTTGTGAACTCTAGTAGTTTTTGCAGAGAAAACTTATTCTCACTGTGAGGTAGCACATGCAAATTTTCAGAGAAAATGGAGAGAACTTTTAAAAATAGGCTTGTAAGCTAAAGTCAGCTCTCCAGCCTGATTGTTAATGAGGATATGGGCTCCTCAAAGCATATACTGTGAGCAGAAAACATTCTGATCATAGCCAAAATTATCTTTTATGTCAAATATCAAAGGAGTTAATGGCTACTTTGTGGAAGTCAGTCAGAGAGCAAGACATGCAATTCACAGGCACACAGAAACATGAGGCAGTGACAGTATAATATGAGATTGCCAGAACCTATATTTGATATAGAAACATACAGAAGAACAGAAACAACTTGTAGTTACAGCATTCATACGTGAATAAAGGTAGCTTGCATGCCTACTTCAGTCAAATGGATTATGAGAATAGCAAAATCAATCGCATACTATATAGGGTCTGTATTCATTAGAGAGATAAAATGATCTAAAATTTTAATATTTTTAGGCTCTTTGCATTTTCAGTGTTTTTTCAAATAACACTAACTATTATATTCTCTCTTAATGAAAAGATTCACCTCACACATACGTATATGCTAATTCTCTGTAAATAGTTCTTTGTTTCACCAGAATGCATAATTACACCACAGAAATAAATAATAAGAAATAAATAAGGGCCTGGCCCTTTTTTTTCCCTTCTCATTAAGATTTAATACATGCTGTCTTTTTCTCCTTTGATGACTTGGAATGAGTGAGACAGGCAGCTGTTTTGGGGATTGAAAAGGGAAAAAAAAGACACGTAGAGCAGTAAAGAAACAAAGCTAGCAATTACAGGATGGTGACAAAAGTATATATATCACTGGGTGATTATAGCATAGAGAGAAAAGGGATTGATAATTTAAGTGATGGAGGTCAAGATGGACAATATGATGTAAATAGAAGCAAGTGAGTAGAAAGGAAAGAGATGAAAATATTAAGGTGATGTTTTCAGCATCTCCATTGCATGTATTCATTATAGGGAGCTTGGTTTTTTTTATGAGCAGTATATGTGAAATGGGGATCTAGTTGATGAGGAAGAAAATTGAGGCAGCTGATGCCTTTTAAATGTAATTGACTTGATATAGAGGTCACCAGTGGTTTATCATCAAATTACTGCAGAGCAATAGATTTAGCTGTTATTTCTTAAGTGATCATGTGAGGGTTTTGAGCCAGATTTTAAAAATATGACACTTGTGAACTACGGTCATCACTTCCTTATTCTATGTACTTGGTTTTATTTAAAGACTGTTGAATGTTTGCTCATCCTAGGTGACGAGTTTAACTGGTAACCAGGTAAATCAGTGTCTCACTTTCTGGAGATCCCAAGGAGCTTTTAGCTGAGCTTCAGCAGAAGACCAGGAATGTAGCTTCAGTCAGGGCTGTCTGGAGGACAATGGTTCAGTCTCCTAGAAGGCAGCATTTGTGAATTTAAGCCCCCTCAGACTGATAAGTCCCTAGAAACTGTGTCCCCAACTTTCTGAGAAGCTGCCCTGTGTAGAAGACAGAGATCATGTCTTTCCCCACCTTTTGAAAGATGGAGCCATGTTCTGTTCTGTATGAGAGCTGTTGTGGATGGCTGTCTTCTCTAAAAGATTCCGAGTTCCAGCTGCTAGCAGATAATGGAGAAAAGTGCTGTAGCTCCCATGCATCCCTAATCCTCACCTTTCCCTTTCATCAGGTATAGTGTTGGGGCAGTGGGGCAAAGGTTTCCCAATAGCATCTAGGTGGTGTATGAACCAGAGACAGTAGGGGCAGGTTTTGACTTTAGGTTCTCTCCTGTGCATCACTGGATCAAATTATTTACAAGAACCTTAGTGATACCTCAGGGGCTTTTTGGTTTTTAGTTTGTAATGGGAAAATTACTTTGTTTTCAAATCAAGCTAATGTTGCTAGAAGTATGAATGAAAAGATGCTCAAAATTCATCGTGTTTACAGGCAGCCTGACCAATGACTGGAAAAAAAATGTATTAAAAATATGACAGAAAAATTCCTCCTGAGCTTTTTATGATGGATTTGCTCTCCCCTTTGAAAGCAAAATAAATTCATCACAAATGAGAGATCTTTAGCATTCAGGCAGTTTCAGCATTCCATTACTTAACTAAGGCAGTAACTGACTAGAAAGGAGTCATATTAACAGATTCTGCTCATATCTCACAGATCGGAATCATAGTTTTACAGTATATCTTGAAAACATGTGATTATTCTTAGGCTTTTTAGAGAGGACTTCCTGGCTAGTGACCTGAAGGACAGGGAACACATGGAGTGTTTAGGGTCCTGCTTCCTTCTTTGATTTTGAGTTTCTTTGTAGGTGTTACCCCGGCAGTTCTGTTTGGTGTCTAGATTTTTTTACATAATGGCATAAAGCTGCCTGGACATCCTTGTGAGGGTGTCCTGAGTTGCAAATCATCCATAACATTTTTGGTATCTGTCTTCAGGACTGGTAGAAATGAGAGTAACTGTAGCCGACAGGTCCAGCTTGGTAAGGGAAGGCCTGGTAAAATCATGGCTCCTGCTTAAAATTTAGGCTAAGCAGAGAAGGGCTCTGGGAGAGTGGTTCAGCAAGAGTAGAGGAGGCGAGGCTTATTGTGTGCTTACACTGTGGTGTCTGGTGGTTGGTTAGAATAGGTTTGTTGTACCTGATAAGTATGTAAACTCACGATCGACTAACGGCATAAAAAGACCGGGATTTTGGTAAATAAAGTTCCTCCTTTGCACCTGCCTGGGGAGTCTTCGCTGCTTTACTCCAGCCTTATTGCCTCATCTCTACAGGTAACCCTATCTCCTGCATAGGTGAAAACTTCACAATATAAGTGCATGTGAAAAGAAAATAATTTAATGGTAAGGCAGAACTGCTTTTAACTGATTTGAATTAGCACTTAGGCCTGTAAAGTCTTGTACCTGTGTAAGTTCATGTGATCCTCAAAACTGCCCCAGTGCATCGATGCCTCTAAACCATGATTAAGATGGCACTGTTTGGGTGTATAACATGGTCCCACTTCTGCCAGAAGAGACAGCAGAGATTCAAACTGCACGGAGCCTGTATGGGGAGGGTAGGGGCCATGTAGAAAGGCACAGAGAGAGGAAGGTACTATCCACAGGTTATGGACATTTTGGAAGAGGCAGAACAAATTAGATTCCAGAAACCCTGAAATTTTCAAATTTATTTTTAACCACAATCTTTTTTTTCTTTTTTTTTCTTTTTTATTCTTTTTTTTTTTACAGTATCTGTCCCAATTTAGAATGTAATATCAAAGACTGTTGGCTGTAAATACTACTAAATCATAAAGTGTTTCACCATGACCCAGGCTTGCCACAAGCATACAAACTCACCTTACATAAAGTCATAAAATGTTTGGGTTTTAATTACTGACTGCTTCAAAACTTGATGTCTCATGAACCACAAGAAAAACTAGTAAAAAAAGCACATTTTCCATGAGGTGTCTTGATTAATCCTCATTTTCAGAGTTGATTTTAAAAAATAGAGAATAAAGCTTTTAATCAGTACAAGTTTATTTCTCTCTGAAAAGGCTTTTCTAGTATTAACTTTATGCTGAAATCTGCTCCTGACTAATTGTCAGCACATGCCCAATTACTGTTGCTGATTTGATGAACTTCTTGGTTTTGCATTGTAAGTCTGGCCTTCCAACTTCATTTTATTGACTATAAGCTGCTTCAACAGCCAGTCAACCATGCCTAGTCATAGAATAATAATAAATAATAATAATAATAATCCTTATTTTTGACATCTGTGGTCACAGAGTGATCATACCCTGGGTTCTGTTTCTAGTGGGAAAAGAAATTTAAAAGTATTATCTAATTTGACAGAAGCATCTGTCACAAAATATGGCAAAATGTTCTTCCTTCAGGAGCAGTCTTTTGCTTCACTGGGTAGTTTTTTGGATTTTTTCCTGAGGTTTTTTATATTTTCCTTGTACCAGTGTTGCTTGTTATTATGTGGTAGAGAAAATATATAAGAAACTAATTTTGTTCATCTGTTGAATGTATATGGTTTTTTTGTTGTTGGAAGGAATTTGTACACAGCTTAATATTTCAGGTGAGCTTGGAAATGACAGCGATGTGTGCCTTAGTTCTTAAAATCACATAAAAGCTTATATTCATATCCCATCTGAATACAAGGAATCTTTAATAGCTATATCCCTGTGACATGGCAACATATATACCATGAGATATCCCATAACAAAAAGCTTGGTTCTGAATTTTTAAAGTGTCCAAAGCATTCTCTAAGATTTTTAAAAGAAAAAGAAACTGCAGGTTCACTATATTTTTTTTACAGTGTCATTGAGAAACGTCAGAGCTTCAGAAGTATGTGAAATGACACCTCTGGGCTTGCTCATTATATAAATAATGAATAGCAATAAGAATTGTGTCATTTAATTGACACACAGTTAATTTTTGAGTATATGTATCTGCCCTGGAAAATGAAAAGTAGCTGCTTCTTAATTACATACTAGTTATGAGGCTATGACCCATGACTAATACAGAATGTTATCTGGCTGTCAGGAGTATTCTCAAAGAAATGTATTCAGTATGATGTGTGACCTGAGTTCAGTCTTACAAACTGAACAGTAAGTGGTTCAGAACCTGGAGCATTTCCTACTGACTGAAAACACTAATCTAATTTAGAAAAATCATTCCATCTATTGATCAGTCTCTGCACTGAAGGTAGAGATGGATGTTTTTCAGAAGAAAGATCTTTAAGTAGCCTGATATGATGAAGGATGGTTACTTAGTAATAAAACTCTTTCAGATTAACTGCAGTTTGCCCTCCTCTTAGAAGTCTGTTTCTTATTTCTTTACTCACCTAGCAATTATAATTCTTTAATTTAACCACGAATGAATCTCAGTTGTTGTTACTAGAGTCATCAGATCCAGTCTGTTCTCTAAAGTTTCTGTAGCTGCAGTTAGAGAGAAGTACGGTATTGCATGGTGTTCTGTCCATAGCTGGAAGGATAAATACATATTTAAGTTGCAATATGTTTTGTTTGTTGGTTTTGGACTGTTTTGCTCTTAGAGTCAAACCCATTTCTTCAATACTGTAAACATTGTCTTTCTTTATTGAAGTCATCTTTGGTATTCCAAAGAGGATCTGACTTCCCATTAAAAAAAAAAAAATTAGAGAAATTTTTATTTTGGTTCTTTTAGACCAGTTTAATGGCAATGGGATGTAATTCAGAGCCCACTGATGTGAACTTAAAATTTAGATGACTCTTCACTTGGATCATGATTGCATATCTTTTCTGACCTCAGGCTTTCCTGTATGTTTGACACTGCTTGTTTGTCTGCAGACATCTGGTCCTCAAGGATCCCTGAAGGATGGTGCCAGGAGCTCTCTTCAGAAAAGCTTCCGGGTCCTTAATGAAGCCAAGATGTTAGAAAGTGGTGTTAAAGGTATGTGCAGTATATGGCAGACCCACTAAATAGAGAAAAAAAACCATTGTGAGACTGCTGTGCTTCTGGTATGAACAAGCCGTATCAGTAGGAAAAAAGTGTAATTCATTACCTGATTTGAACGTTACCTACACTGAACAGTGTATCAAAGAAGAAGCTTCTCCTGTTTTGTGTCCAGGCATTATGCAGGAATTCTTGTCCTCTCTATCCATTTCTTGGACAAGAAGGCTGAGGAGAAGAGAACTTAGGTCTTTGTCTTGCCAACTACAATAAGGGCAAGAGTAACTGGGGAGAAGAGGAGAATGGAAATACTGATTCTGATTTGCTCTAGCAGAAAACCAGTATGAAATCGAATCCAATATTAAGTTTTTATTCCTGTCGATACAAAGCAGGTTTTGCAATGCTAGCCAGAGATACCACGTCTCTTGAGGATATGTAAGGGGTTTTGCCTGAAAGTGGAAGCATGGGGAGGTCAAATTAAGCTCCTTGCCAAACACAGTAATCGGTGAGAATTGTTAAGCATTTCCTTAAAAAAAAAAGAAATACGAAAAACATGTCTGTAGAGAAAAGATTTCATACACTGTACTAGTTTGAAAACAAACCAGTGGGAGAATTATAATACAAAAATTTGAAAAAATAAATGCAATAGTAAGAGAACACTGACAGAGTCAGGATACAACCTGACACCCTAGTAGTCAGGGTGGTGGTAGCAGTCCAGATGAAGTGATCCTGTTGAAGTGGTGATCCTGTAGAAAGGTCTGGTTTTTCACCTGAAGGTCTAACAGTAGCTCTTGTCCTCTGGGAATCCAGTAGGTAGGGCTGTTTGTGCTGTTCCAAACCCCAGATTATATCCAAGTGGGAATGCTTGTCTCCACCCCCTTGGGTCGAGCATCTCACAACGGGATGATGTAATTCTATGAGTCATGCAGTGGGTCCTTGATAGCCCATTGAACAGAGATAGCTCCCAGAGGGAGTTATCAAGGATGAGTCATGGTAGGGGATAACGAACACTGTCCCACCTGCTTTAGCAGTTTGTGGAGATGGTAATAGCTTTTGGTTACATCTTACATTGTAACCTAGGATATACACACAAGATTTCTATGTTCCTGAAGCACCAATACATGTCTAAATGCAGGTAAATGCAGGTTAAGTCATAAGATTTGTAGATTCCAAACCAAATACTTTGGTTTCCTAGTGAAAAATAAAACATCTTTAATTTCTCTTCAACATTTTCCACTGGCAAAACAAATATAAGGCTTTGAGCCATGGTGTTCAGTGAGATGTAAAAGCTGGTAACTCAGGTCAGACTGTGTGTAAAATGTCCTTAAGATTTTCTCATCAGTAAATGGGAGTACTCCTGATGAATGCCATAGTGTGAGAAGGTAGGACAGTAGTCAGTAGAGACACAGATGAGGTCTTACATGAATAATCAGTTGCAGAAATGCAGAATGGTGAGCAATTGCCTGAGTAGCACTTTTCTAAAACAAGACTAAAGACATGCATGGATAACGTGTTGGGTAGAGGTGGTAAAGGCAGATCACAGAGGAGTGCATGAATAGGTGCACACTTTCCAAAACACATTAAACAATCCTTCCACGCTCTTCAGGGTTTCTAGTGCTTTAGCTGAGATACCAGCTGCAGGCTTGGGCACTGAACTTCATGGGCTGAGGTGGTTTGCAAAATCCTGAAAACATCATGAAGACAAATTGGTGATTTAGCAGAGGAGAGATGAGGAGAAAGATTGAAATAATATAGATTTGAAATGTGGATAGAGAAATAATCAAGAGGATTTTATATTCTTCAGTATGTCAAGGTTTCTCCAAAGAAGATGGGCTAACATATCTCAAATGCACTGATACTGATCACATATTAGGAAAATCCTCATTATAATTAAAATACGGAAGCGCTGTATTTGATTGCTGAGAAGATTAGGGAGAAAATGACCTTTGAAAATGAAAACAGCTTAGATGAACATCAGGAGGAATGGCTGTTTGTCAGAAGGAGAAAAATTCTCTTTGGACAAATACTTCTTCAGAGCCTATGATTAAACGATCTTCTGATCATTGCGATAAAAATCAGTTTATTTCTTGGGTCTTTATCCAGACAGATTGTTTTATAGGTCCTGTAAGAAAATACTTATTGCAGCACTAATAAAGCATCTGTTTAACAGTGCTCAATACTTCTTTCTCCACAGCACTCTTAGGAAGGAATTGAAAAAATAATTCATTTCTACTAAACCAGAGAGGAAATAAGTATGATACAATTATCCACTTTTGAGTAGGCCAACACTAAGTTTCACACATCTGCCTGTGTGAAAAATGTTAAATATTACTGCTCTAATTACTTTGTTTTTACATATAACAAAGAAAGCAGTGCAGGAGCGTAGAGTGTTTGTCCCACTGGTATAGTAATGTCTGAGAGGAGGATTGGTTGACTGAGTTCTCTGTACAACTCTTTGAAAGTCTTCCATCTGAATACTAATTCCAGAAAGAGTAAGTTCAAGTTGATGATTTTGTGGTTTATTTCAAATTAGTGCACTGTAATCCCCTCCTTTTAGCGATTTGAAATTTTGGTGTGTGTATTTTGGGAAGTTTATGCTCAGTCACTGTAGTTTTTGAAAAATTCGTATTAATTGCATTATAGTACAGTCTGGTTGAACTATGATAGGGTTAACTTGGAGTTAACCACAAGGATGGAAGAAGCATAGCACTTGAAAACCAGTGTGAGAAAACAGATTTAGGACTTGGAAGAAATAAAGACAAGGGGAAAAAATAGCTATGATATGATGTTTTTTGTTCATCATAGGTTCTGAAAATCAAGCTGGTTTTTGGGGGGTTTTGGAGTTTTTTTTTGTTTTGTGCATCGGAACTAGAAAAATCGCATGCAGTAAATATTTGAGGCTGAGTTTTAAACTTGTCACAGAGATGGTGCATGAAGCTTCCCCATCCTCCTAGCTTAGTTAAAATACCTTTTATTAGAAACAAGACAGATTTTCATAATAGATCCCTGTCTTCCATATTTTTGCCTACAGAATTCTCTTTGGCCCCCCTGGGAGATACATTAAGGAGAGAATACAGCATAAAGGAGGTGATCCATACAGCTTAGTCATCTTTTGGCTATTACTACACTTTAATTTAGTTTTGGCAGCTCTAGAATTTCCAACTGCAGAACTAGTTAACAAGTAAACATAATGTTTAATAAGGTCATAAAGCATAACGTTTCATAAGGTCATTAATTACATTTCACTGTCATACACTGTTTGAAAGTGAAAAACATCATTTTCTTGTAGCTGAACTGAGGGAAAGAAATGTGTCTGAGTTACTAGTAAATCTTGGATGTATATTTAGGGTCTTCTTTATTGCAGCTCTCTACTGCCAGATTCAGTACAGATTTAGGGCTGGAGGAACATATTTCAGGAAATATGTTATAGAAAATCACAAGACTATGAGAAGCGGCCAGTGTGCAATTTCAGTAGCATGACTGAAGTAGAAAAAAAGTAGTGATGCTTTCTGGAATGCAAACTGCTGCAGTTTGCCATGGCTGGTGTATCAGAAACACTAAAAGGGCTGTGCCGCCTCTCCCCTGTCACAGCATTCCAGTGAGCAGACTGGACACTTCAGAGTGGAGTCCATGGCTCACCCAGGCAGGTGTGATGGAGTAAAGCACAGTGCCCTCTTTTCAAGGACAAATTAAAATAGTATCTCTCCGAGGATGGACGTGAACTCCATGTGTCCACAATTTAACCCTGAGACAAGATAGATTACAACCATTACTGCAGAGAATTTGGGGGAAAAAGTAGATTATTTTCCCATTGTACTAGTGAGAATTTAAGTCTAAAACAGTTTCATAATTCAGAAGCAAGTGTCCAAACAGCCCAAAGATTCATAAAGCAAGCTTAATGCAAGCAGGCAGTAGTGCTTAAAATGCAGGTATTAGATCTTTGTCTATGTTTTTGCCCCAAACTGAAGGGTAATGAGGTGGAGCTTTCTTAATGCTCTCTGATAGCTCTTAAAGTGCTTCATAAAGACAAACATTCTGAATTTGAACAGTATGCCTTTTTACATCTAATAAAACATGTCCATGCTCCACAGCTCGACCTGTGGAGATCAGTTAACATTGTGCCCAGAATGCAGATGTGTAAGAAGAAAATGCAATGACATTTCTATTCCCCAATTTGCTTTTGCACCAAAGTGGTGATATTATTAGTATTGTGAATAACATAGAACGTATGTTATTAGTGTTATGAACATAATCCCTTCTGAATGTCTTGATTCTCCCACGACAGAAAGTGAGAGTTCAGTGTCAAACTAATAGAAAGATATTTTCTTACAATCCTTATAAAGCCACCCTTTCAGAGTCTCAGCTGGAAGTGCAGGATGGCTAATGGGCACTCTATAAAGATCTGGCAGACAGAAGTAATCACTAGCTTAAAATTTCTCTGTCTGCACTACAGGAAGTACATTAGTTAAAGTAATGAAGAGCCATAAGCCACTCAACTAATATACACTCCAAAAATCCAGCCTGGGCCGTGATAGAGATGGGAGTGTTTTCTTCCTGCATTATGACATTCCCCTGATTTGTGGCCAATTACCTGAGTTATAAAATGGCTGTTAATCATGAAAATGTTTTATATTACCACCAAAGACTGCTGAAACAGTCCTTACAATGCAAAGCTTCTGACAGAAGCTATTAAAATGGAGATTTAGTAATTTCTGTCTGTGTGGGGCTAGGAGTTAAAAAGAATAACCCTGGTGGGAGAAGCAAAATCTGTATGTAGTACTGTGGCTAAGAATGAATTTTGAAATTTGGGCTACCAGTGAGTAAATGCTGCTGCCTGCTAGCTTCATTTTCTCTATGCCTTGAGGGATTTTTCAGTTTGCCAGGAGCAATTTTTCTTCCTTAAAATTTTGAGTTTACAGTTTTAAAAATATACTTACCCCTGTGCCTATTTGAGACTGTATACAGACTTTGTCAAAACTGATCAATGAAAAGTGAAAATAAGATGCATAAACTCTTCAGCTAGAGACTGCTGTCAGGTGGCTACTGAAATTCTGCTCATGTGATTTCTTTTGCTCAAGAATTGACAACTTGAGGGGGACGTGTCTTGTCTGACAACACGTGAATATTTTTAACTAAAACATTTTCCAGCTGATAAGCAACATATCCAGCTGATAGATCCCTTGTTTGTGTATTTTCCTCTGCGTTGTCTTTCTGCTGACCTGGCATATTGCATTCACCAGATTATTACAGTCAGTGCTGAAAGTACTCCTTTTAAAAAGTTAAACTTAATTAGCTGCATTTCTCTAGTTATATCTCTACCTTCTGTTTGTTCCTAATGCCATTTTTTAAGTCTTGCTTGGTTAAGGAAAAAAAAATGCAGCTTGTGACCCGTGTTCCTCTTTATAAGCCTGTGGGGAGCAAGAATGCTATTTGGAAGAAGTAATTCAAAGATAACAGAAAGGGATGTGTGTAACCATCAGTTCATTTCTGCAGTTTCCATTCTATAAAAACAGATGCATTTGTTGGTCCTTGGTAGATTTCCAACTTAAGTCTGATTTCAGGATACATGCATTTGGTAGCATAGCCTTAATGATGTTTTCTTGGACAGTTTAATGTGGAAAAACTGCATCTATCCATATTGTCAGAAGATACCTGTTTCCACTGTGTTCCTCTGTATATGTGTTCCATCCTGATGGGGGCACATCACGAGCAATTAACCAGTGTCACCTGTGTGTATGATCTGCAGGGGCTTGTAAAACCATGTCTCTTGTAGGAGTATATCACTCCATATAAACAGTAAGTAACTAAATCCTTGAGTTCATCTTAAGATGAAATATATGCACACAGGGGAGTTTGGTTTTTTTTCGTTTGACTCACTTCAATTTATTCACTCAGGGGAATAAGGGATGATGCTTTACCCTGTAATGCTCTGTTTAATATAAACAGAAATTGAAAATCTTTGTTCATGTTAACCAAGCCAGCAAACCTAAAGGCTGATACATGCAAAGTCCTTCAGGTTCCTGCTTACTCGTTAGAGCTTAGTTTCAGCAATGCATGACTAGCTTTGCTGATCTGAACAGCAAACAGTGCATTTATTGGCATCTTGTGCCGTCTCTGTGCAGAGCTAATCAAGTGGAAACAGGATTGAGATAAATTTCTCATGATACTCCTCAACCTACACTTTAATGAGAGTTGACAGTGCCTGGCATCTTTCAGTGCAGACCTACTAACCTCTTCCAAGTCAGACAGGCTCTGTATTTTGGAAAAACTTAGACTATAGCTGCCTATATTTTGACTAACTTCAGTGCTTAACTGGAGGATCTTGGGCCTTCAAATCCTTGTCCCAGCTCTTTCCATAAATGCTAATAATTAAAGGATGTGGAAAAGCTGACATTAACTCAGTTCAGTTTGTGATTCATGCAACAAATTAGTCCAGTGCTTAGTGAAGAGGCCATCTGGATTACCAGATAAGAAGTTAATTAAAAATAAAACTTAATATCTCTGTGAAAAATGAACAATTTCTTTGAAAAGATGAAAGGGGACATAGTATCTCCTCACTTCTCGTTGTGTAAAATCCTCCTTAGGAACACTTATTTATGGCTTTATTATTGTAACTAAAAAACCCCCACACATCGTAAAAATGTATTTGAGGAATTAAAAGAAAAAATATTAAACAGGTAGAGTCTCAATATTCAATTTCAGGACTTGTAGGGAAACTTCCCTTGTTAAATTCCATAAAAACCAGTTTGCTGCTATGGTTAGAAAGCTGAAAACAGAAGTCTGGAAACACGATTCTTCAGAAGTATAGCGAGGGGATAATTAGCATGTTGGATACAGCAGAGTAGAGAGGAGAAAAAGAGGTAATTTAAAAGTATGCTACAAAGTTAGAACACCACCACGATAAATGAGTCAAACTTCTCAGAAATATTGACACACTTTATAAACAGTAACATCCCACTAGAGACACCAAGAAATTATCAGGCGAACCATAATTTCAGAATTAAATGGTGGAAATTAAAGCAGTTTTGTTGGTATTATTACTTCACAAGAAAAGAACTCAGATAAAATCTCAGGGCATACAAGACCAGAATCTCATGAGTTCATCCTGGTTTAACAGTATCACATTACCAGTAGCCTCATTCAGCAGTGGGGACAAAAGCTGTCTTTTAAAAACAAAGCTGTTTTTAAGGGTAAGAGGGATCACATAATATAGGCAATTCTTTCAAACTTTATTCTGGTGATAACTTTGCCTCTCACAGTTCACACAGACGTCCTATTCTGCAGAACATTTTGCAGGAGTGAAAGCTTATCTCCGGGCACTCCTGCAGTCCTGTGTGTTGCTCTAATTTTAATAAAGCAAACAGATTTCTTCCTCAGTGACATTTCAAAAGGTCTAACAACAAAAGTATAGTTCTCATTTAAATTCCATGTGCTGTTTCAGCCTTCCTATAGCCTTGGAAAATTTAATTAATAATTTCTTGTAGGCAATATAAATTTTGTTTGATTTTTCTCTTTACAAATTGCTTCTTGCACATCTAATTTTAAGAAACCATACTTTTTTTGAGTTTGTGAAATGCGAACCACATAGGTGTTTGTTTTCAATAACCTGTCACATACCTGAAGGTCACAGTCATAGCTTGTATCCTGAACTCCTTTTCTACAAATTATTCTTCTCTTCTGGCTATCAAGCTCAGTGATGTTGAATTAGTTTCCCAGTAGGATATGCCTTTAAGGTAAGAAATTACCAGCTGTCTGTTCCAAAAAGCTTCATATTGATACAAAGAAGTAACAAAAAACGCCCACTACAATAGTAGTTTAAGCACTAACTACATTTTTTTGTGTTAAACTTTATTTCTGAATTTTGGGATAACGTCTGTTTCAATAGCCATAAAGCTTAGCTGGAATCTCAGTTTTGAGATTGCTGCATTGCTCTGCTGGATACGGTTCAAAGGACCCTGCATAATTTTTATGCAAAGTAAATGCTGAAAAATAGGAACTTACTTGTAAATGAGGACATCAGTTTCAACTGTAATGCACCAAATATGACAAAGCTGTGCCTTTGATTTGTACTGGTCCTTCGATTTGAACAAATTCTTAACTATTAATGTTTTTTACTAGATGGGGGTTTCCTCAAAGAATTTAGAATGTTTGTGTCATAATAACCTGTAATTAGTGTATTCATCTCATATTGGCGATTAGTGAGCTTGTGTTTTCCTTGGATGTTATGTCAACATCTGTGAGAAAACCCAGGAGGACTAGGCTCTGGCCACTCTAATTGCAATAGCAGGCTTGCCTAATTGGTCTTGTCCCTTTTGCACCACATTCAACTATTTCAGCTCAGGCAACTACCTTAAGAAGAAAGGCAGGAGCTTAATTTAGGAATCAAAACTATGACTAACATCACAGTTGCTGAATCTATCGGTGGGTCATTGTGTGAATTTGCCTAAATCATCATAACAAGATGTTCTTTCCTCTGCACACCTTTGAAAAACCCATGATAAATATACAACAGTACAAGGAACTCAAGTATTTAGCTACTATGGAAGTAGGGAACTTAAACCGGAGAAGATGATCAACGAACCCCACAACGAATTCTGCTGGACTTCCTTACTTACACAGTTTGATATCTTAATGAAAAATGGCTTGCTTGTTATTATGCACTTTAAATTATGTGCAAAGAACGGATAGTGAACACAAAAAGTTAAAGCATCTGTATCACATGCACTTTTTACAGAAAATAGTGATCATCTGGACAGCACGCAGAACAAGCTGAAAGATGCCAATGAGAAAAATTCCATTCTCCTGAGAGCTTTGAATGAAACCTTAGGAAAGCTGTCAGCCATTCCTAATGGTAAGTTGGAAAAGCGTTGCAACATTTGACTCAGTCCTGCTCTTTTGTTTCTTTTTCCATCACTTAACGTTTATCTCGTCAATCTTTGCCTGTGTCCACGCTGGGTCTACTTTGACCATTGGGTGTTATATGACAAAGATGAGTAATGTGAGAGAGGAAACTGAACTGAAAACACTTAAGTGGTATCAGTTAGAATTTTGGGATGGTAAAAGGTACCATGCTTCTGCAGTTTGCAGAAGGTTTCTGAAAAAAAAAAAACCTTATGATATCAGGAATTGGGATGCACTCTGAGACAAACAGTCTTTTGTTTATATGTGAAAAGTCTTTTTGAAGCTACTGTTTAATGAAACACTATAATTTCACCAGTGTAATTTAACCCAAGAAGAATAAGACTTACTGACTTTACAGGAAAAGAAGGGTGAAATTTGCTGGGTTTTGTCTTTTTACCTCACTCTTAACATTTTCAGCCACTGTTTGGTGTTGTACATCTTTTTTAGCCTGTAAATTGCTTAGAACTGGAACAGTTCTAAGTCCAGTGAACTCTGAAATGCTGTGCTCCTGTGACCTACGCCTGAAGTTAAGGGTGATTGAGATTCTTGTTAATAGATCCCCTGAGGCAGATTACAGTGAAATGACACTGAATGACCAGTGTTGATAGACAGATAGATAGATAGATAGAGAAAGAGAGAGAGAGAGAGAGAGAGAGAGAGATAGAGAGATGTGTATATGTATGTATATGTACATGTATATATACATATATACGTGGCAGAGTAATTTTAGAACTATTTGATTGCAATGGAAAGGGGGTATGTAGCCATTTTGGTTATTAACTATAGAAGTATAACAATATTTAAGTATAAAAATATCACTTTAGAAAATACAAAAAGAAAAGAAAAGGAGTAGTTAGTGGAGAGGAAAGATACCACCACATGTGGATCCATCAGCAAGACTTGGTTGTAGCAATTTAGATGTCCCTTGGTCAAAGCAATGGTCACAGTCTTGATCCATCCAGGGTGGGGGAAACCCCACACAACATAAAGTTCAGTGGGCTGAGGAACCTTTCCTGGAGGGGTGTTTTACACTGCGTGATGCAACACTGTGGATCATGTCTTGTCCTCTGCTGGAAGGCCCCAGAAATGAGTCTGGGGTTTTTGATGGTTTATGACCCTTTCTAAGACATGACTGCTGTTTCTACTGCCAGTGTAGTTGGGCCACTTAGGGTCTTCTCAGAAGAGAAGAACACCTTCAGGCCTGTGTGTGAATGTCCCCATACATTCCCCAGGGCAGGCGAGTTATACACCAAGCCAATTGTCTAAGGGAGGATATTGGCATGATAAAAAGCATTATCCTAGCTCCAAAGGATTTGCTTCTTATCAGCCTTTTTTCTTTATGTGGCTCAAAAAACATCCCACTGCTAAACAAAGGCCGCCTTGTTTGGGTCATCCTGCGGTGATGGGTAAGACACCTGGGCTGTTCTTACACAAATCAGAGCTTTCACCACCACACACTCAAAAATTCTGCTCCTCCCCTTAGTCTGAGGACCTCAGCATAACAACCTGCTGCTTTTGCCATTGGACCATTGCAGGAGTCATTAACCTTTAATATTTCAGTGTCTCACATATGCACATTGGTCATTGTGTAAAGAATTTTTTTTAAAAAATGTAATACTCATTAAAATCCCAAAGTCCCAGAATGTTAGCTACATTGCATTGTGATAGCAAGGAACAGGGAGTTTCATTATAATGGGCAATGGAAGATAAAATGAATGTTTTTAAGAATAAATTTTTTTAAATCAATGTATTTTGCTGTGAATTTTTCTCCAAAGAGCACTTTATAAACTGAAGTTAGGACTTAAGTAAAGTCTCTGAAGAATTCTCTCTGATTTCTGATGGTCTGGAAGGTTCAGACTGCAAGTAAATGCTTAGCATGAGAAACAATTTACTATTCATCTTGTACATTTTTGTGGCTTTAAGATTCCAGCAAACTGAAAAGTTTTGTTTTAGATTTAATAATCCTTGAAATCAGGCATTCTCAAAATAAATTGTGTAATATTTCATGCTCATCATGTACCGTTTCTTGGGTTTTGGTCAAGATTCTGACATGGGTATTTGTCTTCTTGCGCACAGATAGATGTCTCAGTCAACCAAAATGGACCTCTAAGGCCTGTTAACCTTAGGAGACAGAACACTAAAAATGGAACTACTAAAAGTAATATGAAATATGCAATCATTAGCAATGTAATAAACTCTTGGCAGATTAGAGTTACAGGATGCTTGCACTTGACACAAGGACACTCATAAAAACAAGCAGATGAGTATTAAGAATGAAATTCAGAGCAAATACATAGCATGGATAAGAAAATGCAGTAAATTAGTTGTCCAACAGGAAAATTATCAAATGAAGAAGGGAGAGAAAATGACCCTGTCATATATCTTGTTCAAGGATTTGAGGAAGCAGAGAGCAGCTTAAACTAATAATTCTTGTGTCCCTGCTAAACTAATAGTCAAATAAAACCAGAAAGATTCAGAATGAGATAGACAGATCATGTGGCACAAGGACCCACATGAACAGGGATGGCATAATTTAAAGTGTGGCTGAAAATACTTTGTAGGACTAATAGAGGGAAGTAACACAGTAACTCCAACTTTCACTCGGCCAGAAAGGTGCATGACCTCTTATAATGACCCAAAAGGAAATACTTAGACATGATGAAAAAAGGAAGTGAAAAAAGGCAGTCTGGGTTCTCTTTTCTTTCTTTTGTCAGGACTGACAATGATAATGGTTTATTAAAGATTCAGTCATATTTATGAGGTGCTATTGTATTTTGGGGTTTTTTCAGAACCAAAACTTCAAAAATAAAGGTGGAATTTTTTTGGACCACAGATATAATATATCTTTGCTCAAAAAAGTTACTTCTGTACTCTGGGCAATCATTTCATTATCATTTTCTACCTACAGATACAGCTATAAAGGTACAGGCAGCCAAAGACAAAGCAAGACAAGCCAACGATACTGCAAATGATGTCCTGGCCCAGATTAAAGACCTCAATCGGAATCTCCTGGTCTTGAGAAAAAACTACAGTAAACTTACAGATGATGTGGCCAAAACAAATGCAGTTGTGAAGGATCCTATCAAGAACAGTAAGATCTTTTTCGGGTTGTTTGGTAGTGGTTTTTTTCAGTTTGTGGTTTTCATTTTGTATCTCAAAATGAAAGAGAGACACTCCAGAATTTCACTTACATAGCATTACTACAGTTTTCTGGGATAAAAGGACTATCACTTCTATTTTCTGGGCTTCCTATATGTGAAAAGGGACCAGAGGTCCCTTTGAACCCTAAGAATTCTGTGATTCTGTGAAAAGAATTTAAAGACTAGTGCTAGTAGTTGGAAGAAAAGCTAATGTCAGCAGGATGAACATGTAATGGATGCATTTGTTCCTCAGACTACTTTTTAAAGTATTTAGGAGGTGAATAATCAAAGATTCTGACTGGCAATTTACTGCCTGATTCAAGAAAAATACCCCACACTAAATCTTCAGTCAATCAGATAATCAGTCCTGGGAGAAATGCATGACTTCTTTCATATACGTTACTATTTTTGGTACAGCACTGAAGACACTTTAAAAAAGAAAGAAGATTCTGGGAGTGGGGTTTTGTCTGCTTTTTTTCTTTTTTTTTCTTCTTTTTTTGCCATAAATTCTGTTATCAAATGTGACAATTACTTTAGCATTTTCACGTTGGTTAGAATGGATAAAAATGAATTCTAGATTAAAATACATTTTGTGGTAGATTGCTAGACCATCCATATCATATAGGAATAGACAGCCACAGAACTAGAGTGTCTTTAGAAAATGACCGAAGAACTAATTTCTCAGCTATTCTGGTTCCCCAGATTGTTTTCAGCTTGATGAAGCTGGGCACTTAAAAACAGAGTTCAGGGGGCTGTCGTTCTCATTCTGTGAACAAGTATCCTCTTCCAACTGTTGCTGTACTAGTGAAAGAAGTTAATCCCAATGGCTGTTTGTCACTGCCTGCCTATTGCAAGTTCCCTATCCCTCATCAGATGAGATACATGTGTGAGCCCCAGTACAATTCCCATTGGGTGGACTGATCCATACAAGTTTAGACAATAGGAAAAGTAGTTATTGATTGGAATAGTGTGGTTAGGTTATAGGAGGTTGTAGAACCAAGAGATCTGTAAGGTCTCTTGCAGGGTAGTGGGAAACAACTGAGAAGCAGTCTTAAAGCAGTAATTTCCTGGCACTGCTGAATCTAGACTAGGCCATCTGTTCCAGCCCCAGTATTCTGATCCTGTGGGTGAATTAGCATTTTAGTTGAGATTAGGAGTGATAATTTAAAATTTAATCTCTTGATTGTCCCCAGTCACCACTGTTTTGTTTGCATTGAAGTGTGGTCTTAACACTTGCAAACTGTTTCATGTCAGCTAAAGCTGAACTGTAAGATGTTCTCTGGAAGTACACTTCTATCATTCTTCAAATGTTAGTGGATACTCAGATTACAGAATGAGATTAAAGTAATCTCATTTTAGGATGAACCGTTCCAGATGTATAAAGTGAGTGTGTTGGCACTCATGACTACATGCAAAAGTAGACATAGCCTCTCTTCTATGTCAAAATTCAGGCCCTGAACCCTCATTTTGATAGATATGCAATATTTAAAAGGTAAAATGTTATTTATAGACTCATCCTGTCCCTTACTTTACTTTACATTTCTGTTTAGGTCTTCAAAACATTCTCTTATGTTATCTTCTGTTTTTTTCTCTTTTCTTTGTCTCCATATCTTGCCTGCAGAAATCTGTACGTATGTTTTTCTTACTTGCAGCTTTTAGTGTGTGTTTTCCAGTAAACAATGATTCAGTGCTTACGACCAAAGCTTCTGCATGGTCCTCTGTGTTTCACATTCATTGAAATAGCTACTTTTTGAAAACTTTGAGATAAAGTGACTTGGCAGCTAGTTTAACTTACATGAAACCTTAAGAAGCATCTTGAAGGTTTTGATATGAGTGTTTGGGTCAAAAAACTAGATATGCAGTTTTTCATGCTTTATCTAAGCATTATTTTTATTGCTATTTATCGTTACTATTATTTTTTCATGTAATATGCATCTTTCTGGTAAATGCATGTTTGTCCCTTTCAGTGTCATCCACAAAAACCCACACCCTCCTGCCAGCCAAGTGTTGCAATACTTAGATCTGCTGATGAGTTGTCAAAGAGAGGATATTATTCACTAGCTTTGTGTTGTATGAGAGGCAAAAAAGGAATTTGAGGCTTAAGGAAAAAGAGAGGCAGAAATATCCTGGTAAAATCATTTAGTTCACCTAAAAAAAAGAAAATCATTTGCCACTGTTTTTAAATCTGCTTTCAGTACACATACAGAATTTTAAGCTTGTGACCAGAATAAAACCTTTTTGTATTTGTGCCTGTTATAGTTACATTAAGAATTTATTTCAGGTTCTTTTTAACCCAATAATTTCAGAAATTACTTATGGAAACTAACCAGTTTCATTAATCTAGCCTTTTTCTTCAAAATTGGAGGGTTTTTTAGAAGAAGAAAACCAATATTTCATTCATAAATGTATTTTGCTACAGGAAATGTTTTCCATAACTATCATCCTGACCTGAAGCATAGTTACATCTTCAAAATCCTGCTTTAACACCAGTGTTTGCTACAATTGCTACTTTAACTTGATTCTAAACATTCTGAAATTGCCTTATTCTGTTCAGGCAGCTTCCTGGCCTGTGTGTACCTCATAGTAGCATATACAATCGCCTGAGCATTGTGTGTGCAGAATTTTCTTGGATTTTATTATTGCCATGTATAATTAGTCTCTGACACTATTCTCTAAAGCTCTGCCTTGTTCTTTCTTATGAAGTTGCTGATGCAGATTCCAGTATTAAAAACCTAGAAAAGGAAGCAGATCGCCTGTTAGATAAAATCAAGCCAATCAAAGAACTTCAGGATAACTTAGGGAAAAACATTTCTCAGATAAAAGAGCTGATAAACCAAGCTCGGAAGCAAGCCAATTCGGTAAGTCCTATTTTTCAAAAAAAATTACCCTTTGAGCATTGATGGGATTTTAGTTTCTTCTTTTTTTATATCTTATCTACAGTCTGAATCCTTCCTAAATCTAAACATGTGTAAAGAGAGCAAAAAACGGAGTATAATTTCTCAGATAAAAGAGAATATTCTGATGATTTTCACTCTGTGTCTTGTTTCTTTATTTAAAACATGCACTTGTTAAATGAATAACATCTGAAGGAATGGATCTCGAAGGGTTATTTTTAAGAAGTATTGTAGGTAATAGTACAGCAGAAGAATCACAATATCATTGATTTTTTGTGAAAATGAAAATGTATTTTTCTGCTTCAGCACTGATTTAAGCCCCTGATTTCATTTCGTAGAACTTATATTACTCAAGAATGACACCATCTCAGACTCACTGAAATTGCTGAGTATATCTGCTTTTCCCATGTTTTTGATTTTTCTCTGTCCAGCAGCAGCACTAAGGACTTGAACTTGAGCTAAGAATATATTTCTAGTCCGTTTAGTGAGTTCGGAATCCGTCTCCCTCATTCAGTAACACTGTTCAGCTCTAGGATCATCTGGTTAATACTGAGTTTATTCAGCTTGTGATCTAAATAGCGAAGGAAAATGAATCTTGTAGATGGTACTTGAAAAATCTTCCTCAAAAATGGTTGAAAAAATAGTTGAAAAAATAAACTACAAAATAATAAGATATTGGGAAAGAAGCGTATTCCACATATGTGATGAAATTTGCACAGGATAGAAAGACAGGCTACAGTAATGGTATGTTTTGTTACATGCATCTTCTGTCTGAAGGCTTTGAAGTACTTAACTACTCAGCGTTTCTGAGATAAGGAAATTATGAGTTTTGTCCTGTAATGGATCTCCTTTTTAGTAGAGTTTGCCCTTAGCATGAGGTGATACCATGATGTACATTTCCTCTAATGCATAAACATGTCTAGCTGGGATTGAAACACCACTGTACTGTCATTATGTCTGTGCTGGCTTTATGAAAGCAAACAGTGAAGTGTTTTTATCTGTACTCAGAGCCTGAGGAAACCAGCACGTGGATCCAAAGGCATGTGTCACTCAGCTGTGGAAATAAAACTTAGTTATGAATGCCAGCTCCATTAGGGACTGTGTAAAAGCAGTGATAGACATAACTGTTGGTTTAAAAATGATTGTGAAAAGGTGTCTTAAATTGGCATAATCGAAGATATTACAAGGGAAAAGTAGGTAATTCTGACTACCCAACAGCAATATGCTGTAATTCCTTCAGGAGTGCTGCTTATTTTCCTAGCTGCATATGACTATCTGTACTGCTAGAATTCCACTGTTACTTGCATTAGGCCAGTATATCTTCTAGCTATTTTTAATCTACTCTGTTGGTCCTTTAAATGTGAACGCCAGAAAGAGATTTGATTTTCTTTTACTCAACAATCACAGAAATAAAATTCCATTTATACCTTCTTCGCATATCCAACCAATTCCCTGGTACATGAAACAAAAAAATGTAAAGGAAAAAAAAGTTTTATAGTCTTATAATTGTTTGGAAGTATCTGTGGTTAATTCTGGAATAATAAGCAGTGAACTGAATTCCTTCTGTTATGCTTTTTTTGAAGATCAAAGTGTCCGTGTCCTCTGGAGGCAATTGTATTCGCACGTACAGACCAGAAATAAAGAAAGGAACATACAACACTGTCATTGTCAATGTGAAGACTGTAGTTGCTGACAATCTGCTTTTTTACCTTGGAAGTGCCAAATTTGTGAGTCTGTCTCCTGCCTTTCACGTCAGAGTTGCTCGATCAAATCAGACTACTGACAAATAAAGAAGATGAGAAAGGCTTTTTTTTCACCCAGGGGCTTCAAAGCAGTATTAGAGGGTCTAAGATAATCTAGACATTTACTGGTTTTGGTATTAATATAGAGATTTCTAAAATATGACCAGCAAATTTTTACATATATCTTTATTTTAACTAGATATGAAATAGCAGGCTTGTACATGAACTACATCAGAGCTTTAAAATTCACAGTGCAACCAGAGTAATTTTGGAGTTGGTTGTGGGTTTTCCGTTGGGAATGAAGTAGCTAATCATATTGCATCTGTCAAAGCTCCTATTTATTGTAATTTTAAGTCAAGACTATAATTTCAAGCATAATAATGGTGAATGATTCAGTTTCCCATGAGGCCTGTAGCAGACAGACTTCTAGAATAACCAATAAAAATTCAGTAAATGGGAAAAATATTCTATTTCCAACTTTTTGATCTATATATTTTATTTACCTGATACAAAATGAAAAGGCTAGATGGTATCATGTATCCCAACTTTTTTCTGCCATCTAATGGATGTTTCAGAGTGTTCCTCTGAGTTAAATCCTTCTATTGACGGCTGCAATATTAACATTTCTGTTAGCCTGGCAGTCATTTACTGCATATCACTGAGGGAAATAATTTGCTGTCTTTAGCTTAAGATTCCTTGTTTGAACCAATAAAAACAGGAAAAAGAGAGTCTCATTTTAGGGCAATGTGAGAATTAATGTTAAGTCTCTACTGTCTACATGTGGGTTTCTGATGCTTCATTAGACCTTCTGAGATGTGAAAAGTTCTGGAAAACTTCCTTAATTAAAGTATGAGATCACTTCTATTTTCATATTTTGCATGCAGACTGACTTCCTGGCCATAGAGATGCGCAAGGGCAAAGTGAGCTTCCTGTGGGATGTGGGATCTGGAGTTGGACGGGTAGAGTATCCAGATCTGGCCATTGATGATGGATTTTGGTACCGGATTGAAGCCTCTAGGTAAGTAAATATTTCACTTCCAAGATTTTAGAAAAAATGGCTGATATGAGAAATTCTAGTCTGGTCTAACAAAAGGGTTTGGACCTGCATCTGTTAGTACCAAAAGTGTATACACTACAATTACTATTGAAATGTCAATTGTTCTGTGTCAAGAATTTACTTTAATCGTGTTTCCCCTCTAGCATCAACAGTCTATGACTGCTTATATTTATTCCCTTTTGTTTATCTATCACTCTGTTGATTGTCTTCTTCAACTGGCTTCCTTTTAAAATCAGTCACAGGTTTTGGCACTCGAATAACTACTGTTGTTTTCTCCTTGAATTTTAAAGAGGAGCAGCTTTTCTGAATTTCTAGTCTTGATACAGTACTGCAAATGAATGGTCTGTCACACTGCAGTATCTTGATTCTTACTCAGAATCCCATTTCCGTAGGCAAAATGTCTCATCAAACTGGAAATATTTATGAAAGATACAGTTTATGAAAACTGAAGAAGGAGGTTTTCTGAAAAGTTAAAATATATTTTGTAATTTGAGATCAGCTGTTTAATGCCTTTGAACTTTATAAATATTCAAATCCCAAATTTGTTACTTAAAGCTTGTATTTTCCATTCAAATAGCAAACACATGGCATATGGTGTAGTAATCACAGCATAAGGATTGCATAACTTTATAGCCTTTATCTTGAATAGATCTTAGTAATTTAGATAACATCAGCTGTATTGTAATTTGATAGAAAGCTGAGTAATTTCTCCTGCATCATTACAGTTAATTTCACATAGTATTAAACATAGAATGGATAATATAGTCAGAGAATGAGAGAATGAAGGAGGAAGAAAACAAAGCACTCTAATTCTAGTAACATGCATAGCTCCCAGAGGAGGAAATGGCATCCAGTTTAAATAATTTAGTGAAATCACAGAAATCAGCCATTCAGAGCAGAGAATTAAATAAAATTATGGCACGGTCTCCAGAAGCTGGCTTAATGAAATCTTACTGTTAGGAAAATACAAACTGGGGTACAATACAAATTGTTGAAATCTTCACCAGTTCATATTATGCATACCAAAGCAGCTTCATGACACAGTAATGCCAGGCTTTCACTTACAAGAAAGCTGCTTCAGCAGGATATGGAGCCAGGACATGGTATAAAATCCACACATCCTACAAAAGCCCATTACCTATTAGCTGGTTGTTCTGGATATATAGGATGCGCATGCCATTAGTTTTGAACAAAGTGCTGGATCAGCAATTTAGAATGATTACAGCTGCACAAATCAGAAGTACAGAGCAGTGTTTAGGAGAATTACATTGCAGAGGCATTAGTTGGATTTGTGGGATTAAGATGAAGACCTTGGGACTGATTTTACATTCTTAAGGCTGATTTCACAAATCACATACCCTACAGAAGAGTCTTCAACTCTGAACATTTTAGTCTGTTTGATAGCTCTCCTCAAGCTCCCTTCATAAGCTGTTGGAGAGTTTTACTTATTTCATTCCCTCACACATTTCCTCCAAATTTCTGCTAAGTTTCAGCCACAGACTTCTTCAGCCTGACAGAGCTGCCTGAGCAGCTGGAGCAGGGCATCTGCTTAGCGTGCAGACATAAGATGAAGTTCTGGCCTTACTGAATTTTGCCGTTGTTTTCAGTGGTGCCAAGGGTTGACAAAAATAATGATATGGTGGTCAAACCCCCCACAGGTTCATAGCTGTTCTTAAGGATCCCAAGGGGCCTTAAAAAGAAGAGATGTTGTGACACAGAGGTTGGAAAATTCTCAAATTCACTTAGCATTCTGGATGAAATATAAATATGAAAAATCTAACTGTTGAGTAATGATCAGAGATACTTGGTTGATACATGCACCAAAATTTCCGGTTGGTTAGACTAAATTGGTAATTACTGCATCACTTTTCCAGGGATACTTTTAATTTTCATCACCTTTTTTATTTAAAGGATACTGATCCTTTGCATTTTATTGTATATTCAGAAGTTATAATGGAAACAATTTGGATTCTTTTTAATGGAATTGAAGTAAAACTTGTTCATTCCTATAGGACTTTCTAAAGGAATTCCCTATACTTTGATGGTACAGGAGTTTAGCAAATGCCACTTATGAGTTACTTACCTGCTTACAGAAGCAAATCTGATTGGCATCAATAACTGCAATCAATTCAAGTATCAATTAACAAAGGAAAATTGGGCATAACAGTATGTGACAAAATGATTTAAAGCAGATTTACAACATGAAAATAATGTCAATTTTGTGAGACAGTCAAATTGGATAAGAGAATATTTTTGAGACTCACTAGATCAGTGTTACTCAACTTCAGCAGGCCTCAATTAGGAGCAGATTAGCTGTGATTTTAATCAACTGTGATTTAAGTACTACCATTGTTTTGATTGTTAATGACAGAGTTTAGGCAGTGCCCTTCCTTTGAGGACAAAGGATACCTGAATCACAAGTTCACTGTAGACATATCAGTTTAGCTCAGCAAGAATTCAGCCTTGAAAGTACTGTAGCAAATATAAGCCATGCTTTTCGAGGAAGATCTTCTGTGCTTCCAAGGGGTCAAGGAACAGAGGTTTCTACATAGTATTTTATAATTAAATGCTGATGACTTGCAAAAGTCATCCCATTTATATCATGCATCGCCTAAGGAGCTAACACTGCATGCATGACATCACATAAATTTTTCATAGAATTATAGAATATACTGAGTTGGAAGGGACCCATCAGGATCATCAAGCCCAACTCCTGGCCCTACCCGGGACATCCCAAGAGTCACACCATGGGCCTGAGAGCATTGTCCAAACACTTCTTGAACTCTGTCAGGCTTGATGCTGTCAGGCTCCCTGGGGAGCCTGTTCCAGTGCCCAACCACCCTTTGGGTAAAAACCGTTTTTCTGATATCCAACCTAAACATCCCCTGTCTCAGCTTCATGCTGTTTTCTCAAGTCCTGTCACTGATCACAGGAGTAAAGAGATTGGTACCTGCCCCTCCATTTCCCCTCATTAGGGTGTTGAAATCTGCAATGAGGTCTCCCCTCAGACTCCTCTTCTCCAGGTTGAACAGACCAAGTGCCCTCAGCCACTCCTCGTAACAGGCTTCTCCTCCAGACTCTTCACCATTCCTGCTTTGAACATGGCCCTGCTTTGACTCCTTCTAATAGCCTAATGTCTTTTCTATGTTGTGGCACCCAAAACTGCCCCCAGCACTTGAAGTAAGGCTGCCCCAGTGCAGAGCAGAGTGGGACAATCCCCTCCCTTGCCCGGCTGGCGATGCTGGGCCTGATGCCCCCAGGACACTCTTGGCCCTCCTGGCTGCCAGGGCACTGCTGACTCCTGTTCAACTTTCCATAGACTAGGATCCCCAGGTCCCTTTCCATGGGGCTGCTCTCCAGCCTCTCATTCCCCAGACTATACATGCAGGCAGGGTTACCCCATCCCAGGTGCAGAATCCAGCCCTTGCCCTTGTTAACTTCCATATGGTTGGTGATTGCCCATCTCTCTGCTTTGTTGAGGTCTTTCTGCAGGGCCTGTCTGCCCTCGAGGAAGTTGCCAGCTGCTGCCAATTTAGTGTCCTTTCAGCGTCTTTTTGCATATCAGCCACAAAGTGCTGGTACATCTCTGTAATCCTCTGGTTTCACAGAACTGACTATCACTAGAACAATATCTTCCAACCTGATGACTTGTCATGCACAGGGTAGCAATGTCTTTTTGCTGTCAAGTTAGCCAAGATCTTTCTTCAAGCTCCATTGTCCTCCCTAAATAAGAGAGAATTATTTATAGAAGAGACTCCATTGTTAGCATTTCAGTCTGTTTGAAGATGAAAGACATCCATACTATTTGTGAATTATTAGACACCCTAAAATGTGTCAGTCTGCTCTGTGACTTTTGCATTATTGCACTTGAGTGTTTTTAAACTGTAATCCTGCTTTCAGCACAGTATAGGCTGGAAGTGCCAATAACTTTCTTTCAGAAAGCATCCGATTTCAGCAGTTTGAGAAAAGTTTTTAGCGACTTTTAGTCTTTCAAGAATTATTACATTAATGGGCTTCGCATCATTCACACTTCTGCTATAAACCAGTTGCACTTTAGACCCACACAAGTCCATGGGAATGGGATTCACCCAAGACTACTGAGGGAGCCACTTTCAACCATATACCAGCAGTCCTGTCCAACTGGGGAGGTCCCAGGTGGCTGCAAGTTGGTAAATGTGACATCTGTCTAGAAGAAGTTTCAGAAGGAGGATTCAAGAATCATATTTCTCCACACTGTGTTCCTTCTAGTGTAAAAATATGTCAGCAAACTCCTTCCATGCCAATTACTACATTAATATAACCAAAGGAGTAGAAGACAAACTGATGCAGAAATTTTTAATAAATGGCAAAGTCCATTGCTCTTGTGTAGCCCTCAATATTTGATGTGATTCATAGAGGACAATGAGGCAATATTCTTGAACATAATGGGGTTGGTACCTGTTTGAAAAGCAGCCTGACAACTCCATTGCAGGAAATGCAAATTCTGTGCCTCACAGTGAAGGAAACTGAAGTGCTTTATCACTTCAGTTCAAATATAATCCCATAAACATTCTTTGTTTTAGTCAATGCAATGTCCACATCATGTGTATAGTGAATTTTGTTCAAAAAGGACGTTCAGGTGAGGAACAAATCTGGTTCTGTGATCATGTCTTTAACTTATGCAGGCATAAGAGTCTGTTCATTTGTATCAAAATGAAGCATAATCAGGTCAGTCACGTGTGCTTCTCTTCAAATGCACCATATAAAATAGAGTTTTCCTATGTTTGGTGTAACTTCTGACTTCGTATGCTTAAATTATCATTTTTTAATATCTAGGACTGGGAAAAACGGCACAATATCAGTGCGAGCTCTGGATGGTCCTAAAGCCAGCATTGTGCCAGCCACATTCAGTGCGGTTTCCCCACCTGGATATACCATTCTGGATGTAGATGTTAATGCTGTGCTGTTTGTTGGTGGTTTGACTGAAAAAATTAAGGTAATGCCTTGTCTGGTGTTACTGTGTTAGCTGGCTGTTTGTGTGGACAAATTTTGTTATTGCTTAAAATAGAAACAGTAAATTTTAAGATGCTGGTATCATTGTAGTCGGTGCTTTAATTGCAAGTAGTACACCTGCACTTTTGAAAGATTACTGGCATTTGCCTAGACCGAGGTGCACAGATGTGAGATTTCACTGCCCACGATGTTATCATCTGATCACAATCCCTGTAGCTGGCTGTATTGATGCAGCATTTAGCCCAAACAAGTAATTCCTGCTGGATAGGTGGATGCTTTACCTTGGACATACTGCTGCCCTGGCAGGCTTTCATTTCCTGAGTGACAGGAACTCATTTCCATTTCCATACATTTCTGGTCTCCTAACAATGTATATAACAGTATATTTTTGTTTGCGTTCGGGGTTTTTCCTTTGTCACGTATCCACAGTATCACTTCCTCCTTTGCAGTCTACTTTTGGTGTTTCTGCTTTAGTGTCTTCATTTTTGTTCCAGTTTCCTCCCCTGTACTACCCATCTTTTTAACTGCTATCTGCATCATACCCCTAATCTATTTTCTCTTCTTATTGTCTGTTCAGTTTTCTGGTAACTTCTTCTACCTTGCTATACTTCATGGGATGAATAGAAGATTTATGCCACATAGAATAGATGGAAATCTTTTTAAAAAAGGTTCTTCAATAAAAGCTAGTTAGCACTTATTTTCCAATGGCATTCTTTACAAAACAATTTAAATTGACTGTTCTGTTCCTGATCAATATTTTAGCATTTGAAAAGAAGCTAAAATTTAGACTTTCCTAAATAGTGAATTCACTGAACTTTTTTTTACTCTCAAGTTTGTATATGTTTTCAAGTGTTAAAATAACACAATATGCAAAAAACTAAAGTGCAAAACTTCAAGGTCGTCCAACAATTTTTTGAAGAACTCCTTATTTTTTCATTTTAGTCAGGAAAATCTTCCTGAGTTCCCCTTTTCTCTGGGTAAATAAAGACAAGGGCAGCAGTAGGAAGGCAGTCTGTTGTAAGTTTGGTATGACTGGTATATTTACAACATAGAGTTTTAAACACTGTCAGATTTGTTTTGTTCAAATACAGTCTCTGAATTAAAATATAACTTCAGTTAATTTCTGTCATCATGTGGTACAGTTGTAAGGCTCACAAAATGAAGACCTTACCCAAGACTTTTCTAAAATTATGCAGCTCTTTGGACATTTAATCAAGATCACTGATACATCTTAAGTTGTTGACTTAGAAATCTACTTTTTCATATTATTGAGTTTTGGAGTGGTTTAGATTTGTTCTACAGTTTTGTCCATTCATTTTTGCATGCATCTCTGCACTGTATTCAAAAAGAAAGTTGATTTTCAGTTTTTAAAAACATCTTTCATCTGACTTATGTAGAAGACTATGATACTTAGATGTCATGAATTTTTTAGAAGTGACATTAAGTTCATACTTCTTGGTAATTAAAACCTTTCCAATTACCCTGGGAAATATCAGTAGCACATTAAGTCTTTTGAGTCATACTTTTCCTTGAGTACTTTCAAACTGCACTTCTCCATGTTCTCTTGCAAGATCTTAATATTTGTAATTGCTGTAAAAACAGCAGGTGCTTGTCTATCCAAAATAGCTAAGTGTATAGATTTTTAATCAGCTCATATTGATGAACTGAAATTTAAATGAGCCAGGGTATTTTTAGAGGGCTAATTTTGAGCTGAGTACTCTATGTACTGTCAACTACTACTACCTTCATCACAGTACCGTGTTATGTTCTAATGAGCATTACTCTGTGTGCATGACCCTAGCTTAATGAGCTCTGATGGGACATATGTTCTAGTTGCTTTGCTGTCTGCACTTCTTTCTGCATCCAAAATTCAGCATGAACTTTACAGGTGTAACAGTTGAGTTCTCAGTCTGTCTTTTAGGTCGGACAGTCTGCTCAATTTCCAGGGTTTCAAGCATTACAAGAGAAACACTTTGCTTATTGTATTGTGGGCAAGATTGCTCATAGTCCTTTCTTGAAAGTCTTAAATGAAAGTTCAGCTAGGCAGGCCTTGAGCAGGTGAGAGCAGGCACCTCTCTGAACAGCCAGGAAAACCGATGGTGGATGCCAAAGCAGCTTCTTGTTCTTCAGGACTTGTTCTGCCTAGGCCTTCCCAAGAGTCTCAAATCTATATGGTCTTTCTCATTTGGACTGATACAGAGTTTAGTTCACATTTTCACTGATCAGTTGTTTTGTAGGAAGGCTTCTCAGAATAAATACTATTCTTGATATTCAAAATATTAAGAAGCATCTTATGGGGTTTTTTTATGATTTTATATGGAATTTTATATGATATTTATGATTTTTGTACCAGTTATGTTTTCAGATGCAGTAGATTGCTTTAAATTCAATTCTAAGGAGGTTTGTGCTTTCTGTTGCAGAAGTCAGATGCTGTAAGAGTCACCACCTTCACTGGCTGCATGGGTGAAACCTTTCTAGACAGCAAACCCATAGGGCTCTGGAATTTCAGGGATATCGAAGGTGACTGCAAAGGGTGTGCTGTCAGGTAGGTAAAGCACTGACTGTTTCTCGTGCTTCTTTGGGGAACCTGTCTGCAGTGACATTACATTCCGTGGTAAGTAGCAGAAATTTCCACAGCAGCCATCAAGTTCCAGAGTCTATGCAACAGAAGTTAGGTCGCAATTACACCGAGAGGGGAAGCAGCCAGTCTGAGCTGTAAATGTGGTCAGTGCTTTATCAGAACTGAGCTGGTGTGGCAGTGCTGGGATAGAAAGGCTCCTGACAACCAGTAACCAGGAGAAGTCAAAGCATGAGAGAGCCTGAGAACCATGATGGGACTGAGTCTGGCTCATGGACAGCTGTGCTGTGGGTGCCTGCACTTCTTACATGGCATGGAGCAGAGTCCAGTGCCTCAAGGTGGCTTTCACAGTCACCAGGGTAGTGAGCAGAGACCCCACAGAAGAAAGGTGTTTGCATTTTCGAACTAGAATGGGAAATCCTGCCCCTGTCAGTGGGAGGTTTGATAAGAAATCAAACCAAGTTCAGGAAGACTCCCAGGAGGTGTCCCTACACTTCCCTAGCCCTGCACTTTTTATTTGAACTTCACATGGCAAAGGAAAATGGTTGGAATTGCCCCTTTTCAGCCCACAGGTGGCAGACGGTGAAGGGACGGTGCAGTTTGACGGTGACAGCTACGCCATGGTGAGCCGCCCGATCCGCTGGAACCCCAGTATTTCCACAGTCATGTTCAAGTTCAGGACCTTCTCATCAAACGCCCTGCTGATGTATCTCGCTACTGATGACTTGGTAAGAACAGCCAGCTAACCTCTATGCTCCTTGCAGGTTTCACACCATCTTTGCAGAGACTGAATTCATCAGATGATGAAAACAATTAGTAACTTAATGTACCACAGTCCAGGAATGATGTTGCCTGGTGTGATGCTTCACTGCTGGCCAAGTGAAGAGAGTATTATAGTGTGGAGGTTGACTACCTAATGTTTACTGAATGGGGATCATCATGTTAGACTGGGGGCAATTCCAGCTTTTCTGAAATTATTATTAATTTTCCTTTATTCCAGATGTTTATGTGTGTAAACTTTTTCAGTTGTGTTTGTCTATTCATTGTTTAAAATATCACAGTGTGATGGCAGGGGGAATATGGGAAGAGATGAGTCTTATATAGAAATCCTACTGATACAAAGAAAATGTTTAATGTGAGTAGGTTTAAAGGGGGACTGATGCAACAAATAAGATGTAATAGTGATCGTGTTTTTCCAGTATCTACAAATGGTGCCTGTTACAGCTAAAACAGAGAAGAGAAATATTAGTTATAAAATGGTTTAAAGTTTTTGTTCACACACAGCAAATGTGTGTGGATAACAGGGAGAAATTATTTATAAAGACACCTGTCGAGATCTGAATAACTCATCTCCAGCATCTCTGATCCAGACCGAGTTGCATGACTGACAGGGGACAGTGTCCTTCCCTTAACTTTTTCATATGTGGCAGAAATTATGTAGTTTTCACTGATGTCTTGAAAAATTACTGAGCACTCACTACTTTACAAAAACTGTTTGTGTAGATCAGTCTTATTTCAGATTACTGTATTTTGGAAAGAATTATCGAAATAGCTGGAATTATCAAGGAGGATGCTCCTCCAGACTGACTATAGCAAAAGCTAGCATTTTATTATGACAATGAAGTCATGACAATTTATGTAGTTTTTCTAATGAACTTTTATAATTGAATATTGAAAGTATAATTAATGTCAGTATTTTAGATTAATTTATATAATTATTGTTAATTTATGTATTTTTCTACAAAAAGAAATATTTAATTGAAAACTCAAAAACACTGGTCCCTGGCATGTTTTGTCTTTTATGATACTGCCCCACTGCATAAAAACTTGGAGGATATTCTTTCTAATGATGCATGGATAGATATGCCCAAGCATCTAGAAACCTGAGTTTGATCACTTTTACTCTGAGAAGAGGTGGAACTGGCCATGAGCAAAATGATAATAAAATTTTCTCTGGTACATTTACGTCCTGGGTCATAGCCCCAGCATTACTTACTTAATGGTTTTCATGCTGTCCAGTTCCCTGGCTATTTGTTTTGCTCTTTGTATCCTGCCAGCTCTTCTTCTGTAGATAGTGCAGCATATATCGTTGCTCTGGTCATCCATCTCCAGCTGCTGCTTAGATACTGGTGTCAGTGGTTAATGAAAATTAGAGAGTTCATAGCTCTCTCTGTCTCCATCTCTCTGTTCCTTTGTTGCTTCCATAGATTACTCTCTGGAAATCTGGTAAAACATGCCGAGTTTACCATCTTTACTATTTTTGTTTTCAGCCTTGAAAGTGTAAATCTAGCTGACGTATGCAATAAATACACTAACTGTAGTACAGACATATACTCAAAGCTGAGTATTAGTTTCAGCTATTTATAATGTCCATTTTTATCTTCAATCTAAAATAAAAGCACAACTATCCTATCAAAACTCCAGCTAAAATGCTAGCAGAATTCCAACTAAATTAGCAATCCAAAAGAGAATAAAAAGGAAAAAAAGAACTTGGCATCAGACTTTTATACATGAGAGTCCTGGGTAGTAAATGCATAAGCTGTGGGGCTTTTTTAAAGCTTAAAAAAAAATCGCCTGTTGTCACCCAAAATTAGGACGTGTTTATTTAATATCTTATGCCACTTACAGAAATGAACAAGAATCATAATGGTGTATCTAACCCTTTTCATTAACAGAAGGATTTCATGAGTGTAGAACTCAGTGGTGGGCGTATAAAAGTCAGCTATGATCTGGGTTCAGGTACAGCTTCAGTTATCAGCAACCAAAATCATAATGATGGCAAATGGAAATCTTTCACCCTGTCAAGAATTCAAAAGCAAGGTAAGTTCCCGTGGTGTCAGCACCATGACTTTTCCAGCTACCTTTGCAGTACACCTAACCATCTAATCACAGGGAAGATGCTGTGGGAATGATAAACTCTGGTGATTTAGCAACTTCTTTTGTTTAGATTATAGATGTGTTGAGTTGCATGTGAGTGATTGCACTGCAAACAGCGCTTTATGAACAGGTAGCCTATTTTTCAGGCATAAGTCTTTTATACAGTCATAAATTGCATTCTAAAATTCTTTTGAGTGGGAAGAAACAAGTCTTTTCATCAGTTCCCTGATGTTGTTCCAAATCATGAAACACACCTGTGTGATTTTTGTTAGGGCAGCAATGTCTTTAATGCTGTCTTCTCATGCTCAGCATCTACCAAAGTGCTTAGAAAAGCAGTGACTTTAGTACTGATAGTACAGTATTTCACTAGACAAACACAACTACTTTATCTTCCCTAATGATGTGTAGTGTGCTGTGAACTGAATCTGCATGGAAACAACGGGGAACATCTCCAGAAGTTCTACTAATTATGTTACCTGTTACTGGCACAAAATGTGATGGTATTTGAGAAGATCACAAAGACTATTGGTTATCATGCTGGCAAAACCCTTTTTTTTTTTGTTTTGTAGTCTGGTTATAGGGCTGGTAGAATCTTACCTGAGCCAAATTAGTTTTAGTTATGGCAACCATGACATACTCTGTGCTTTTGCAGTTTGAATTTTGGCTGCATTCTGAATCTTCAGGGTCACCACAAGCACCTAAACACATTCCTCTGCCTCTGCCCCCTGCAGTGCCAGCTCTCTACCTGGCTCTCACACCTCATACACAGACCCTCTTCCTTGTCATTTGGCTGAAGTAGACTTGGGAGTTGCGACAGTGGCCAGAATTTTGTGATCTCACTTGCAGACTTGCTGTACATTTAGAGGAGGAATGTCTTATTGCTAGTCAGTTATTTTAGTTCACACTTAACCCAGGAGGTAATTAATATAAAATACAATGTCATGTAATTGTAATTTATCAATAGCATTCAAACAACATCATGTGTTTATAAAGAAGATACAGGTATAGAAATGAAAGGAAAATTTATCTTTTTTTGGTAAGGTGTAGCAAACCTGTTTGGTAAGGGACAGAAAGTCTGTCCATATTCAATTCTCAGGGAAGGAAGGAAAGAAATCCTTTCTTTTCATCCCTGTGGTAGAACATCCCTATCTATCTTGGGGCCTGCTCAGCATTTTTCACTGAGTCTTATCTCTTTCACTGAACTTTATATTCCGTATTAATCCATGCATTAAAAATATACATGGAACAAGCACCTAAAATAGGATGGTTGTATGTAGCGTATCACTGACTCCAGACTGAGATTAGACATGACAGCAACTGACTGCTTTGGGTTTGAAAATGGTTTAGAGTGACTGATCACCAATCTCTAATGCACATAATGACAATGCTTAACAAACTTCTACAGTAAAAAATCCTGTTCAAGTGGCAATCTTTGGACTGAGATCACAAATTTAAAGTAAAATGATCTCTTGTGATGACTTTGTCCTGAAGTGTTAGCTCCAAATTACAGTGACACAAAGAAGGCACCAAATTGAAACAAGTTTAGAGAATATATGAAAGTAAAGCGTACAGAATTGCTATAGCTTTTCAGGTTGTTATGGAAACAGAGGAAAGTGCAGCTTTCTTCCCCTGCCCATAACTGACAATGTGGAAATCCAGTATCTTAATTGCAAAATACAGCCCTCCTTGCCTCTTCTCTCACCTGCTAACCCTCCAAATATTTCTCTCCTGGTTTCTTACATTAAGACATCATTGTTCATGACTGATATTTTGTAACTAATCTCAAATGTCTTTTTTAGCCAACATATCAATTGTAGACATAGACACCAATGAAGAAGAGACCATGGCAACAACTTCTACAGGCAGCCACTTTGGTCTCAACTTAAGAGCCCATGAAAAAATATATTTTGGGGGATTGCCAACCCTGAGGAATCTAAGGTAACATGGCTCAAAACAATTTATTTAGCCTCGGTAAGGGGATGTAAATACAATGTAATCTTATTCTCTGCATTTATTTCTCAAGTTCATTTGCAGTAAGTGAATGGTGAATTCCCAATGTACCCTGTACTGCCACAGCAGAATAGTGCTTTATTTGCATATGCTTTGTATTTCACCCAGCTCACCTCACACAATGGATATAACAACGGAAATAACACTTGCAGTGCAGTACATCTTTCTGATTCTGTGCAAGAACCATGATGTAGCTGACTTTCTAAGTATTTATTTATTTGGTGCATAGAATTTGTGACTGCAGGTTCAGAGAATTGGCTCAATACCTTCGCCAAAATAAGGACAAATGTTTACTTTGTGCATGAGTAGAAAAATTGACCTACAAACTACTCCACATGGGATTACTGCCTAATGGGTATCCATGTTTTTGCATAATTAGTGTCAGTATACTTCAAATATGTATTAAAATATTTTGCTTAGATATAATTTTAAAATATTTGTAGATTTTAGTTCCTGATCTCGTCAGATAAAATTCCTCCTGTATTTGGAACTTTAAGTGTATGACACAATACTCTTGATATACTTAATGTAAGCAGAATGAAATATGACAAGCTTTTCCCTTCATAAGTCTGATCCTGAATTTCTTACACAAATAAAATTCCCAGTAATTATTTGTTAAATATTGCATAGTAATATTCATAAATGTTAACTTCAGTTTAAATAAACAAAAGAAATGGGATAACAGATATGTGAATTTAGTGACTTTCTTACATGGCTTTAAATAGACCAAAAAACTTACTTAAAGTTTAAATGAATTTTCAACAGTTTTGCAATGAAAAGAACAAGAGAATTCTGTGCTACAATGAACAGATGAGCAACACAGAAACAAGCCCATTAATCTATGTCAGCTTTAACTACATGGCATAATGACAGCCTTGAAGTGGTCTTGTGCACAAGGAACTGTTATGTTTAATCCACAGACTCCTCTGCAACCAAAAGAATGGACATATTTGTTAATCTATTAGGATAATAGTTGACCTCTGATGTCAAATCACCCAGCAATAAAAAGATCTAGGTTCTATTTTATTCATGAAATATAATACTGTATTATGTAATTGTGAAATCACACCAGTGCGTAACAACATATCTAGAGCAATTATCTTCCACTTCCTTTGTGGCTGCCCGGAAAATCAGTGTACCACAGCTACTTTGACCTGTGGTAACCATTCTGCCTACAGCTATGATTCATCAGTGCCTGAGGCAAGATTAATGTTATGGTAAATTAGAATCAAAAGTAGTGAAAGGGAGATTAGGGCAAAGCTGAGCTACTGCAAACAATAGACACTGAGGTATCCCTGACTTGGTAATTATCAGGTCATGTCAGTTCTGCCAAATTCTTTTACATGGTTTGCTTTTGCTCATGACGAAGTATAGTATCAAGTTATAAAAGCCCTCAGATGAATTACATTTTAGGTAGCTGTTTGCAGAGTAAACCTGTTAATTGTTATAGCCCAGTAGTGTACATAGAATCTCATCATATGTTGTTTGTAAATGACGTACATCTGCTTCGTTGCGAAATGGTTGAACCTTGCTAATAAGTATCACAGAACGACAATACGAGAAGTACCGTTTGCTACAATTAATGCCATCTTGTTGTTTTCTTTTTTTGTCTGTCCTTCTCACCCCAGTATGAAAGCAAGGTAAAAACAATCAGATTATTTGCATGACTTGCATGTGTCTAGTTGAAGCGCAGCCTGAAAGCCCAGGTGGCCCCACAGCAGCGGCAGAGTGTGGGCAGTGTTTAGAGTAGCCGCTATGCTAAGGCTCTTAGCTCTTAGAGCTGCTCCTGCCACAGCCAGCAAAGCTGCTCCCAAGTGCTCGCCCCCCGTCACGTTCCACGCTGTGCACACACCTACACAAGCAACTTTTGTTTTCCTCACGCAGCTGCTTACTTCAGCTGTGTGTTGCTTATGACAGCGGAATGCCTCGGGAGCGAAGCTCCAGCCGGCTGTGTTGCTGACTTTGGCTCCGACCTCCGGGCTGTGGGAGCAGTGTAGTCCCATGGGAGGTGGGGAGCGCCATGCTCAGGGGCAGGGAAGTAGTTACTGAGGAGAGCATGAAAGCAAGGTGGAGATTTTTGTGAAATTTGCCATTTCTCATTTTAAGAACACGAGGGTGAGGGAGAGAGAGGGGAGGTCACCTAATTCTGACCACATTTTCAGTTTGCAACTATTTGTTTCCATTGCTTTTGCTTTGGTGTGCTCAGATAGGAACTGAACTTCACTGTGTTTTGCAGCCTAATTCCTGGTTTGAATTGGAAAAATACAACTTCACCCCCGCCCCTCTGCCCTGATCTTCAGAAAGATTATTTTCTCCCAAGGTCCATAAATTGCTGCTTGTTTTCCCCTAAAACTGGCCTATCTTGGCAAGAAAACATTAAGAAAAAAATTCCAACAAAACAAACCAAGAATTATGCAAGATCTTAGTGCACTTGGACCTTGTTTGGTATATTTTGGAAGGGAAAAAAGAAGTCTTAAGAAAACATCAAGCAAGTGTTCAGTGTTTGCAAAGAGGTTGAGCCAGACAACCCATGGTGGTCCCTTCCAGGCTTACTCATTCCGTGATTCTGTGATACGGGTTGGGAATTATGACAGCAACTGTTTGTAGCAGGAGAGGATGAGGACAGTCCGTCACTGGACAAGGCAGGAGAGGGGAATAGCAAGAATGGTTTCTGGGTGGCAAAGACAGGAGACTGTAGGCACCTGTGACAATGATAACAGCAAAGTTGTTCTTCTGCTGGGAAGGTAAGTCCATAAAGGAACTGGAGAAGAGCTAGGAAAAAAAATGAAAAATGAAAGGTGACCATAGCTACTTGACTGTAAATAAAGCAGCATATGGAACATTTTAATAAACCAGATGCTTGCTTTAACTTATGCAGAGGGTACTAATCTGCCAGAGAATACATCACGCTTGCTAGGTTGGCTAATAATGCAAAGAATGGCTTTCAGTGCCAAAACATGCAGCTGATCAGTATCTGTGCAAAGTGGTTTTATTTTGTAATTAATATTCTTTAAAATTTTTCTTTCCTTCCAGGAAACTGAAGTGTTTGTTGCTTCACCCCTTCCCCACCCCGCACCAGTTTTAACTCCTTATTTATTTCCCAGATTAATTTTTCTCTCTTCAAGCTATTCATACTATTCAGATATTCTAGTGAACACTCATGGGTAATATTTTTAGTGAAATAAAT
>VYXC01005165.1:31817-56174 GCA_013397175.1 Platysteira castanea | reverse complement strand
AAAGAAAAAGACTCTTCTCTTATTAAAAACAGCAGTTTTCATTCTCTCTGGAGGCCTGATATTTGTGATCAAGCATTTCATGCCTACATTTCATGCCTACTTCTCTTGCCCTAATTCTGGTCATTTGCAACAATGCTGGTGTTAAGTGACTATGAAACCCCAGTCTCTGAAGTAATCCGATTTTCAGGCCCTGTGCCCTATGTCACATGGAATCATTTATTGCAGTACAATAGGAAATAAGCCACTATGCATAACAGTATTTCTGGGGGGAGAAATGCTGCTCATTGCTGAGTAACAGTAGACCAAGACGATTATAGGTTGTAAATTCTGCCTTCAAAATCAATGGCTCTTTGCATTTAGAACTAGCAGAACCAAAGGGCAAATTACCAAATAAATACAGAGAGAAAACGTGCTGAGTACCAAGCTCCCGCCCAAGAAACTGGCCACATGGAAGTGCTAACTTCCCAGATCCAGTTGATATAAGGCAGCTAAACTGGTCTTGGCAGCTGGGATGACCCGGGCTATAAGGAAGTAACAGAGTTCCATTACTGGTAAAGACCCTGGCAAGCAGCTCAGTCCCTTTTCCTCACAGCTCTGCTTTCAGCCTGACTATCTCCTTGTACACAGCATCTTTTGGGACGATTGTTTTGCATAGAAATAATAAGAGAGGTTCAACTGCAGATGGTTAAAGAATTGTGGACTTGTTGGAGCTTGCTGTATTAAGTCTCTGAAATTCAGAGCTTACCTTAAAGTTACTGCCTTCGGTCTTGCTGAAGTTGTAGTGAAAAAAATAGGTCCAAGCCTCTCAGTTTTCCAAATGTAGTAAAAAGTGTTTGAATACACACTTTAATATATTTTCTGTGGCATTTTTGTAAAATACAGATATATAATTATAGATATAATGCATATACAGCATTTACTGTATTGATAAAAAAGCTAGTCTTTTCATGATGACAAACCAGTATTTACAATATGATTCAAATTTTAAGGAACAAATGAAACAATATTGTGTGGTTATATGGTAAGAATAATTTGAGGAAAAATAAGAGACCAGTTCCAAAAAATTCCCAGACAATAAAGTACATAGTCTTGACAGGAGCACCACCATGAACATCCATGAACAACCCTTTTTTTTTTTCTCTCCTTATAGGAACATGCATGATTTAGCTTTTCCACATTTCTGCCTAGTCACAGCTCTTAAGTTGACATGGATAACTGCCCTTTTTCAAGTACTGATTAATTGTACCATCTTTCCACTTAAGTATTTTTCCAACTGCAAAATTTCAGTTTTGGCTAGAGCAGGAATAACTATGCACAAGTTACTTCTTAATTTAAACCAATACAGCAATGACAATTTACATAGCTGAAAATTTGCCCGTCTTCTGCACACCTTAGACCATTTCACAAAGCATTAGCATGAGTGTGAATTGTGTTTTTAGCCTTGCAGGTCTTTTCTAGAAAGTTTGCCTCAAGGGACACTGCACTGCCAAGACCAGCAACAGAGCTGAAGTACCACGAAATGTTCTTTGTTATCCTCACACATGAACACTACCCAGCCATTCATCTGTAACATACTGTCCACAGCACAGCAAATGTAATGATCTTCATCTTCAATGTACTGTCACCCTTTCCTCAGAGGAAGAGAAGTGCTATTATCACATTTTTCAGAAGGAAAAAAATCTGATAGAGACTGAGTGAACTTAGGTTTACTCAGAAAGGTCACTTAGGAGGTTTGAGACAGCAAAGAAGCAAGCCCACATCACCTCAGCTGCATCCTCTTCTCTTTCTAACTTCGAATGAGAACTTTATACATATCTTTAAAAGAAACAAATATATAACTGATAGAAATAAATCCTTCTTCAGGTACAGGCATAAAGATTGCTGCTCTATTCCCAAATAAGAGGAGGTAGCAAGAGGGCTGTTTCTGCATGCATTATCTCCATCCTACTGAAGAAATATTAGCTAAAATGAGTCTTTCTTGAAGTGAGAGTGGTTAAGCCCACTATTTGCCAGAAAAGATATAGGAACACTTGAGAAACATGAAAATTCGCCTTCACCAAAAAAATCCAACGAACATAAAACCTGAAAGACCTTAATCTCCTTCGATGCTGACTAAGGAAGCATTTTCAACTACATCTGTACCTACCTTTACATCAACTGCACAATATAAATGAGGATTTGCATACTGTTAAAGATGACCTGTTCTCTCAAGCACTAAAATTTGAACCTCTGTGGTTCAGCTCTGACAGACAGACAGCTGAGAGGCAGGTTTTGCAGAAGGACTGATACACACCTGGGCTGTGCAGGTGCAGATGAGGGCAGAAATTTCACCATGGTAAGTGTCTCCCTGTGTCTTTGTCACTCTGGAGAAGTCTGGTTAGGAGCAAATGGTGATCTACATTCATATAAGTGCTATTTAGAAACCAGAGCTGGGAAGGAAGGAAACCTCTCCAATTCCAGGACAAAACCAGAACAACAGGAAGGCAGCCATGACAACGTTCTGTTTCCAGAAACACTTCTGGGCAAACTGGGTCATCTGCCTAATTGATACAGGTGATGCAATTTTTAAATACTCAGGATGCAGGACCTTCCACCCTTATTAAAAAAAACAACCAACCAACCAAACAAAAAAGCAAAAAACCAAACCCAAAACACATCACACACACAAAACAGGTAAAACCAATAATGGAATTTCTTATCCTGCTCACTTTTTTTTCCTAAATCAAACTTGCGTTTTCCCTTAAAAAGTAAAAATACAAAAACAAAGATACATTAGAATATCCTACTGTCCAGTAAATGTCTTATAGGCAATATTTATGGAGAAAAAAAATGCATCAAGCCCTTCCTTTGACAAAAATTAAGCACCCCAAAGTTCATTTCATATAAAGGAATGCTGCTTCTAGTGCTGTTGGTTTAAATTATTCCTATCACCACAATTTGAATATGCATTATTTGTCTTCAAATATATAATCATAAATCTAGACTAATGCTGAAAAAAACAAATCCTGGTGAGAATGCTGTGCCATTGATAAGCTAAAAACAGCATATCATGAGAAGGCAAACTAATTGCTCTGTTTGCTTTGTAAATAATCCATTAGCTAAACTTCTATTTTAGGCTGCATGCTTGATGCTTAACACTAAGAAGTCCAAATACCCTTTGTATCCCTTATAACAGAGAAGAAACTTGTAAAATGCCTTTGGTGCATCAGCTTATTGCATGAATGTTTTAAAGAAACTCACTAGTACTATAGGAAATGTAAGTGGGCTTTTTTGTGCTGTTTAATACTCCAAGTGTCACTTCATTCTTTAAAGGGGTTAGAACAGAGGAGGGGGAAAGGGGAGGAAGTCTTACTTAATTTGTTGCATATGTCCCAACGTGTTATACAACTAAGTGTATTATACCAGAAAACTAGAGCAGTCTGCACTGCAGCAAACTCTGTGTAACTCAAAATAGGAGAATAATCTGGCCACAAGCAAGACAAAATTTCAGTGAAACTTCCTCTCATATTATATATATACATACACACTTTACAAGCTACATCAAGAGTCCTTCCGTATTCCAAAAGAAATACATTGTAGACACCAAACATACTGTACTTTTACTTAAAGGCTTCATCAAACCATATGTGCAGACACTTGAGAAGACGAGAGTGTCAAGCTTCCTAGGGTCCTAGAGTCAAAGAAATTCTGCTGCCCCCCACTGCTAAGTAAGTGCACTCCTTCAACGGGGGGCAACATCTGCCGATCCGTCATGGTTCCACTTGGCGAGGACCCCAAGAAACTTCCTTGGGAAGAAACAATTTTCTCAGGACTGGCAGCCAGTTTAGGGGATGTGGAAAAGTTGTATCCATAGAGTGCACAGGGACTGTGCAGTCTAAACGTGTTGTAGGAGCCTTGGTGGGTTTGATTAGTGGTAAAGGCATTGCTGGATGGGGAAGGCATGATGTACTGGAGCTGTGGAGACATCCCTGAAATCTGCATGGATAAGCCAGTCTGGGGGCAGCTGAATGCATCCCCATCATTGCCACTCATAGACATATTCACAGTTGTGCTACTCGACACACCGACATAGGAGGGAGTCCTTGGGGGTGCAAAGGTCTCACTGGTCTGGTTCGTGAGCCGGTTGTAGGTTTCAGCCAAGGAAGTGCTGTATCTGTTCAGGGTCAGGCCTGAGCGGGCACAAGCTGTGTAGTCAGCTGGAGCAAGGGTACACAGCTGGCTAGTGTTGGGACTGAGGTGGAAGGCTGGAGATGAGCAAGGGGAACCCGGTAAAAGGTGAGGGTGGGTAGATGGCACTCCACTGCCAGATCCCTGGAGTAAAGTAGAGGAACCTGCATTTCCTGGAAGAGAATATTACAGTGTAAGAAACACATTGGGAAAGGTCCATTTCCTAGGTGACAGATAAGACCTTTGTCCTTTATAATAATCCTTGAGATGGAATCCAAATCAAATTAATTGAATATTTTTACATATATGTGCAGGAGGATGTGTGAGCAAACCACATGCATGTATCTAAAAAAACAGCTTGAGCAGGAAAGAGAACTGAAGTTACGTCTTCACAACCATCACTCAGTACTTAGAGCTCCTGCCCTAAAGGTTAACTGCTCCTTATATGACATGGAAGGAAACTGCTGGCAGTTAAGATGTAGCCAAGTGAGTACCACATCACAGGAAGCCTTCTTCAAAATGATGATTTTTGGCTTGTCTATGCTCTTGCTGCAGTCCAGAATGTATTTCAAGCACTCTGTGCCTGACTGTCACTGTCAGAGCTCCAGCTGAGGAGCCAGCTCCTTAACTCAGATGACAGAGGCTCTCACAGATAACAGCTTCAGGAAAGTTTCCAACTCCAGAACAAAACTTCAGAACAAAAAACTTCTGGCTTCAAACCAGAAAATTCTGAGAACAACCAAGAAAATTCAGAACAACTTCAGGAAACATGTAGGCTGAACACAGTGCACAGCTGCTTCATTTCTTGAATGGGTAGGTTTGCAGCAAACTGCAAATTGTTAATTTACTGATATCAGAACTTTTTACATTACAAATCCCAGTGCTGAATGCTCCTGAAAATACACTGCTTGCTACAGGTGAAGCCTTTTCTCAGGATTGAAAGTTTCCCAGCTGCAAGAAACATTTCCTTTTCTTAAAAGATTGTATCTTCCTGAAAACTCAAGTGTAGAAAAATTGGCTGGGGCCTCTTACAGTCTCCCAGGCAGAAGACACTTAACAAGGAAGACCTCCTGTTTACGAATCACATTAACAATCAAACAGCCTGGTGCTGCAAAGAGCTAAATGATGTCAATAAGTTAACAAGTTATCATAATAGGTGAGCAAGTAAAAAGAAAAATACTTTATTAATGAACACTGCCTGCTTCTTCTTCTGTGTTAACAGGACACCACAAGCACAAACTGTGGTGTCGTGCTGGACACTGCCACATTACAGAAATCCTGGTATAAGACATATTTTTCTTTTAATCTCCATCAGTGCCTCCACTACCTGAAGATAGACACTTTCAGCATTAACAACCAGGACAAATTTCTAATGGGGTCTTTCAGAACATCTCTATGTCCAAGGTACAGGTGACTAAAGATTTTGCAAGGATCTCAGTTTCCATTCTCAGAATATCAAGAGTAACATCAACAATCTTAACCTCAGGTAACAGCAGAAAAGGACGTGAGAAGTTCATGGCAGCAGTTCCCCTGCTCTCAAACAATGCTCCTACATACAAAAAAGCCAATGAAGCTGGTCTGTTTCCTAAACAGATTGCCTGCATCATGTTACACAGTCTGACAAGGTATTTCAGGTCTCATCCTAACTTCTCACTAAAGGCCTTTTTGATGAGACCATCCCTCACCCCCATGCTCCACCCAAAACTCTGCCAACACTCACCCAATGTATCTATGACTTGGCACAAAACCACCTTTTAATTGCCCACATCAAGGACATCAAGGATGCTCAAGATTTCTTGAAGGAGTGAACTAAGAAGTTAACAAAAGTGATTTCTCTGAATTTTCTGGATTTTCTCTCTGAAGATGTTTAATAACTTTGTAATCAACACATTATCAAGAAAACAGACTGGATGTTTGTAAAATTGGTAGCAGAAAATGCAAGGAATTGGGAGCAGTATGTCTGATTTAGGTGGAAAAAGGCTGACAGGTTTTCTATGTGCATTGGCATACTCTGGAAATAAAAGAACTCAGAAAAGAGTACAGAGATTCCATTCTCTGTCCAAATAGGCCATTTAAATATCTTTCTCACTCATGACACTACCTGCACAATGGGGAAAGTGGAAACAAAGAGGTTTCCAACAAAAAGCGAGGAGGAGGAAAAAGCAAAATGGAGAGATCCATTTTTTTAAGCTCTAGGATGCTGATAAAGTTTGTTGGCCCATTTACTGAACAATTTTCAGGTCTTTAAGAATCAAGAAGAGGTTCTAAGAAGAAAACAAATTAAGCTTCCTACTATTTATTCTTTCCTTTTAAGAACATTTCTTCTCTCATTCCTTTTCTCTTTTTTTCTTAAAAACACAAGTTATTCCTACACTGGAGTTTGGATGTGTACAACAGAAGTCGTCTGTAAGTGATCTCTACCTTTTGTATCTAGCCAGAGCATAATGCTAGGTAACAGGTTGTTCAATCCTTATGTAACTGGCATTCTCCTCCACATGTGATCTGATTTTTCTCTACAATCTAACATCTTTATTGCCATGATGGTTGAGTTAGCATTAGTTTTCTAACTTAGAATAACTCTGATGAGGGGAATAGGTTCAGTGTGGTTAGTTGGTTGTTTCTGTCTTGCAAGTGACACACTTACCTAGGCTTTTTTAAGGTATGATGGGCAAAGCTTCATCTTCATTCATTTTTGTTTTGAAAGAACACAAAGACAGTCGTTACCTTGTTTGGGTATCCCAGGTATATCTTCAAATGTAAGCGTCCTCAGTGAAGGTCTCCAGAAGGCGTACGACTCTACCAGAGCTTCCAGTCCCATTCTATTTAGAACAAAAGAATCATGGTGTCATGAAAGCAAGCTGTATTTTGCCACACATCTCTGGATGCTCTACCTCAGAAACAATAAAAATTAGTAGTGTTTCAGGATTATTTCGAAGTTGATTTTGCTTTTTAGAAAAGAGCCTTACAGCTTATTCATGAGACCACAGAGACCTGCAATCACTGGGCTGACAGCACACAAAGTGTTTTCCAATTCCACAAGCCTGGCTCTCTATTTCAGTATTTTGGGCCTTTTGGGACAGATGTTTCAGTGGGAAGACTTGGCTAAATTGATGTTAAATGTTTTGCTAGTATGATATTTCTTAAAGACACCATCCCTCTGGCAGTTAAAGTTAACTTTAAAAGTTAAAGTTAACTGCCAGAGGGATGATCTGGTATTTCTTCCTAGAAAAAGGTAATCCACTGACAACTTCTATTAAAACAGAACTCTCAGTCATTACTGATGAGCTGGAAAATCACACTTAAAACATGAGGAAGGCATGGGCATACAGATGTTTTGCTACTAAAATCACATATAAAGCAGCATCGTGTCTTGGTTATTACCTGCAAAGCAAAATGCTTTTAAAAACTAGGTCTTCATTAATTTTCTTGCAAGTGTCCTGAGAAAACAGAAGTAACTGTGTAGACAGTGGTGGCAGACACTATTTAGAAGAATCTCTGTTTCCTGAAGGTAAAGGCCCATTTGTTTTCTGACAATTATTTATGAATAATGCACCTCAGAGGTATATATACTTAGAGGTATAATTTTGGTGTTATTTTTGGCTGCTGGGCCCCAGAGGCCTATTAAGTGTCAGCATCAGGCACACACCAAATATAAGTGCTTGCCTTTGAGCAGCAGCACTTTGTAAACTTGAATTATGCAAATAGCCCAATTTGAAGCATCCTACATGTTCTGATACTGCTCCTTCCAGCAGGAACACAAATGTCTGTCAGGAAACATTTATGAAGCATTTATTAGCTGAACCTGGACTAAAAAGATAGCCTCAATTTTCTGCAGTAATGGTGAATTTTCATTTCTAGTTAAAGTGGAGATAAAAGCCACCTCCTGGAGGAGTGTAGCCAAGGCGATAATTTATACAAGATGCCTTCAAACAATTTCCACATTTTATCACCATCCTAATTTGCGCTATCAAATGCCCAAGTTTATTTAACAAAACAGTTATATTTTTCCCAAAGTATTTAAAGGGAGAAATTCTGGTCCTTTCCTGAGTAAAAGTTTTTATAAGGTCAAACTTATGGCCCACTTGAAGAATGAAACTATTCTCAGCACATAAATTCTGTTGCACTTTGCAAATGCACAGGGAATGTTTTTAAAAGGTGAAGCTACTGATTTCTGTAAAATAGCCTGTGTAACTAAACGGAAATGACCTACAAGGGCATATTTTTAATTAAACAGAATTACTCCATGCAGCAGTGCAGAGTAAGATAGCTGCAATTATTAAAGCAATATTGAAAAGCTGGGTGCAATTTTACCACAGTATTTTTTTAAACTTGTTGCAGACTAAAATGCCTCAATGACACCAGCTAGAACAATGAGAATAACAGAACCTTAACATTTAATTTCAGTATTTAGTAACAGAGTAAATTAATAATCAACTGAGTAAACCAATAGAAATTTTCCTTGACAATTCAAATTCTGAGCTGAATTCCCCAACACACTTATCCAGTAATGCAGACTATAAAAGAAAACAGCGATACCGACTTCAGTGAAACAATGTCAATTTGCAACAATCAAAAGTTTGCAGAGTCAATTCCGTAACGAGTGTGTAAAAGCACTCAGACCTCATCTAAAAGGCCGCTCCAAAACATTTTAGAGATGCTGGCTCTTCCTCCAAGACTGGCCTTCTTCATTCATTTCCATAAAATAGAACTGTCCTTCAGTCAAAATATCCTGCTTTTTTTATAATGCCTGAACCAGACTATTCCTAGCAGCCAAACAAAAAACACCTCTCTGGGTACACCCAGTCCCATAACTGTGTGGTTGCAGATGCAGTACTCTTACATTGTCCTCAGGTAATACCAGAGCTGTCCCACCATGTTAAAACCTGTTCAAAACTGGTTTCTGAACAATTCTCTTCTTTCTGTTTTAAAGAGTATCTTCTCTTGCTTCATACAGTATTATGGAAGAAATTCTAAGTCCACCTAAACTCGTACATTTCAGAGGATCAGGGTTTCACACATCTTATGAGGCTCCTTAGTACTTCTTTTATAGTTCTGCAAACAGCAAGCTTAACAGAGACACTGCCTATGAGAGAGAGAGCTTTCAAGCAGGGCACGTATGGCAAACCTCTTCTTCCTAAAGTACACAGAGTATGTTTTGCTCCTCCAGTCACTGCATTTAACTGGAAGCTGCTGTTCACCTGATTTTTAACCAGAAGGCTACAAAGGAGGGCAAAACTTTATTTACGTTAGTGCCTGGGACATCCCATCTGGGCTGCAGAACATGGATAATTATTTCTTGCTAGAAGACAAAATCTCAGAGATACTAGAAAGATACCTAAGAGTGAATGCTTTTAAGTCTTTACAACTATCTCATCCCTTCTATAAGTACTCATCTTCTAGAAACTACTCTTATTTTCTGTCCAGTCTCAGCTTGTACGTAACTCAGGTGTAAGCACAAAACAGGCTTTAATGCTGTAATGTCTGCTAACAGACAAGCTCAATAAAGCAACTATAAAAAAGAAACTCTCAGATCGTTCCTACCAGCATACAGTCTGCTCCCTTCTCTGCAAGGCTTGGTCATAAATATAGCAGCTGCAGACACCAAACGCAATGTGGTCGCTGGAACTGATGTATGCTATACACCACAATGAAATACCGCTTTTTCTTAGCTGAAATGGTTCAACATACAATTCAAAACAGGCTTAAGTAGCTTGCATTAAACAGCCGTTGGATAAAATACCTCATCAGCACTGGCAGCCTGGACCAGACCCAAATCTCCACTTTGCACTACTCAGACTTCCCATTGCTATTTTGAAAGATTCTCGGATCAAGACAGAATAAGCAATTAATCAGTCCATCCACAACAGAAGAGGTGGAAACCAGTCTCATTTCAAGGTCTTCTGTAGCCTGCTAGAAAAGGTTCACCTAGAAAGCGGGTTTAAAACTCCTTAGACTAAGTAGACACTTGAACCCAGATCTCCCACCTCCTAGGCAAGTATATACTCAAGGTTACTGCACAAACCAGTTTCTCCCCCTTTAGGAGGAAACAAGCTGTTCATCCATGCTATATGCCACTTCAATGCAAGAGAAGCTGGGATTCAAGTTTGACAATGGTATCTGCAACTTGTGTCTCCAGCCAGGAGAAAGAGAAGATTTCAAGCGCAGCCTGAAATCACAGACCTGAGGATGCATTAAGTCCATTTGCAACCTTCATGGTATGTCACTGCTTCCACTGAAAGGAAATTTGAGCCCATGAGTGCCAGCCTGTTCTTGACCTGGATGGTCAGAGGTGTAGCAAAGGGAGCTCACTGCAGGGAAGTCTGAGTGGTCCCTCAAGGAGTCTTGAGCTCTCAAATTAGTTTGTCTGTAAGTACAAGTGTTCACCTTGAACAGCCTTCACAAACTGATTCTGTCAGCAGGAACTAGCCCAGCTCCTTCCCAACACCTACCTGTTACGGCCCGAATCTCTAAAGCCCTTGGCAAATGGATTCCTATCAATCTTCAGACGAGTTATCTGTGAATATGATTAAGAGAAATTATTACCTGTAAACTCAGATAAGTAGCACAAAAAACTCTCCTGACAGAAATAAGCTGACAGTAGAAACATCTTCATATTTGTATGGTTTAAGATGGTTGTCCTGAAACACAGCAAAATAAGGACCAATCTTCTGAGCATTATTTTTACAGATCCCCAGAGAAACTAATAGGTATTTAAAGTTGCCAAATGGCAGTTGGAATTACTGAGAAAAAACTTCAGGCTAATGTCATTCTTCACCTAGGAGAGTACACTGTCTAATTGCAATAAAATTTAAATTAAATTTTATTTCTGTACCAGTCAAGAAGGAAATGTGAAAAGAGAGACTATCTCTAGGTTATTATCCTCCATAAAAAAGACACAAAACCAAACTAACCAAAAAACCCAGCAAAATACACCCCACCCCAGATAACTGTAATTTATTTTAATAAATGGGAAAGTCACCAAATACTTTTAATTCAGTATTTACGTGGCTCTCCTGCTCTCCTCTTTGTAAAGATATCAATGCATATGTAATTTCAAAAAATACAGCTGCAATAATTTATATGGAATTAATAAAATGTCACAACACTAACTATGGTGTCATCATGTGTGCTAATACTTAAATGAGAGGTAGAACGAACTGAGTGATACAACCTGCAGTTTACTTTTGACCTTGAATCTGTGCGGACCCAGATAAATTGCCCATAATAATATAAGTTGAATGCACTTCATAAAAACAACTGCAACTTTCTTCAGAACTTAGCTTCTCTGTTAAGGTCCTGGGAGTATTAAAAGCACTGGAGTCAGGAACAAAAGTGCTTTAAAAATTCTATCCAGACACATATCTACATTTAAAGGTACAGAAACACCTTTAGAATTAGACTGCTCTTTGCCTAGTTCTTCAATGCTGTATTTATAATCAAGACACCAATAAGCATGCTAATTAGACTGTGTGATCTCCATAATAAGAATGATTTTTTACATGCAGCATCTCTGAAGTCTCAGCTATAGCCTCCAGGCACAGCAATACTACCAGTGAAAGCTACTTGTAGTACAATGAGGGTTTAGATAATTTTATTCTAATAAGTGTTATAATGAAACTATCTGCTTTCCTCCTCTTATATCTGTGGCCTGCTCTGAAAAGCCTGTAAGGGCTCAGAAAGCCCAAATTACCTGTTGATTTTGGTACGCTGTGACAGTAGTGAAAACTGTCTCTGGAAAGGAGAAGGCTTTCACCCCTTCTCCTGAAGGGATGGGCTTGACAGGGGACAGATCATCACCACAGTCTTTTCGGATGACGTGGACACGAGGTTGATATTTATGCATAGAGTGAAGGATAATCTACAGAGTCATGAAAGGAAAAAGATAACATTTATTAGAAAGGACACCCTGCTGTTTCAGGACTAATAGCTTTTTGGAACAGACTATGGTATGTGTTTACCATGCCACTTACTGGAAATCAAATGTTTTCTTTAACCTCTGAAGGTTCTTGTTACAGTAGTCTAATCCCTGTGCATTTATGTTATTGCCAACCCTAAGCATTTAAACATTACGACTCAGGAGCTCCAAATTCAGAGTGGCTCAATTGAAACTGGCCCAAAAAAATGTGAAAAAGAAAAAAAATAGAGAGAGAGAAATCAGAAGTAAAGTCTAGGTCCCACTGGAATTATAAAAGTTTTGTCACTTTTTTCCATTTGAGGTCTGGATTTGATCTAACAGGATTAACAGCAGCAGAAATTTGCCTTTTGTTTTTGGAACCTTCAGGATTCAATTGCTATTGGAGCAATTTTTTCCTTATATCCCAAAGGCTGGGAACAAATCTTGGCTGGAACACAAGCTGAGACTCTCACACTCTGAAGAAGCATAAACAAGAGTAAAATTATACCAAAATCCAAAACTCTGAAGTGTTAATAAGAATCGATTTATAATACAGACAATGAATTTCAATAAACAAATCCCTCCCAGCATACAAAAACTCAATCAAAAATAAATTATAAAAGAGAAGTGGATGAACTCATAGTGCATAAAATTAAACACACAAATACCTCTTGGTACTGCATCAAAATTTTAGAGGAGATTTCAAATACAGAATTTTTCCCCTATTTTACTCCACTTCAGCTAAACACTATTAAAATAGAAGATTTCAAGAAAAAAAAAATTTTGAAGCTTAACTATTATTGTTGGAAGCCCTAAGAAATTAGTAACTTGATAAAAAAATAGTTCTATGGCTACTCGCCTGTGGAACTACTAATCAACATTCTGGGGAAGCTTTTTAATTTCCTGCTCCTTGAGTAGCCTCAGAATGTGCGTGTGCTCAAGCATTGAACAGAGCCCTTATGCCAGACACTGTGGAAGTTCATTCACCCAAATGATATAGAGGACATTACATTCATTTGGATAAACTACAGTTTGGTTAGTTTAATACACTTGGTCCTGGCCAGATTACATGACCCTGTTTTGGTAAGGCAAGTTCATGGATAATCAGGGGTTTTATTAGCCTTTGAGTAAGGTTTTGACAATGACATCACAGGCTCCAATTTGCTCAGGGGGTGCCCTCAGGATGTTCTCATATGAAGTCCTTTTCGAGTTTCTGAAATCTTGAACAGAGCAATATTTTTTATCATGCAAAAGTGTTTTCTCTTTTATAACACTCCTTTCAGTTCTCCAATGGCAAAGATCTAGAAAATGAAAACATGGAGAGGACAGCACATTCCTCATCCTGTGAACATCGAGTGGTACCAGGGGAGATACTGGGGCAACAGAAAAAGAAATGATCAAGGAAAGATGTTTCACTATTCGAATCCACTGCAATTCTGTGCCTTGCCATTTGTCTGGGTGCCACTGAGCATGCCAAGTTCTGCTCCCAGATGGATTACTTGACCCCATCAGCTCTGTGGTGCAAACTCCTGCTTGCCCACACATCATTGATAACCCTGGCAGCTACAAAGAGATCTACTCACACATCAAAACAAGTGAAATCAAAGTAGCACAGAGATGAACACCTCCCACTGCTTATCTAAGTGGCTATTACAGCTAAACTGATCCATATCATCTCCTAAGAGCAACCTGTCTGGCCTCTGTCCTATACTGAAATTTCCTGTGCTGACATGCTGTTTGGCAATTAGCAAATCTGTAGCAATAATTTTTTTTCTTGATTTTGTCTTCTAACAATGGGATCTTTGTTAGTGGTCTGAAGGACTCCGAACTCTAAATAATGCATAACTGCAAAGCCCTTGTGAATTAAAGAGCAACATATGAAGACAGGACATAAAAGGAGAGGGAGATGCAACTTCCACTCCAAAAACATTTTAGCTCTATTATTCAAAGCATCACCTAAAGCTACTGTGAAGAAAAAGCTAACAAAAAGGAGATTTTGGCTTTTCATTTCACAGTGCTTGCACACTTAAAAGCACCAATGGGATCTAACAGTTTATCTGCAGAAACAGCAACTTTCCCTTCATGCCCTTAAAATCCAATGCCAAAAAACCCCAACCAGAAGTCCCACTGTGTTCCCAAATATGAACTGGCATTACGCTCAACTCACAGTTGAAGACCCTGCCTTTCTCTACAAAGCCCTCTCAGAACAAGATCAAAACACTTCATGGGGGAATAAACCTCTCTCACAAAAATTAAAATTATACTTTGGCCACAGTGGCTGTCAAGAAATCACGATTAGACAGAAGACACCGCAGCAGGGACCCCAAAGGAAGGAGGCAGAACAAAGGCGACCAAAGCACCTGCAGGCACACAAAGCTGGAATCACCTTTGCAATGGCTTTTGAGAGCTGCTGCCATGATGAGGCCTAAGAGCTGACCCTGAGCATGAGCACCACCACGGCACAACCATCTCAGCCACACCAAATGAGAGCCAGATACTCCTTCACAGGGGAGATGCCAATCCTCCAGCAACTTGGCAGTGCCAAGACTCCACAGTCACCTCCCCACCACTGGCACAGTCCTTGCTGCTTGTTGCAGTGTGCATTTTGTTATTTTCCTTACCTTTATTGTTACTTTTGAGATGGTTTAGCCCCCCTCCCCCCCTTTCCCCTCAGGTGGTGGGTCCCAAGCCCAAACTCCCCCCCCCGATCNGCCACATCCTCTCGCGTCACCCGTGCAGAGCTAGCCGGGGACTGGACGGAGAGCACGGGTCCACCGACACAGCTGCTGTTTTTGCCAAAAGTCCTCCTTTATCCTCCCTCCAAAGCACAAGCATTCAGGCTTTCTGCAGTCAGGGAAATGTGAGGGGCTGAGGAGCATGGATTCCCTCTGTACTAAGACAAAAACTGCAAGTGCAAATGCTGACGTTTCACAGCTTTTCATTGTGACAAGAACATGTAACTGCCCACTGACTGTAAGCAGAGCTCGCTACTTGGAGCCCAGTCTGGGCAGAGCTACAGTCCGCCTCTGCTTCCAGCCTCTCCCCACTTTCAAATGGGGAAAAAAACCCACCCCAACCACCAAGGAGCAATTAACACACTAACAGCCTCATTTTCACTAAAAGCTAAAAGATGTTCCTCTGCATCGAAAAATACTCAGTTGAAAAGCATGGAAAATAGCATAAAAAATATTGACTTTTCCCCTCTACTGAAATTCAGTTTAAAAATTGGATTGAAGTACAAAAATTAGCCAGCTCTAACCAGCCGGAGGGAGAGACTGCTTTTACAATGCAGCACTCACTCCACAGATGAGAGGGATGAGAGGCATTAACAAAGAGCATCCAGACCATGCACTTTTTAGTGACAACTGCAAAATTTAGGTTTACTTTTCCTTAGCATCACAGTTTAGATGAGACACAAAAACCACAGTGTGTTCCTTAATGACTCTATAAGAACGCAGTGTTTCCAAAGTAGGGAATTCACCCTGGAACTCCCTTCTGAGATCAGAAACACACCAGGAAAACACGTCCGTACAAATTTTGTTTCATCTCCTCGGACTGCAAGTGGAACCCATGTATCAGAGTGTCCTATGTGCAATACGTACTTCAAAATCTCTCTGCTGAACAGCACTATAAAATTGCGCAGTCACAAACTCTCACTTGAAATACTGATGAAAATACCAGCAGGCAGCACGGAATCTGGAAAGCAGTCAGTCTCGGGCAGTCAGTCTCTTAGAGATGGCTGATCTCCTTTCACCGAATGCTAATCCCAGGGCAACACAATGCAAGGGGAAAGACCTGGCTGCCACCAACTACTACCACAACATAAATACTGCATAGGAATTCTACCTTAATGTCTATTTGAAAATACTGTCTCTATTCCCACAGGCACGGGCCACTTGTCTCAGACATTCTGAGAGTTAATACTCTAGAATAGGTAAAAGGGCTCTAGATTGATGTCGTGCAAGCTCCCTACCTCAATGCCTGCAAGATCAAAACCTATCCCTGGGATTCTAACACAAAAACTCTGCAAAAGCTTACATCTTTGACAAGCACAGGAAGCATAAAGGAACAATTTCAACATGGATTAAATTGCCAGAACCAGAAAGCAGGGAGACCATTCCCAAAGAAAAACAGCTAAAGCCCAATGCTGCTTGGTGGGGTCCACCAAGGTTTCTCCAAGCCACTCTGCCTAAGAACGAGAGGAAAAAACCCCACCTTCTAATAATCTAAAATATACCCCATGTTCCATACTGGGGTGGGAGAGTCAGAACATCTGACATAAGAACAAATATTGAAGGGACAGTACAGCCTTCACTCCTAGCTCTTCTAATTCGCCATCCATCCCCTGGTACCCTCCTGAGAAAAATGGTTTCTTCCTGCTTATGAGAAACAATTGGTTTTTATATTCATCACAAAATATGATTATTCGTTTTCCATTATTGCTAGAGGCATTCAGAGGCTACAAAGCTTTTTCAATACAGCATTCCACACTACCATAGCTTTAAAAGAAAAAATGTACCCGTTGGAAGAGACACTTTTCTGCTTTCTGCTTTTGCCTTTTCTGGTAATTATGAATGACATGTTTGCAATTTTCCAGATTTGAGAAATATGAAATTATTTTACAGTCATCCTTCTTTTGTCTTTTTATTTTAATACTTAAATTTCCATTTTGGGAAGGAAGGGCACTGCCATTACTCTGAATCAGTTCAGTGTGTCTCAAATTGTGTACTTGAGCTTTGCTTCACTCGTTTCCAAGCTGAAATACTTAACTAAAGACCAGAAAATTTATATCCCCTGTATTGCGAATAACGGTGTGCTATGTACGCTACACAGGTTTCAGTTCAGAATAAAAACAAAGCTAAAATCTGGGATGGAAAAATACAGTAACACAATTGTCTGCATGGCTGAGACTATCACAGGTTTGCACAAGTTTGCAACTGCAAGTGCACAGGTGAACCACAGTACCCACAGATCATCCCTCTGCATCCAGCGAGTACAAAAACCAGCTAGCGGCTGGAAAAGCCACATTTTATCCATTTGCATCTGCTTCACTTTCAGAGCCCTTACAACAGGCTCAGGATGCAGGGAAAACAACTCCCACTTGAGAGGAGTCACAAATACACGAATGCTGGGGAAACTAAGGGAACTTCATGTGCTAACCTTAACTCAAATGGACACTGCCAAATAAGACTCCATAACTCTAATTCTGGAAAGAAGCAATACAAAACCTCTTTTGTACTATCTTAAGAAAAGCACTGTTAAATTAAGAGATGTGAATACCCCCACATTTCTTTTCAGGAAGAACAAAATAAAATTATGAAAATTATTTCACAAATTGAAGTATTTTTAGCCTTGTTACCACACTTGCTAGCTCAGCCACTCTCCCGTATTCCTGCCTCCGTTAATCTCACTTGCAAACAGAAATGAGGGGGAAAAATCTCAGACTATGTATTAACAAAATACGTGGCTTAATGTCACAGAGTTGCGACCATACTGAAAGATGAGTGTGATATCTTTGTGCTCTGTGCCAGGTATGTTTTCTTTCACTCCTTTCCTTGAAGGAGAAAGTATCCTGGTTGGTAAATTGGGTTACGCTAAGGACAATGGAATCCACATCCTGTCTCCAACTTTCCTCCAATATCTTAAAACTCTACCACTTGGAACTTGATGCTCCTTCTGAAAGGATGCCAACATTTGCCATTTATTACAGGGGTTTGTAAAATCAAAGACTTCACCCTGACTAAAAAAAATTCTCATTTTTAAATTATTTCTTAAGGTGTCAAGTAAAACTATTTTAGGGATCACTGGAATGATACTGGCTTACCTCTGTCATGTTTCAACAGTTTTGAAGAGAAAAGGAAATATTAACATAACACATTTTGTCACGTTAGATAATGTCATAACTAAACAATTTAGAACTTGCAAACAGAACACTCATACTGCCTACGTCTTCACCAGTTTTTTCAGAAGTAATGAGCCTCAGCTGTGAAACGGTCTTGCTTCATAAGGTATGTAATAAATCATCATCGGAGCAAACCCAGCTCCCATGTTGTTTGTTTTTGACTGCAATTATTAACACCTCACGGGATTTCACACAAACGTTTAGGTTTAGAAAATACTTAAGTGTATTTTTATTCACGTGAAGTTATTAGACATTATTAATGTTTCTTCTAGCCACTTGTGAATTTAAATGTCCTTTTCGATCGTAGCAGAAGTTGCATGTAACATGCTTGGTGGGAAATACTGAGAGCAATTCTGCCCCTCTGTATTAGGCAATTTAGCCTTGTAAAGTCTTACTTTGCAGAAGCAGTTCTCTCTTTGAGGGGGGAGTAAAACAGCAGGCTCTAATAAGCAGTTAATTATCAGAGCAGAAAGTAAGCAGATTTTAGATCTGGACAGCCAAGTTCCAAAACAACTGTGAAAAGTCAAGCCTATTTCTGGCACCCTGAAGCTGCACGTCAGAGCCTCTCAGGGCTGAGCGATGTGCCTACACATAATGCCACCGAAGAGCAAGTACTCACATGCCCTTGATCATCCAGCTCGTTATTGGTAAGCTTCAGTTTGTCAAAGCTGATCACTTGTCTCATCCACGTCTCCCCCGAGGCAGGCGAATCAGGGTGAATATAAACACGAGGCGGCACAGGGGAGTCAGCATTACCAGCCACCATCCACTTGGAACTATGATAAACATACCTATAAAAAGAAAACACATACCTTTAACCACAAGCATCAAAACAATTTATTAGACCCATTCAGCATTAATAAATTAGGGCCCATGCATACAGCAAAACCCCACCAATTTACAAAACATGAAAGGACACAATTTTACATATATACAAAAGAATTTTTTTTTGTTTCAAAACATAGTTCTGGCACCTGCAAAAATAAGGTTAAAATTCATGCTCTAAACTGACCTTATTCTTCCTAAAATCATTCACAGTCTCAACACTAGGTTTCAAAATGAGCTTTAAGCTAGTGTCAGTTCACTGATTGCTACAGATCTGCTCTGAAAAGGCATCAGCAAACAAATCTGGTCCTTATCAAATTGAGTAGTAATTCCATATTTGGAAGATTTATCATGTTGAGTCTAACACAAGACTCTATAAATAAAGCTATTGAAGGGAAAGAACATTATGATTGGGAAAAATAATGAAAGAATGTGAAACTACGCCCTTGATATTTCTGTAAACCATATTAATTGGCTTGAATAGAATTGCAAAAAGGTTAAAAAATGCAAACACAGAGCCTATATTTCCTTTGATAGGCCAATGCTGATGAGGTGATTTTATAACAAAAGTTGTGCCTGATTTAGTAGAAAACATACTCTGAAGGCAGAGGCGTCACAAAGCAGTTTAAAAAGCATTAATTGGCAGTTATTTTTTTCAAGTACAGGAAAATTCCAATAATTCAGCTGTATTTTTAAATGAAAACAAGAAAGGCTTTATCAGATCATATCTTTGCACAATTCAGTTCCTTATTAGAAAATGACAAGCAACATAATCAGAACAGAAAACAAAATGATCCGATGCAGGTATTACTCTATACAATTCAGATCAAGCTGCATAACTAAGATCTAGAATGGTGGTGAAATTCTCTCCTGGGGACAAATTCTCAACTCCAGATCACTGCTGTAACATTTTTCACTTATTTTATATTTCTTGGTTTATACTAAATATATGCTTTCCCTAGAAAAGTAAATAAAGTTATAAATACACATAAATATATATTTAGTTATAAATACACATTTTGAGCTACAGCTACCAAATATTTATAAGGTCAAATTTTGCTAGAAATCCAGACCGAGATGTGATTTTCTTCATTTCCATTAGTTTTGCTATCTGCTCTGTCAGCTAAAGACAAGAGAAGAGGCATCAAGCAAAATACATAAAACATTAATATTCAGTGGAAAGCTCAAAGGCATGGTTACTAATACATGAATACAAAAAAATTCAATTTGTCAACTAAGAAAATACTGCCCTTCATACAACTCTTGTTAAGTTACTTCAGTTATCTAGGCACCATGTATCACACTGTGAAGATAGTGTAGGTCAGTATGGCTGTAATCATCTTAAATGAAATGAGGTTTAAACAATTCATACTCAGAATAACTGCTTTTAATTTTTAGTATTAACATTTTAATTAAATTGGAATTATTACCTTGCTTTTTCTACAAATTTCTGAATTGTTCAGACCTATGTTTAGATTGTAGTAAATTAAGTAAATGCACACATGCAACACAAAGCAAGAAAAAAGCTTTCATGTGGACTGCACTGCACTGGTACAAAGAAAAAAAAAACACTTTTTCCTCTATGGTACAGACAGGAAAGACTCCCCTAACTGTATATGCTGGGCATCCTCAGCCCTGGTATCTGGTGCCCCTTGTTAAAAAACACACAATCTAAAATGGTTCTAAGAAAGGTCTTATACACTCCACAAGAAAACGACAAAATAGCAGTCAATGAGGTAAGTACAGGAAAAACACAGGGCAGCGTTTGCTAAGGAAACTAGGCAGCATTCCTGCAGAACCAACCTTTTAATCTTGGTCTGAAATATTCCTAGTTCTAGAATTAAATCTGCAGCGGTTTTTCCCTACATTATACTAAGTATAGGTTAAAACAATCAAACCCACAATTGGTAAAGACCTGATCCTGTCTCCACTGAACTACTCTGGCCAGGCTTCCGCCTGGCTACTCTGGAGCAAAGGATTGCATCTGTACAGCAAGACCTGGGAAACGGCTTCAATCTCAACAGGAACTGCTGCGGGCCCAATCTTGCAAACATTTCTCCAGGACCAGTGGCTTCTGCAGAGCCCAACTAGCTCCCTCAAAGCACAACTACCCTCAAAATAGTCAGTGCTTCAGCACATAATTTCTACTCCTAAATGTTCAAAGAACAACCTCTTCTGTTCCTCACATCATTCTCCAGACAAGAATTCTATTAATTCTTTAAATAATAGTAATTAAAAACATCACCTTTTTGAGTCTAAGCAACCCAATATCTCAGTGATAAACAGCTTTTAAATTAAATTATATAAGCAAACTGAAGCATGAACAAGATAGTTTATAAGTATTTTAATTAGATATCCATGCTATTAATATTACTAATTAATGTTAATACCATTTAGCACTAGAAAATGTACATTTTCATATTTATTTGTTAATAGGAAATAATTCCCACTGACAGGATGAGGAATAAAATATTATAACATTTCCTGACCACACTGGAACTGCACTCTGAGAGCCAAACCCAAGCATCTGCCCACAGTACATACACAGTGTGAGGCAAATGTATCATAAAGAGCTTCAACACAAATTTTAGTTGCTTTCGCGTACTTGGTACAATATGGTATTTTAAAATGCACTGGGATGAAAATAAGAATGTTTAAGGAGAGTTAAACATGATCTTCTGCTGATTTATGTTGTGTTAATATTTTCTTCCAACAACCAGGCACCCTATAGCTTACATCATATGTTTTTTGCCTAAAAGCCACCATACCTGTATCTTTTGTTATCCACTGGCACAATATCCATAGCAATATAATACTGCTGATGTGGGTCTAAACCTGAGATCTTCACTCTCATTGCGGGAAACATCCGCCTGAACATTGGAAAGAAAGAGGTCATTTTTAATACAAAACAGACTCGTATTGGTTGTTTAGGAAAAGTAACCGCTTCGTGGGATTTTTCTCGTTCTTCCTCTTAGCCTACAGAGTCCTTTTGGACGATTATAGTTACATAGCCATGAAACGGCCCATTCGATATGTCAAAACAGATTTCTAAAGTGCATTTACTCGAACAATGCTTCATATGTTTAGGGATACGCTTTGGGAGTACAGCTATTACCACATCATTTCAACTTTATTGTTAGACATTAAATCATTTGGGTTTGAGACTTTACTTTAGCAGTACACATTTAAAGCCCATTTGAAATATTAGTAAGAAATGTATTCCTGGAGATGTGCAAACACCACCTCCACCCAGGAAGCCCAAGGCTTACAGAAAGGCAAATTGCCACTGAAGTTTCAACTGACAGCAGAAGATGGTGTATCATTGCTGCAGCAGCAAATTAGAAAGCTAAATCCATGGTGATACAATTATAACACCTCAAGGATGCAGTTATAAAAGCCAATGTGCCATGCTCTAACCCAACAATATGGTCTTTATTGAGACGGGACTTCCTGTCTGCAACTTACTAAAGGTGAAGTGCGAGAGCTACTCAGTCTTTGAAAGGTATAGTAAAACTTCTTTATTGAAAGCAGAAACGAATCTACAAGCTAATTTCTGAAAAAAACCAAAACAAAAACGACGAAAAACCAAACGTTCAAGATTCAGATCCTTCTGTGAAGAAACAGATTAATTAACCAATGAGGTGGTTTTAACATAAAACTGCCCTTCTTAGTTTGGCATGCTTTTTATCAGAAAACTTCACTATTGAGGCCCAAAAACAAAAACAAAAAACCAAAAACACAAAAAAAAAAAAAAAAACCCAAAAAAAAAAAAAAAAACCCAAAAAAAAAAAAAAAAACCCAAAAAAAAAAAAAAAAGAAAAAGAAACGTCCTGACTGCAAGCTAATAAAATACTCCTCTGTATTTTATAAACCTGAAAGTTATTCCAGTTTACTCAGTATTTGCTACTGTGCTAATATATATATGTTTGGTTTTTTGTTTTTTGTTTTTTTTTAATCAATTACAAGTCGTTACTGGAAACAAAAATCCTATCTCCGCCATTTCTGAATAAGTAGGAGGGTAAAAACCTGACTGTGGGTAACTAGTTTTTGCTGTTATTTCAGTGCACCTGTAAGATAAAACAGAAATTCCCCGACTGGACTCTCTTAAGACAAATGCAGCTTTGTGCTGTTTAAGACTGCGTTTCAATCATTAATAAAGCCTCTCTGAAAATGCAGACGGTAGCATATGGATTCAATAAAATATGTTTTTGTAATTTCTAATAAGTTCAAATACTTTTATACTTCCCAGGTTTTTACCATGTGTATCCCCTGGAAAGGGGAAAAGCTTCCCCCTAGAAGGGTACGGCGCTCCCAGACCTCGCCCTAATGAACAGGAAACCCGAAACGCCACATGCTCCCGTGCCCATCTGACATTATCGCCATCTACCTGCCTCATAAATCTGGAGGGTTCCCCCGGTTTTCGCCCGCTTTGATGTGCCCGCCCGCCCGCCCCGGGAGCGCGCGGGTGGCGGCCCCGCGGTGCCGTTACCTTCCCGCCTTGGTGATGATCATCTCGGTGCCGATCTCGTGGAAGCGCTTCCAGAGCTCGGCGCCCTGCAGGTCCACCCGCGGCGCCTGCGGCGTGGGCAGCGGCGAGCCGGGCCTCGAGCCCTTGGGGGAGCCACCGGGAGAGGCGGGCGGGGAGGCCGCCAGGAAGCCCTCCTCGCAGCCGCCTGCGGAGAGAGCGGAGGAAGCGATAGCGACGGGGGCAGCGCGGACTTTGCGACCGGGGGCTCCCTCGGCCCCAGCAGACCCGCCGCCGCGCCAGCCCGACGGCAGCGACGGCCTGCGCTGGCTCGGCCCGGGCCGCAGCCTTGGCTCCGGGAAGGGGGGGGATCCGAGTGCCGAGACTGCAGCAGGACGGCCGGGCTGCCAGAGACGAGCCGCCCCCGGTGCTGCATCGCGCCCGGGAGGAGGCGGGCGGCAGCGGGTCCGGGGGGCGAGGCCGGCAGCGCATTTCGTTTGGCCACGGGCTTCTGCCCCGCAGTGTGAAACTGCGCTCCTCTCCACACACAGCAAATTACACACACATATATGTAGGTGTTGTGTGTGTGAATATACATATATATATATGCGCACATAATTATATACATAATTGCATATGCATTTTTACCAGCACACATACACATATGTGTTGTATAAGCGCTTCTCCCTTTCCTCGGAAGCAGGGCTCAGGACAGCCGCGCGCCGTCGCACCCCCGCGCTGCGACACCGACAGCCCCGCCGGCAGCCGCCTTCCCCCGTGCTGGCGTCCGAGGGGTGCCGCGGATCCTCACCGCTACGCCAGCGGGAAGGGCGGTGGGTGCCCAGGCAGCGTGGAAAGACATAAGGGATAACGGGGAATCAGAGCGCCGGTGGCGGCCGGGAAAGGGGATCCCGAGCCCAGCCGAGGAGCGGGGCCGCGGGCAGCGGCGGGGCGCGGCGCGGCACTCACCGGCGGGGGCGCGGGCGGCGCAGCCCAGGTCCATCTCGCCGCAGGTCCTGCCGGCGGCAGCGGCCGGTGAGCTCTTGCCGCAGCAGCCGCTGCCCCCTTCGTCCTCCGCTGTCTCGTCCTCGCCGCCCAGCTTCC
>VYXC01005165.1:2315-31515 GCA_013397175.1 Platysteira castanea | reverse complement strand
CCGCGGCCAGGGGGGAGCGCCCCGCCGTCCCGCGCCCGCCTCTGCCCAGGCCCAAACAGCCCCGCGCCCCCGGCCCGCGGCAGATGCACCCTCAATGAATGCTAAAGGGACACCCCCGCGCCCAGTCGTATCTCCCCCCGAAACGCAGAGGGAAAGGGGGGCTGTCCTGGAGCGCAGCGTTTCGGCCGGGAAAATCGTTCGAACGTTAAAAAATGACGTTGTGCCGTGTCTTGCTGTAAGGGATTAGGAATTATTGCTGTTACTGTTGCGCTTGGAGATTCATCGTGTTGTTATTCAAACTCTGGCTGCAGAGAGGTTCCCTCGTAGCATCCACATCCTCCGCTAAACCCAACCCATTAGTGCTGAGGCTGCAATAAAACGAGAATTAAACCGAACCTTGTATGAACATCGATGCATCCAGCCGCAGAAACTTTAGTAATAATCATATTCAGGTGCACAAAATAGTGACAGGGAAAATCCTCTTTCGTATCTTTCCAGTGGGTAAAACTATTAGAGGTTTGGAAACAGATATTCTTTCCTTTGCATATCCAGGGAAATGAAAAAGCTAGTGAGATTTTTGTTGTGTTTTCTTTTTCTTTTTTGCTTCTCTTGTTGGGACATTTTTCCCTAATTTTTTTATTTTATTTGTTATCCTCATAACTAAATGTGGTGACGTGCTCCCTTGAAAGAAACAGAATAGAAACCCCCCAGCTGTAAAAAAATCAATGGGGCAAATTTCACTGTTTAGGGGACTAGGATCTCAAACTCATTTCGCTGTTTTGAGCAACGGAGAGAAGGAAGTTCGTGATGTGGTTCGCCTATATCACAGCCTTGGAGGTCCTGCTCGGGCCGTCAAGTGGCACAGCTGAGATTTCTGATCGTAATCTAAAACGGAAATAGCTGCCATTTAGGAGACGTAACCGTTTCCACTATTGCGTTTTACCTACCCGTAAAATGCAAATCTATCGCTAATTTCAATAGCTGTTTCGTCAGAGACTGTGAGGAATGGGCTGATTAATAAATATACCCTAGAGATAAATTATCCCTTCAAATAAGGTTATCAGCGTTAAAATTATAAAAGTGCTTTCCAGACGTGAAAAATTAGGTACGTGACAGAAAGATAATTAATTAAAGAAAAATATGAAACAAAACAAAAACGAAATCACCGTACAAGCACTAACTCTCTCCACATTGGAAGAGATGGCAACTTGTCTGAGAAAAATTCGTCACTACGAAAAGAATTGCCCTGCAGTGGCTGTCGCTCTGAATTGATAGGAGAGCAGAAAATGCTTAATGCCTGTCACCGACGAACAGTGCTGTGGAGTTAGTTTATCTTTACATTAAATCTGGGACATATTAACTGTTCCATAGTCTAAAGTCTGTCTGCTCTGCCTTTCCAGCCGTGATTGAATCTGAAGGAAATCAGATGTGCGAGAGTGATCGAAACGTGCTAAGCCTAGAGCATCTTGCAGAAGTTTAAACGCCGTCGCAGTGGAGATGAGATCGATAGAGGAGAGGAAGGAAGGAAATGGATGTTATCTGTCCGAGGGCGCTCCCGCAGTCTCCTCGCCCGCCCGCCCATCTCCGACGGCACCTTCCGCCGCCCCGCTCCGCGCTCCGTCCGCCCGCGGCCGGCCGCCGGGCCACACACGCCTCCGCCGCCGGTGCGACGGCCCCGGCGAGGCCCGCGGGAGCAGGTACCGACCCCCGCCGCCGCGGCCCGGGAGGGGCGCGGAGGAGCGCGGGAGGAGGAGGGCACGCTCCGCGGCGGCGGGGCCCGGGTGCGAGCGACGGGGGGCGCGGGGGCTTTAGGGCGAGGCTGAGCTTCTGGAGAAACTCGGCGCGGGCGAGGAGAGCGGGGCCGGCCCCGAGCGGCCGCCGGGACCTGCCGGCGTAGGGGCCCCGCTCCTCCGCCGGGCTCTCCGCGGCGCAGCGCTGGCGGAGGGCGGCTGCGGCGCACAGGCGGGGACGGGGACGAAGCGGCGGTGGTGCCGCGGAGGTCCCGGAGAAGCCTCTGGGCACGGGGTTGCTGGTCCTGCCCGTTTTTTATTCTTTTCCCTCCTTCTAGAGCCAGCCGCCGCGCGTTCCCGCCGAGGAGACCCTGACCCCTTGCTCCGCACCGCTCCGCACCCCTCCATGCCGCACAGCCGGGTGCGCGCAGCCTGCCCGCCCTACGGCGGATGGACCGATCGGCCGGATTGTTTTTATTTCTGGAGGAATGGCCCTTGTTATTGATTTTTTTTACTCCTCGCTAGATTTCTGTACGTTGCTATGTGGCATGTTGTTTTCATTTCTTGACTTTTTGAAATAACTGTTTCAATTTAAATTTATCGAATAACCTGTTATCCATATGTCTGTCCGATTAATTTTTTTATGGGATGATGAAAGAGAGAAGAATCTATATATATAGTGGTCTGCTAATGGGATAATATATATATCCAAAACACCTTTCTGGAGTTACTTTTATTTCCGGACTTTAAAATGCAGTCTGGATTTTTAGGCAATTCGGTGAGGCGCTGCTTATTTGATGTAGGAGAGTCACAAATTTAGACTTCAGGGGAAAAATACATTGTTTTCCACCAGAAAGATATTTTCCTCTCCTCCCTTAGAAAATCTTCAGTGACATTTACAGGAAGGTTATGGCCATGTTTTGCCATTCACAGTGTGATTTCTGCAAATCTTTTCGAACACTGAAGCCGGGTGCCACCAGAGAGTAAAATATCGACAGCGTCCTTTTCCCTTCAAAGACACAGTTTTCTGTAATTAGCCAACAGGGATCCATAGGAGCGGTCACAATGGAAAACATATTTCTATCATTAGCTTCTTCTTTCCTCCGCCCCCCAAATGAGCCTAATCGCTTCACCCTAAGGAGACGTGGTGTGTAAAACTGACAGCAAGTAGCTGACGGTGGATAGTCAGTCGAACATTATCAACTGCACAAAAATTAGAGGCGCCGGTGAGAAAATCGTCTGTAAACCCTGTTTCTGTGCATCCCAAGTGCACCTTCGCCCCCGTCCCTCCCCCTTGCCCTTGCTTGCGGCTGAGCGTGTGTCGGGGGCGAATTAGCACTTCCAGCTTTGCTATAATGGGGTAAACAGCAAGCCTAGAGCGACTATCCCAGAGACACAGGTGACCCTCAAAAAAAGCTTGAAAGAAGGTTAAGCGTGGCTTAAATCTAAAAGAGGCAGGAAAGTCCCCTGAGCCCTCACGTCCCGCTCCGCTGGGGATCCTCCGGCCGGGCTGCTTTCCCCGCCGCCAGGTGGGCTGCAACCCGACGGAAGCGGTGGCACTAGGGAGCCGGCAGGAACGGTCGTCCGGAGCGGCGGCGGGGCTCTGCATCGGTTCCCGATGAGAGCGGCTCGGCCCCTGCTCCCACTTGTGTGTGGCACCTTCCTCGAGCATAAAACGAGCGCGGCTGACAGCGCAGGACTCAGGCGGTCCCGGCTCATCCCACGCCGGGCCCAGGTGCGCGGTGCCCCGGCGGCCGTGGGCAACCCCCTGGTATTCGTCCCGGGGCCTGCCCCGAACACACCGCCTCGTGCACCCGCCCGACGAGCTTTAGCTTTGCGGCCGAGCCAGAACGAGAGGGAGCGGGGTCGGTTTCCCAACATTTGAGACTCCCCGGGTTCAAACTACGTAACTCGACTGACGGGTCCCGAAATAAGCGGACGACGAGGCCGCTCTGGACCCAGCCTCCAGGACCACAGAGCATGCAGCATCCCTTTCGGTGCTCCTAGCTCAGGAGCCGAGAAAAGGGAACAGGGCTGGGGAAGAGAGAGGAAGCCCCGCGTTCTCATGGCGCACAAAGCCCTTTGTCGCCTGCAGTGACCCAGCTTTAGCCTGAACCGCGGGGAGCCTCGTTGCGGCTGTCGCCCGTCGCACCGACGCCAAGCCCAACATGCCAGGAGCGTGGCCACGGCGGCCCTCAAACAGCCGCGGCGAGTGGGGTTAGGGGAGGGCTCATCGATACGGCGTGGCACGTTCTGTTCCCGCTTCAGCACCGCCGGGCGGCCGCGCACCGAGGAGGCGAACGGGTCCAGGCCAGCCTGCCGTAGCCGCCGACGGGGCGCGCGGTCCGCCGGCAGGCGCGCATCATCCCCCGAGCGGCGGGTACCGGCCTTTCCCCCTGCGCCCGCCGAGCCCCTCGGCCCAGCCGTCCTTACCGGGAGGTGCCCCCGCAGCCTCAGGTCTCGTTTTAAAACTTAGAGAAAAAAAAATATTCGCTCCCGTGCTGCGGTGTATGAATAAGATCAGCGTACGGAAATAAACGTTCAGCCAACAGACCGGCTTTCCGGACGGGTGAAAATGCTGAGAAACTGCATTAAAGAATTGAAAACACAGTTTAAAGGCATCCGTGTTAAAATTATAAACATACTGGTGATTGCGTTTTATAGCGCTTATATTACTATCTTAATTCCTAATTACACAGCCACGAGTATGAATAATTTTTAAAGAAATCTCCAGGCTTTAACACGACGCTCCCACTTACATTTATTGTTCGTTTCAGACAAACGATTTTTTAAAATAGCCTTTTCATTACTCCAGTCACAAAATAAGCATTTGCAAACGCTAAATGAGGATTGAAGAAACCCCTGGCTTTACTTTTTTATTGCTTTCTTATAAATTTAACCCATATTTTCATTATTGTCTCAGGAAAAAAATGAAAACGTGTATAGAATAAAATTATATCAGGTAGCTTTAAATCACTGTAGTTTAGGATAAAGTCACTAATTTGAAATATTTATGTTTGCAAAGCTGGGATTTCAGCAGTAAAAGATACAGTATATCTCCTTTTTATCATAACGTGGGTCTACGAGAACATTTATATCATACCATTGTAAGAAATTACGTGTAGTTAAACTACATTTTTAAAGCAGGGTTTGTGTCTTTTTATGGCAACCCTCGGTCTTTAGTCAGGGCTACTTCTCATATTACATGAAATGTACTTTAAGAAGTACTACCTGCTCCAGCTGTCCAGGAAAAACTGAATTATGGAACTAGGAAACATATGGCAGTTGCATATTGCACGAGTAAGGTACATATGAAAGTTATAAATTTCTTTTTTAAGTAACCATTGTAAACGCATTTTTATAGGTTTCACAGTATGTATTACATCTGTAATTTTAATTTTTGCAATATACCTTTTTAAAGATACCTATGTTTTCTGTACTCCGGGGAAGGAAATGCAAAGGGACGTTTACACGTTAAAAAAAAAAAAAAAATGCTGCGAGCAAAACAAACAAGACAGGTAAATAAACGGGGAACCGGAGCTTCCTCACAATGGAAAGGACACTATGCCATCTATTGGCAAAGCAGTTATTTACAAAGCCAAGGGTACCCAAGCCAGTATTTACTGTTCTTTCAGTATTATAGAGTGTCCCAGTTGTCGCTTTGGTGTATTATAACAAATAAATAAAGACATTTCCACGGAGGTCCAGGGAATTAAAAAAAAAAAAAAAAAAAAAAAGGAGAAGAAAAAAGGGAAGAAAGCAAGAGCGTTCGTGAATTTATACCTCAGAAATTAGGTCATTAACTCACAACGGATTTTGCAGCTAATTGAGAACTACCTTCTTGGAGCGCCCGAGTAGGAGAGGTTTAACTTTTTCGATTGTTTTATTACTGAACGGTGTCAAAGAAGGTTTTTTCTTTTCTTTTCTTCCCCCCCCCCCCCCCCCCGGGTTTTTAATGTAAGGTTACTTAAGGACTTTATGGCCACGAAACGGCCCAGCAGGCCATGTTTCGGAAGCTGACTTTACGGTCTCTGCTCAGTCCGAAATCTATGCGGCTGTGATTGCAGGATCGGGCCTCCTTTTCCGCGCCTCGAAGAGCTCCCCAGAAATACGAGCCTGACTTGCGAGGCGCTCTACGGCTCTGTCGGACACGGGTGAGCCCCCGCCCCGCCGGCCGCCGCCGGGTCCGGAAGGCAGCGCTTGTTCTCGGCGACAGAAAAGCTTATCCCGCAGGAGAGAGCTACTAGTGCTTCTCCTGTTTCCAGGGAGGCAAGGGAGAAGATTATATTTCCCCGTCAGCAATAAATAAACCAAAATAATCGGACAGATGTGAAGGGAAGAGTCAATTTTTCCTGTTCCAAGAATAGATCAATTTCTGAGAGAAAGTCCCTGCCTCTCCGTCTTGAACTGGCTTTCCTCCTTCTTCCCTCACTTGCTAAGGACTTGACTTTTCCCCTGCCATGACTAGCCCACTACTGCTCTATGGGAAACACGAGACCCCTTTGTTTTAACTTTCAACGTTGTAATCTCCCCTTCCCGGTCCCGCAGAACCCAGCTTGGCCCTCCTCTCCTAGATGTGTGTGTCGGGGGGAAGCGGGGGGAGAGAAATTCCTGGGAGCACCTGTATTTCTCAGCTCGAAAGGTTAATCTTTCCCCACACAGAAAAAGGAAAAAAAAAATCCCTGAAATACAAAAACACAATCCCCTTCGCCTAAAACCAGACCCCAGAGGACAGGAAAATATAAAATCCAGACCCTGCACTCATATCCTTTTACTGCTCTTCTCGGTGTGAACGTGTGAGTAGATGGTGTTTTACAAAGTTGTCTGAATTTCATGAAAGGCCGTTCCTGTGTTTATATGCGAGGGGAATTTCACTGTCTCGCTGACTGAAACGCATCTTCGCCGATTGGTCTTTTCCCGAGCAGTGGGACGCGGCGCTGGGAGCCCGAAGGCTTCGCCCCGCAGCCTCACGCCCGGATATTCGGATCAGCCCCGTGCGTCCCTGGCTGCCGAGGGAGCGCAAACACTCCCACTCTGGGGGCAGCACTCGTTTTCTGTTTTGTTTTGTTTTGTTTTGTTTTCTCCTTTGCAAACATCCTCGAAGCCCAGGCGAGCCGCGGGCTGGAGGCGGCCCACGTCAGGGGACGGTGATGGGGCACCGCGCACTCCGGGCCCCGCTGCGGCTCCCCGCAGTCCCGTATCCGTCCTGGAACATAATCACGGCCCGCAGCCGCGCTCCCTCGCTTCCGCGTGCCCGCTTTTTGGGGGCAGTCTGCCTAGGAGCGGGGCCATCGGGCCCCGGCGCCCGGCCGAGACACCAAAGAAGCGGCGGGCGAGCGCGTTATCGGGGAGCTGTTGGAGAAAGAGGAAGGCGGGTAGGCTTTAGGGTTAGAAAGGCATTGATGGAGGAGAAAACTGAGCTCCATCAGGGCAGCGATTTCTGAAGAAGACATCAAACAGGCTTCTTTGCTGTGCAGCCCACGCACGCCGGCTCCCCACACCGCCCCCATCACCCGCTGCAGAGAGGTGCCGGCCCAGCCCCTGAGCATGGTCCGATTCGCCCTGCCACCTGAATGAAGGGATTTGGCTCGTCAAAATTAAATTCCTCCGCAATCAGCTAGACCAAAACGCTTTCAGAGTAACATCCAGGAGATCATTTCCCCCGAGTTCCCTATGAAGTATTGCATACAAGATATATCTTTTAAATATATTGTTTTTTCGATGATGTGCTGAAAGAGAGACAGTTACTAAAACTGTGCGAGCACTCTGCTTGTAATTACGCGAGGAGCGGGGCGAGGACGAGGCGCTAGTGGGGGACTCAAGAAAAGCGGGTCTTTAAAATCGCTGTCCTTTAAAGTTTCCGTGGGTAAAGTCCTTTGGCGCCTTTTTAACAATAAACAAATACCTGTGTGTATATCCCTACACATATACATAATAATGTAAATCTATATGTATGTCCAAAAACATGTACACACATACATGTATATCGATTGCACTATTCTATATTAAATTATAGACGTCTTGCAGTCCAGATTCTTTCAGTCGTTCATGTCTGTAGATAAATGCAATTATTTCCTTTAGTGTTTTCTTCTCTCACTCTATTTTCTTTTTCTTTTTTTTTTCTCCTTTGTCCCCGCCCCCCCCCTCCCCCCCTTTTCTCTTTCTTTCTCTTTTCTCAGTGGAAAGTGCACAGTAAGTGTGAAATATACATCATCGCCCGAGGAATTTGTCTTGAAAAGCCCTCTCAGCCCCCTGGTGTTCAAAGACTAAAGGATGGTTATTGATTATTGCACTAGATCAGAGCCCGCATTAAACGCCAGGGAACGAAATGGACCGGCTGTGAGGGCCCGGCTGTGAGGGCCCGGCTGCCGCCCGCGGTACGGGCGGATCGCCGGGGCTCCGCGGGGCCGCTCCGCTCCCCGCCGCGCTCCGCACCCGCGGATGACGGGACGAGCCGCCCGCCGCGGTGCCTCGAAACGGCTCAAAGCCTCTTGGGCACGGCCTGTGCCCGCCTGCCCGCCCGCGGAACCCCGCGTAGCTGCCCCGCTGTCCCCAGCCCCGCGCCCGCGGTTTTGTCTCGCCCTGGTCCGGCAGCAAAGCACCCGTCACGTCCCGCAGCAGCGCGACTGCACCGCCGGTGCTCAGGCTGGGAGTGCCCGGACGGCAGAGACAGGCCCGGGATGTGTAAGTGTGCATATACAAATATGCACATATGCATAGAGAGGGCTTCAGCTGGGCGCAAGAGGCCGCGTATTTAGAACGATGAGCTCTTGGACAGGCTTGGCTGTTCTTACAAAACTCATGCACCCTGAAATCCATCACCTATTCCACGCAAAGTTTTACTGAAGGGGCAGAAGGGAATGCTGAGGTGTGGAACAGAGGCTGAGAAACCCACTGGCAGGAGAGCACAGCGGGAGCCTCAGTGCCAGAGTGTGGTGCCGGATGGAGTGAATGCCTCGGCATCCCACTACAAGTACCCCTCTCCAGGGGATGTGAGGGGGTATGCCACATCCCTGCCCCCCTGCCTGACCACAACAGCATGGGTGACTGGGGTTGTCCCGGGGCTGCAGGTACCCCTGGCCTTCACCGCCCGTGGTGTTGCATCGGCGCAAACTTCCCTGCATGCCTTGGAAAGTGTGAGGTATTAACTGGTGACTGAAAGCTCTTCAGGGCCATTGCTTCTTTGCCCAATGCAAAAGAGAGAGAGAGAGCATCTTTTGTACTTACAAATTAACCAGCAGTGAGAACAGGTAATGGTGAACGTGCTCCATTGGTCTGGAGAGTGATGATGCTGTTTAGGAAGGGGGGTTGTGTACGGCAAATAAAAGAGGAGTTTTGGAAAGCACCGTGACGGTTGGACTTTAATTTACAGCAAATTTTGTCTTGTGTATAAACAGAAGATCAAGTGTATTGTGGAAAACTTCAAAACGCATTTTAAATTTTATTCTTTTTCTCTTCCTTTGGGCTGCAGACACTTGAATTCATGACAATCGAGAGGATTTTCTTTATGAATAAGAACATCAACAACCCCATTGTGTCCTGTCACGCTATCCTGGTATTTCTACATCCTCTCTGAGATTCACTTTGAGACTTGGAGGAATGTGATCAGGGAATTAGATTTTGGACCATTTTGCTTCCATTTTGCAAATGCAAAGATGCTACAGTGAAACACACAGTGGTTTCTATTTCTTCCTCTCTGTAGGCATGTTTAACTCTCATTGACACTGATATGAGTTATGCACACGTCTAAAGAGGAGAAGGGAGTCTTAGATCTTTTTCTCATCGTTTACATGAGATCAAAAGAAATCAAATAGAGTTAATGAAGGGCCAGATGGTGCTTTATTTGTGCTCTGGAAGAGCGCAGTACAAGAGAAAGGGAAGGGATATCTGTAGTTTAACCTGGCAAAGAGGAGGAAAACTTACTATCTCATTTAATGGGCACTGAAGCAAGTATGCTGTATCTTCAGAAGTGGGAAAGGTTTGCTTGTTTTCTCTCCCTCAGTAGATTTTGGATGCAGGGTAGGGTTGTTTTCGGAAGACGCTGATTGAAGGGATTCCAGACTCTGAAATCATTCACATTTTGTCTTTTTTGGAAACACAAATTTCTTTGGACCAGGCAGATCTTCAGGTTTTGCTTTTAAGCCGTAGGATATGGGTGCTCCTCTAGTTCATGGAAAATGTGTAATCTAAGCTGCTGTGAGGAGGCAGGGCTGCAGAAGTTGAACAGCCTTTGATTTGGATCCTCACTGTGAGCAAGTGTTTGGCAGGAGAGGAACAGGATGCAGTAAACTTTACCAACTGTGCACACAGAGCAACTCATATCCCAGAGGATGCAGCCAGGGTTGGGGCCATCCTGTGCTGTGCCTCTGTGCCATCTCTTAGCCCTTGCACCTGGCTGCTGGGTTCGTAGCTCAAACTGCCCCTTGGATCTTGAGGGAGAAGATTGTAGCACTGGGCATAGCTCATGACAAATAACTTTTACCCTCACTGATGGCAGGATTATCAAAAAAGAGATGAGAAGCTTGTTTCCTCTGTAGACCTTACACTGATCCTGGCAGGCTCTTTCTGATATAGGATAACCTAAAGGGTCCTAACTTATAAATGTGAGGGAGAACAGAAGTTTTTACAGAGGATTACCCCTGCCTGTGCTGGTCTTGTAGGGATGAGTCTGTGGGGGCAGTAGAGGCCATCTTATTACTTGTCTTCTGTACATCCCATCATTGTTTTACTGCATGACACACCTATTCGAGGATAACAGCACCAGACCACAGATTTCTCAATAGCTTGATGTCGTGTCTTGGCCTTGCATGATATTGTAATGCCAGTTGACAAAAAAAAGTCACTTTTGTGTTGTTCCCCAAGGCTTCTTTTATCGACATAGTAGCTTTCTGGATTTGGAAGTCTTTGCAGCTGAACTGAAGGCCCAGAGGCTTTCCTGTTTTAAAAGCTATGGGAAGAGATGCAACTAACATCTGTACATTTGTTTAAGCATTCCAGAAATTGTTTGTGTTTATGCTTTCTTCTCAGAAAATCGTGTCAAGAGTACTTTAATAGCAGTGCAGCCCCATCTACTCTTTGCCCCCTGGTACAAACCTAACATTACAGCTCCAGCTGACATTATTTCCACCTGCTTTAAATGTGTTCATGTGCCTCTAATCCTGTGTGCAGCTTCACATTTGTACCCATTTCCTGTATTTTATAGGCACATGTGGTATGTCGAGGTTTGGAAATGTAAGCCCTCATTTTGTGCTGCTAGCTTTTTAACATTCATTTTCCCTGGCTGTACTTCTCACTAAAAAAAAAAACAAAAAAACAAACAAAACAAACCAAAAAATCCAAAACAAAACCAAACAAAAAACCACCCCAAAATTACAACAAAACAAAAAACACCAAACCAAAACAATTTTTTTCCCTGTTGACATTTAAACAAAACCTTGAGAACTTCCTTGCTATTTTATATATCTAGCACTTTTATTGAGTGAGTGTGCAGTAATTTGGTGGGTTTACTAAGTAACTTGACAGTTAATGGGATACATCTGCAATAGATTCCAAAATAAGTGGCTGCTTAGAAATATGGAAAAGACTAGAATTTTCACTCCTTTCTGTTCTTGTGAGAAATTCCTATCTGCTTCAGCTCCACAGAAGTCAAGATTCCATTAAAGATCCATGTATGCCAAGAGCTACTACTAACAATAATAAAACTAATTAGAGCTGACTCTTCCAAACTTTCTATTATATTAGAAAAATATTATGGATTTTGATCTAAAGTATTTTAGAAGCTACATTAAAAACACACACAACCACGCATACACCTGGAGCTACATGGTAGCTTTATGAAGCTTGAGAGCATAAAAAAACCCTCAGCCATGAAAGAAAGAGCCCAGACTTCATTTTCCACAGACAAATTGGCTGCTTCACATCAGTGACCCGTGCTTGTGTGCTTACTTGCTCCTGTGCAAAGGAGAAGTAACATCAGTAATCCTTCAGCTAGTGCACCATGACCCAGAAGGGCTGGGAGCCCTGTGGTGTTAGGGAATGTAGACTCAGTCAACTGGGGATGGAGGTCTCTAAGAGGAAAACTCTAACCAGCACTCCCACATCCCTGGGAACATTTCTGCATTTCCTAAACTGACTTCACGACACAACAGCCAGAAGCTATTCCACCCTTTACAGTAAGGTTGATTTTTTGGGATAGCCCTCACTACAGAGAAGCCTACAGTAGTGTGAATCCATAGGAACGATGGGGGAGGAAAACCAAACATTCATGCTGGAGATACAAAGTTTGAGTGGATGCATCTAGCATCCTGTGGTTCCAGAGGGAATAAGGAAAAGGAAAAAGGTGAACGAAACTGAGCAGAGCTCTCCTGTGCCTGAGTAATTTTCCCTAAGAGGGGGGTTAGTTGATCTAATATCTTCCCTGCAGCTTAATTAACTTCCATTTACAAATTTTAGATGGCTTCAGATAGGTATTTCGTGGTAATGAAGACAAAGAGTTTTGGTAAAGAGCTGAAATGTCACAATGCCCCTCATGACACTAATGTGTCTAGACTTGCAACGTGTGTGTCACTTTTCACTTCTTGGGGTTAAAAAGCTGGTAGAAGGAAGACCCTCCTAAGATTCCTTCTGCAATTTGTGAACAAGTTCCCTATACTGCTTTGCCAAATGTTGTTTAAAGCCCCAACATGTGTCTGTTTATTCGTTAGAATTTAACAGAAGGATAGAAACATAGTGCCAATATGTATGTTCCAGTTAAGGAATTCATTTATGTTGCCTCACTTAAAAATATTCTCCTCACAGAAAATACAAGTCCAAAGTTGATTTATCAGGTTTAAATTTAAGAAAACTATATTGTCAGAACAACCACACATTCCTTTTTGCACCACTTTTGAAATCTGTTTCCTATTACCATCTCTGCATCAGACAAATACAATCAAGTTATTTACAGGCTGTGAAAGATACTAAATCTTTCCTGAGTAATATTACATTGAATCACAAATTCTCACTTTTAATAATAATTGACAACAAACTGAAGTGAAGGATATTCACAATTAGTAACAACAGCACATAATGCTCTCCCAGTGTCTTGTATCTTCAAGACCCAATGCAGACGTAAACTGCTGAAGTCTCATTAACATTTACTTTGGAAGGATGTTAAGTATTGTTATCTCCCATTTACAGATGGTGAAAGAGGCTCAGTAGGATTGTGACTTGCCTAAAAAAACTCAGAACAGTTTAATTGCAGAAGCAAGACCAGAACTCTCAAGCTCTTGGCTTCTACTTGTGTGAGAAAGCGAAACACATTTTTAAAAGCATCCTGTGACTCAGGAATCCCAGTTCCAGCACACACCAGGGCTTGAGCACCACTGGGGCAGTGCAGCTCCTCAGGGGCACCTTGGGCTCCCGGCTCCCATTAACTTTGAGTGATTTTGGAGATCTTGAAAACTCCTTTCAGTCCATGGAGGGAAATGCACAACACCTGTGATTCATAGAAGCAGCGCATGGAGAGGCAGAGCAAAGGCTGGGAGCGACAGCCAGCTCCACGTGCAGCTCAGCCGCGATTCAGAAGCTGGAGGGCTGAGTGCTGAGCCTGTGTTCCAGAGCTGAGGAGCCAGGGACCCAGCAGTGCTACCAGCTCTTCTCACTGACATGATTTTCTCGGGAGCAGAGCCAGGAAAGATCTGAAGACAGAACTCCAGCCTTCTAATAAATTTCAGCTTTGCCTTTGGGAGGAAGCCCTCCTTGCCTGGCCCCTTGTGCCTTGCCCCAACACCTCCAGGAGAAGGGAGCAGCTCAGATGGATGCATGTCCCTGGGCTTTCTTCCTGGCGAGGCCCTGCTGCCATGCTGTGAATGGGAAAACTGGGAGCAGGAAGGTGGGCAGAGAGCAGTGGAAATCCCTGCAGAAGCAGATGTAATGTACTAGCAGTGTATTTGCGTGTGTGAGATGGGAATTCAGAGTGAGGAACCACAGGGCAGTTGGGGAAGCAGCCCCTTGGGGCTGGAAATGCAAAGTGAGATGGAGCTGGGCAGCAGGGGAAGGCAGGGGGGACATATCTGGGACAGGTGGAAAGGGGCAGGAAGCAGCATCTCTTGTTAGGTGGAGCGGGGCACTGGTGCAAGGCGTGCAGGTTGTCAAATGAAGCAATGGTCAGGAGAAGCCATCAACATTCTAATGCTCAAAGACCTGTGACAGCTATTCATGTCAGGATTGGGATTGGGATTGGGATTGGGATTGGGATTGGGATTGGGATTGGGATTGGAACTGGCTGTGCAGCTCTCACCCATCTGCACGCAGCCTTGCACCACCATGCACATCACAGTGTTTGGAGATGAGGAAGTGAAAGCAATTCAGGCCCAAAGGAGGGTTCAAAGTCATCCCACATACGTGTAGCTATCTGGCAGTGTCTGTGTCTTGCTGTTACCCAATTTGTTAACTTTTTCCTTTGGCAATACCAGTGTACAATTAATTGGAAGCCTGGAATAAGAGTGGTTAGAGTTGAGAAGGAAGATTTCTTCATCATCAGGAAAGAGACTGGATATTGCATGAAGTAGGACTGTCTTCCCCAAAGCACTGTTGAGAAGGGAAAAAAAACCTTGGATGAGAGAGAGGATGCTAAAGCACATCCAGGGAGCTGGGCAAATGCCAGTTCTGGAGAAGGCAGAACATCCCTGCAGCCTCAGAGGGGGTGCAGCCCTTCTTCAACAACCAGATCCTGAGCCTTGATTTTCACGGCAAGGTTTTAGACTTGCTTCCTTGGCTATGAGTTTTGGCCTTAGACAATGCTCAAAGGGATGCGGAAACCATTCACAGTACAGTCTCAAATTTGCGTCTATGTTTAGAAATGCTCAACAGCTTCATCACATTAAAACATTTTAGGAAGGTATACAGCTAAGCAAATACTCACAGCTAAGAAGATCTCAAGGTAAGTCTGAGTAAGGAAGAAAGGGGTCCCTTATTGTGGGAAAGACTAGCAGGCCAGAGGACCAACTTTCTAGGCCAAACCCCATTAAATTCAAGGGAAAAACAACTTTTAGATGGCCTTCTGCCTACGCCCAGAAATTTAATTGAATCTGGAGTAGGCTTTATAGACTGAGGGACTCACAGCATGAGATTAATTGTTCACTGCAGTGATGGCAAATGCAAACAGTGAACTGGCCAGCTGGTTCTATAAGGGGTATAAAAAAAATCTAGTCTGGATAAATCAGGTAAAATATCTAGATGGCGGAATGTCACTTCAGGGGCCAGGATGGGGAAAGGTTAAGGGTCTCTGAGAAAAATTTGCTTTTTAATGTTCTTTTTGCTTCAACATGCTAATGTCCCAGAGGCCTATTCTTTACATAATTCTGTTTGCACAAGATGAAGGGGTACCAGAGCTTTACCAGCTTCATGTAACTCATTGCAAAATCCTTGAAAATACTGTTTAAAAATATTTATGCAGCAAAAAAAAGCTATTTCACACATTTCGCATCAGCAGCCAGGTTTTAAAATAAACTAATCTGTCCTCAGAAATAAAAAAAAGAAGAAATAAAGATCAAAATTCACAGTTGGTGTAAATTGCCAGATTTTCAGTGAAGTCAGTGCAGGGCTGCCAATCTAAACTAGCAGAGAAACCAGTCCAGAAACCATGAACGTGATATTAGAAGTCTTCAAAATAGGGTTTGTGAAACATTACATGGTTGCAGAGTATCTTGCAGAATGATAAGGCTTGGGGACAGTTTCCAGGTACCCTAGGACAGAGAGCAAATGGCAGCACTAGGACTGAGGAATGTAAATCTGCTAACACACAGTGTTTAAAGAGTACCAATAAGCATGTATCAATCAATAATTACTCCTCCATTAAAAAAACTGTCACAGTAACTAGAGTTTTCTCATGCTAAAATAGTTAAATATTTAACCAAACCTGCTAAAGCCAATTGAATGGGGGTTTTTTTTACATTCTTGTCAAAAAGAATGAACAAATGATCTGTGGAGTCCCATGTTTCTCCAGATCACCCATCTGAACCATGGAAAGCTTCTTTTAGACAGGCTCTGTTTGGTGACATGTCCTATGTAACCCTTTTTCAGGGCACTGTACAATTTTTAAAAGTATGTCTGAGAGCCAGAAGTCAGGAGCATGTATATTTTCTCTCCCTTTTGAATGTGAAAGGGTGATCTTGGAATCCCGAGAGGGAACATAAGCCAGTTATTGGTTACCCTAAGCCATTAGAAGTCCCTCTTTCAGAGAAACTATGACTGGAATATTTCTCTTGAGAAACACACTGATGTTGATGCACAGACCAGATATTCTCTTACTTCTTCTGTGAGGGTCACTATGACCTCCCTATCTTACCCTCTGCATTACCCATGTTGCATCCTGTAGCTTTTCTTTCCAGCAGGCTTCTTGAGGTTGTGAAAAGGAGGGTGAAAACCTGCCCTTAGCATGAAAGATTGGGTGTTTGAAGACAGGCGTGGCTGGTGTTCACCTACCTGGCAGCCACAGGAGTCACCTGCTGCTTGGTACCTCCAGTTCCTCTGCAGGCACACGTCAGTGATTGCTGTCATGGCAGGGCATTCCAGGCCTCTGGGTGCTACTATAATATCAGCATTACTGCCCCACAATAATAACAAGAGTACACGTTTTATGAGAATTTCCAGAGGGCCAGAAAAAGCAGTCAGTGTTGGAAAGGGAACACAAAGCTTTTTGGCTGAAAGTTGCCAGTGAACCTCAAGGCCAGGGGCCAGGTCCCCCAGGTGACAAAACCTGGCATAGCTTTGATCAGGTCAATCCTGATGCATAAGGATTAAACAAGAACTGACTGTGCTGAATTTTCTTTTTGTTTACTCCGGTGGTTGCCACCAGGCAACCCAGAGAGGCTTTGTAGGCCTCTCTGAGGGCATGGGAAAAATCAGTGTGTTTAGCTTTCCTGGGCTGAGCACTGGGCTCAGCTGGAAGTGTGGACCTTGCGGTTAGCTTTACATCACCAGAGGTGGGCACATAAGCCTATGCTCTGAGTTCTGCCAGAGCTAATTTTAAAACCTTGATGGTTTAAATGAATTCTGTGGCAAAACAGTGATGGGTTTGAAAGGGAATGAGAGAAAAAAGAAGGAAAAATAACCCCAACAACAACAAAAAAAGAAAAAAAAAAACAGGAGAAAGAAAACACAACTATGACATGTCAAAAATGGAGAAAACAAGACTTATTTGCAGTCAGCAGTTCAGAACATGGCCTGGAGGGGAACCAAAGGCTGTGTGCTCTTAGGTGGGGGATGTCTGCCTGCCTTTGGTGAGGAACTTGCACCAGCCACAGCTGCCTGGCTGAGGAGCAAATTACTTTCTCAAGCCTCTGAGCTCTTCAGGGCAGCAAAAAGTTTGCTCTTACGTGTATGTGAGGTGCTTAGAAGAGGCAGGTCCTCATGACTAAGAGAGACCTCTAGGCACCAGCAAAACAGCTAATACTGAAGACCCGTTTTTAAGGTCAAGGTCTAACACGACCAGGTTGTCCTGGTCAACAGCAAGTGAGTGCTGTCCTGTTTCTGTAGTGAGAGGGCTGAGACACATAAGCTTTACAGGAAAACATCCAGAGGGGAAGATTTATGTATTTGCCATGAAAAAAAGGAGGAACACCAATTCTCATATCAAATGAACTTGGAGTGCTTTATGTTAAAGAAATAAATGCATCCCCATGGAAAAAGAGTGCAAATATTTGCATTATTTGTATGTCGTTCAACTATCTGGCTACATGTGCATGGTATATTTAATGCATGCTTTACAGTAATAAGTTTGTTGCATACTGTTGGATAAAGTCACTAATAGAGATTTAATAGGTGCACAGTATAAAATTCAGCCTTCTAATTTACCATCATCATTTTATCTTTAGCTATAACTAATAATTATAAGAAACATTTCTGTCCCAAATAGTCTCAAAGGAGTTTATTAAGAAGATCTTCACATTTAAAAAAGCTGCCCTGATAGTGTCCGTGTTTCACAGGAAGGAAAATAAGAGGAAAAAAAAAAAGAGAGAAAAAAAGCAAAAAAGCAAAAAAGAGAAAGAGAAAAGGACAGCTCTTCTGCCAAAATAAATCAATTAGCTCATGGATTAAATGTTTCCTCAGAAACGCATAAAGACAGGGAGTAATGTTCTCCTTTTTGTTGGAGGAAGTTTTAGGACACAAATTCTGTTTCTTGAAGTGTATCTATATTATTTTTTCTTTGGCATCAGTCCTCTCAAATGCTGCTGGTGTTGTGAAAATATAACTATAGGTCCTACACTGGATGCACAAACAGTTTATAGACTACAGGTTGGGTGCAAAAGAGCCAGTCGGATTCACGAATAGCACGAGCTATAGTCCAGTGCTGGATTCACAAATAGTCTAGGAACTATAGGTCTGGTGGATTGGTAGATTCAGGATTTAATAGTATCTAGAAACTATAATGTGTCATATCCCTTTTTTCACAAAAGTACTTACCATATTATAGAAAATGAGATTAGAGCTAGAAATTTTTCTATCATTTTCTTTCACTGACCCATTATTTTTCCTTTACAGTCATTTCTTACCTCCTAGGAACAAATAACAGAAGAGACACGATAAATAAGAAACTAACCACGAAAAGCATTCCAAGGAATCTTGCCCTAAATATTGAAAAAAAAAGATGGAAGTTATGAAACTGGAAAGCAATATTGGAAAGTAAATAGTATGGTAGAATATTTAACATTTTCTTACCACTTTTGTTTCAGACATACTTTAATATATAAATTGCCTGGATACTAAGCTTTCAATTGAAACTTTCTTTTCTGATTTGATTTAATTTCTCATCTTCTTACCTGTGTTCTTGTCAGATAGATGCAACACTTATTCTTAGAATTTGTCTGTTACTATCAGTGCTATTTATATGATTCTGTGTTTTATTATTGTGACTGAAATGTTCTAAGACTGATTCTATTCATTGTGATAGTGAAGACAATTTTATTGTGTTACATTTGGTTCAGGATTCGAATGCTATTAATTTGGAAGGGGATTTCAATGCAGTCATCCTGCCCCCCTCATGAAATCAGTATTTCTAAGCAGCTTCAGAATTTCTTTTCTGATAATTCTTTACAGTCACTAGTCTGAGTTGCAAAAAGACTTTGATAACGTACTATGAGATGAATCTTGCAAAGCAGAAGGAATGAGTTTTACTGATTTTGGTGGAGATATCACAAACGTCATTATGATTGAATGAATCTTCTAACAGGAACCAGCTGATTTTATAGACAAAAGTCCCGATCCTCACTTTGATAAATCTTTTCTTATTTGAATGAAGATTGCAGTATTGGACCCACATGGAACTTGGTCAGAGGCCAACAATGTGCTGTGAATGGAAACATCAGTTAGTGATTAGAAATCTGACTCTATTGTTGTGCAGATTTACTCTAGCTATTGTCCTATAAGAGTGAAAAAGGGCAAGTGAGGTAAAACCCCTTTTCCCCCAATAAGAATTGCTTTTCATCCATGCTCACAAGACCCCTATGTGCTCGTTTACTGCAATGGCCTGTTGTACATGAATGGCTGTATGCATCATTTGCACAAAGATGGGAGCAATCTGCAAGTGCACATCCTACTCCTATAAACTCCCCAGGAAGGCTGGGCATCTGGCTCAGGTGCTGTCATCAAAATGTGTCTGTGCGTGGCAGTTCACGGTAGGTGCTCCAAAAGTATTCCCATGATCTCTGCAAGGAGGGGAGTGCTCAGCTGGAAGATCCTAGGACTTCCACTCTAGCACCTCAAAAGGTCCTTGTCAGCCACAGAGTGACTTAGCAGGATTCTGGGTCAAGCTTGAAGAAGACAAAATGTAATTAAATACTCTCCTGAGAGTTATAGGTCAAGTATTAAACACTGGGCAAGACTGTCAGCCCAAAAGCTTTCTCTGCTATATCAAGATCTTGGAGAAACAGCTCAATTCATGACATTTATGAGGAAGTGAGAGTTTTTCAGTTATTTGTCTCCCATGGAACCAAAACTAGGAACAGATTCAGCACTGCCTCTATTCCCAAAACTTAGCTCTCTGAGTTCAATGAGCTCTTGCTCTATGCTTTGGTGACTTCCACTGACAAAGTGCGATTGGATACATCTCCACCATTAGTTTACAGATACTGCAGTCATTGCTCACACTGGATCACAAAACATATAGAACTCCTGTAAATGTGGAAATACCATCAGATATCTTTATTCACTATATTATCCAACGACAACTGCAAACGGGCATTTTAGTAGTTTGTCAAATCCTATCAGGATGGTGGGTTTATCGTTGAGTTCTGGCCAAATTGCTAGATTTGGATTTAGAAAGCAGGCTGTCCTCATTAATAGGCACTTAATTAATAGCAGTGGCGAGTCTCTGGAAAAGCTACTCATGCTTAATAAGTCTTTTGTGTCTGGCTTCTGGAAAGTTTTGTATTAGCAGAAACGTGACAGAACACAATTCAGGCAGCAGTGAACATATTCTTACTAAATGGCTACTGTTGAAATGGAATCTTTATCAAGCAAGAATATACCTGAGCTCTAAAGTCCATTACAGGATTAGCACTGACCACTCTGTTTTCAGATGTGTGATGGGAAAAATTGTGTGTTTTGGTACATATGAGGTCCTTAAGGGGAAAATAAGTGTGTGGAGCAGCTAGAGAAGGCTGCATTTAGTGGCATCCAAAATAGAAGTCCATTGGGTCAAACTAATCTCTGGCTTATTCTCAGGCAGCTGAGTAACCACTTGTATTTTTGTCCTGTCACTTTTCCGTCCCCACTCCCAAAGCTTCATTATGACAAAACTATTAAGAGCATTTCACTTCCCCTCTCAAAAGAACCTGGATGGACCTGCACAAGGGTGCCTTCTGTGGGGTATTAAATATGAATTCCAAGCTGTCCTCAAGGAAGAACAGGTGTACAAATCTCCAAATGAAACACCCTGGGAGGTAGAAAGGAAAGCTTTACATCTTTAGTCCCTACCTCCCTACTTCTTGGACTCATGAAGTTGAAAAGAATTCAGCTCTTATGATTTTAGGTATTTATTTCTGCCACTTATGTACATTCTAAATTTTAGGACATTTCTTTGACCATATTTACTTCTCAAAGAAGCTTTTGGAAGTGATATTATTGTTATATTGTGAATCTTTGGCAAAATGAATAAAGTTTTAATATGCAACAAAACTTCAATTTATTTTTTTTAATGAACAAAATTTTGATTCTTAGACCAGCAACCTTAATGAATTACAGAGTTGTTGGCTTGCTAAACTATTAGATTTTTCAAGCTGCCTTCCTGTACTTCCTTCACGCTGCACATTTATATATGTTTTCATACATGAAGACAATGACTTCTTGCTTTCTGTAGATCAACACAAGGTTATTTTGCCCTCCCTGTGTGGTGGTGGTGTTCTCTCTTCCTCTTCAATATTTGATCTGCTTAATACTACAGGAGCTAACATTTTCTGATATCACTGCTTAAGCTGAAGAATAGCTGTGCTTCTAACAAAATTATTATGGATAGAAAAAAAGGGGGAAAGTGGCAGTTGTGAAGAGCAATAAAAACGTACTACAGAATCTTTTTACCAAAAGGTGATCTACATTATCAAAGTCCCTGAGAACTCTGCTTTACAGTTTAATACATTTAACAAAATTTATATATATATATATATGTAAATATATATATTCCAGGATTTTGTTAATCTCTATGCAACCTTAACAGTAATAGTGTTTTATGTTTTAATTTCCTTAAAGGAAAGTCATCTTTGGAACCCATGAATGCTTCAATGTTTTGGAAAGATCTAAATATATGTCAAATATCTGTTGAGATTCATGGTTTTTTTCATCCACTCAGCAATAATTTCACGTATTATTTTGAGAAAAAGCACTACATGTACTGTAAATAATACAGAAAAAAAAAAGTATTATCTGATAAGCTGAAATAGCTCTGTCTGTTGGTTAATTACCCAAATACTAAAGAAAAATTAGGCTAATGATTTCCAGACAGTTGTTATGCCATATCATGTTAAAGCAGCTGTTAACCATATGCACTACTGTAGTTCTGCTTATATTAACCATTATGAGATTTTCCTTGGGGAAAAATGCTCACGTGCTTGCAGAGAACCTCCATGCCCTCTTTTTAAGTGAAATAAGTTGGTCATTCTTAGAGCATGGCAAAAAAATTGTAACAAATCACTTGGTGATCTTCTGCTTGTGAATGGAGATTGTATTTTCCAAAGTCACCATGCACCCAAGGAGCTGAACTCTGGTAGCTGCAATAGAGCAGAGGGAACACTAGGAGAGCCTCCAAAACCAGCCTTGGTGTCACTGCACCGGTGCGGCGCTGATTCTGGTGGCCTTGTGGCTTTGGGACACAAGGTCATGTTTCTTCATGGCACTGCACCATGATGTATCTACCCATCAGCTCATCTGAGGCTGACGTGGCAATCCCTGACACTGTTGTTTTACACAGGAGTATGGACCTGCGGTGGGATGGGGTTTCATCCGACCTTTTCCTTTCTGTTGTTTTGAGAGGGAGAGAGACAGAATGATCCATTAATTCCTAGGGGCTTATGGTGGCAAATATCACAGTGATAACCACCAGAGAAACAAGATCTATGGAGAGAGGCCATCTCTTTTATTAGGCTGACTAATATCGTAGCAAAAAAAGAGATGAGCTTTCCGGTCATAACCCCATTGTCAGGTCCAAGACAGAAGCCTGTTTTGAGGACAACTTGTGAATGACAGTTCATTGTTGGGGGTTTTTTGTGTATTTTCCCTTCTTGCTTAGAGTGTAAGAAGATACCATGTACTCTTTATAAGCATTGTCTCATTTTTCTTAAAACATTAAAATTTCAACATGATGTACATCTACTACCAGTTTGATGAATATAAACCATTTTATCTTATCAAACTTGCAGAATAATTTATAATCTTGTATCATCCTAAGGAAGGGTAGCTATATTAACTCAGGATGAGATGACATTTACACTTATTTTAGGGATATCTGTCTGAATTTGTTACAGCTGCCTTTTGTCCTCAGTTGCATTCACCTTCCGTGTGTATTCAGGCAAATGCTGAGGAAAATAAATGAACTTCAAGATGAAAATGGTTTTATTGGATAAAGATCACAGAAATGTTTTGTCTTACAATACCTACCCTGGTCACAGTGTGAATGATTCACATCTCTTCTCTCTGCCTCCTAATTCCAGACCTTAGAAGAAGGCAGTTGACAGGGATATCATCTGTAAGATATAAGTCATAGTCCTTCTATTCAGGGTGTGTAAACCCTGGGTGTTGCACACCAAAAAGACATGGTGGGCATGAGAGGAGGACACCAACAGTGGGCAAAGGTCTAAAATTCCACCTTACAAATAATGGCTGAAGGAATTTATATTGTTTAGTCTGCAGAAGAATCAAAAGGAGTTGTGAAAATAGCCTTCAGATACATGAGGGTAGCAGCAAGAAGAATGAAAAAAAATTCCTTTGCCCTTTGTGCATAAAAAAGGAGGTAATTTAAACAAGGAATAACTCTCTTAGGTAGCAGAACAGTAAGAATATTTTTTCAACTGTAATAAATAACCAGGCATTGAAGTGGATTGTCTAGGGAAACTGTGAGGCCAAATTATCAAAAGGACAAAAGAACAGGTTAGAAAAGCAAATGGTAGGAATGATGTACATATAGTTATATGCCCTACCATGTTGGAAGTGGATCAGCTAGATAAAATCTTAGTCTCCCTTATAGGTGCTTTTCCTCTGACCTTATGAGTGATAACTGTGTGATGATGGCAAAAAAATGCACAGAAATTATATCCTCCAAAATAAGTTTTCTCTCCCCAGTCTTAGTGCTTGACAGTGAATAAACAAAGGATTTTTTCCCTTTAAAAATTGTTAGTGTTTTTAATCTCAAACCTGACTGTTGTGATATAATGGTGTTATACTAGCACAGCTCAGTCACCCTCACAATGGTGAATAACTTAATTCCACAAGTGTATTATTAGGTTATACTATAAGATTATTGAACAGAAGAAACCCACTGGTTCAGTGCAGAGAAATATCCAGATGACAGAAGCTTCCTCTGTGTCCTAGTGGTATTTCTGAGGCCAAACAATTTCTCTCAGCAACCCAACCGCTTGCTCAGATGTCTGTTCCTGCTTGTGATAGATCTGAAAAATTATGCTTTGCAAAGAGACCAAACCTGCTCAGACAGTGACAAACAATTTGAAAATAACTGGTCTGACCGGGTGTCCGAATTGCTGACAGAAAGGAAATGTTCATGTGTGCAATGAGCATAAAAGATGAAAGCCCTTCCCTGGTGCTGTTCTTCCACTGAAGCCCTTACTTCGACCTGTGGGCTCAGTAGATGACCTGTGAGCAGAGAACAGGGAGAGTATAAGAAAACAGTTCCTAGGAAAGCTTATTTTCTGAAGGAAAGTCTGCCCAGATGTTGCAGTCATATTTCTTCATATTGCCTGCTAAAAAATGTGTAAAAAGTTAGTAAAGTGGTCTGGAAAAACAGTAAATTTTGCCTTTTGGATACAGCAAAACTGTATTAATATTTATAGTGCATATTTATGCATTTTTCTCTTCATGTATTTGGGTCCACCCAGGACAAAAACTGCAGGGCTGGGAGAGCTGTGCATGTCTCATTCACACCCCTCCTTTCTTCAGTGTGCTATGGCATCAAATGGCCCTAAGGCCAAGGATTTTGCTTCTGACTCCTCAACTTTTCTTGCTAGGTGGGAACCCTGCACAGCCTGACTCTTGCCTTCAGCACCTCCTGGCACAGATATCACCTTGCATGTGAAGTATTTCATACTGAACGTATACTGGGACAGTGACCACTTCACCCCATGAGCAGCTAGAGTGCTAAACACAACAATACTGTTGGCTGGTTTAAAGAGCTCTACCCTAGCAAAAATAACTCCCAGAACTGTATCCACATGTCTGTTGGTCCATTAGTCTTGTTTATCTCAGAAACTAGGGAGAGAGTTTTTTCAGATATTTCCCATGGGCAAAGAGCTTTCTATGACCAGAACATCAGGAGATACTGCTTTAAATGATCTTGATCCTGCAAAATTACGTGGGTTTTAATCCATTATCATGCCTTTTTGATAGTTAAATCTAAATAAAAGTGTGTTCCAATCCTTTTCATCCTGTCCTCCAAACTCTTTACCAGTGCAATGGCCTGCTATGGCTGCAGCAAAATCCTGGCTGGAGTAAGTCTTAATTAGCTGCCAATGATGTCATGTCCATGTCTGTGTTAAAGGCACAGGGCTAAGTATTTGTCCTTATTTAATGTACTGTAGAAATTCCATTTAGGGATAGCATTAAGATGCTTCAGAGCCAATCTTGTATTTCTCCCATAGTTGAGACACTTGGCCTTCAGCCTTCTGACACTACCCCAGTTGTGCTATAATGGTCAGAAATATACTGCCTGTTGTGTTTTATTGCTCATGTGAAAACGGTCCAATTCCTTGTCAGTTGACAAAGGAGGAGCGCTGCAGTGAAGGATTGCACAGCAGTGTGTCTGGGAGCGATGTTATTTCACACCAGCAGCAATCTTTCAGTGTTTGCGCGGCAGCCCAGTAGAGCCTTGGTGCTCTTGCCACAGAGCAGAGAGCAAACCCCATTGTAGTCATTCTCTCTGCCAGAGAGACTAATGCATGCCAAACATCTCCCGTCAACACATTTATTGAACATTAAACCAGCAGAATAGCATTGAATGAAGTCCAGTAATTTTATAGGATATATTTTAGTCACTAGACTTTGAAGACTAGTCCAATGTTAATTATAAAGTTTCTGTGTCTGGATAACATATTGTTAACAGTTATTTTGTAAGTGCTAATGGCAAGATGGAAGATTTCCAATAGTTTTATTGAGGAAGTCGCAATTAAAATGTTGAGCACTGCAACATATATACAAAATAAAAACAATCCTGCATACACAGCACTTTGCGTCTAAAAAAAAACTCCAAACCAGAAAAAACAGGGATGAATATTTTCTTTCGAAATAAATGCAACCATTTTATTTCTAAAAAGTTTTGCTTTTGGAAAAAGCCCCAAATGTTGATTTACTTGCCAACTTCAAATGTCACAAGCCTTGAACAAGTTTGACATTGTTTAAAAGCACATCGTGAAACTATTAGAAAGCTAAGACAAGTTGCTATGTTATGTTTTTCCACACTCAAAGAGCAACAATGTGTTCTCAGTTTGAGTAATTTTTTTTAGATTAAGGGAAACAAAACAAGAAAGAACAAAAGCAGAGTGTTCATAAGAGTGTGTGGATGTGTCTACACAGAACAATTTTTAATGTGTGAGTGGAAAAAGGTGCTAGGCAAGCGTTGTCCCACAAGGTCAGCTGGGCACACTGATGTTTCCATGCCTGCATGCAGTAACTTAAAAAAAGGACTGCCTACAGCTCTGTATCAGCCATCAGTTTGCAGGTTCAACACAGATTTTGTTTTGCAGAGCAAATGTCTACCACCTGCTGAAAAAAGGAGTCCTGGTGGGATCTAGAGTTGAGATGGGAGTTGAGCAGCACAGGGGCTGGCTGTTAGTGTGAAGCTGGTCAGTGTGAGTCTCTTAAACCCTGCAAGCTGAGCAGGAGCTGTGGCTCCAGCCATTTGAGTGGGTTTATGTTTGCTTGCAACATACCTGTTTTAATCTAAACCTGCTGCAGTGGGCAGGTTTTAAGGCCCTTCCTTAACGCTTTTCCAGACAGCTCTGTTTCCAGATAGCTTGTTGAGGCTGGATTTCAGACCCTCTTCTGGTTGAGTAGATGTGAACTCTGGGGAGTCAAAAGCTGCTCTGGGCTCCCAGGGCATGTCCTCAGCTCCCCTGGCAGACCCAGAACAAGACCCCAGAACCCTTTTGGCAGCTGCAGGTGTCTGGAGAGAATAAGGAGATGCATTTCCCAATTTTCTAGACCCCTGAGTATTGATCGGTCATAGCAGAGCCACCCTGGATTCCCCTCTCCTTCCCTCCCTCCTCCTCCTCCTCTTTTCTCCCTGTGGTCTGGCCTCTACACTGTCTTCCTCGCTGAGAATTTTCTATTTTCAGTTCACTGCCTCTCCTATAGAGAAAAGATGCATCAAAGGTTTTATATAGAATTTTGAAATACAGATTCATTTTAGAATAGATAGAATCCAAAGAAAATCCCTGGGATAACAAATACCAACTTTGGGCACTTGACTGAAGCATATTAATCTTCTGTTCTCTTTGTAACCTTAGGAAATTGAGTGATGCAACTCCAAGAGGCAAGTCTTGGAGGTCTGAATCACCTCTGGAGTGAACTTTCACTCTCTGCTGTCTACAGAGAAGTCAATTCCTAGCCCAAGTGCAGCTTGAGGTTCCTGAGGTTTTGGTGGGGCAAACCTGGACCATCTGTCCCAACATCTGCTTGCTTGTTTGCTCACACAAACCAGCAAACCAAAGATGTGAAGGTACACTAGCACAGCAAACAGCAACATAAAAACCCCAAAATGAATAAGAATCCAGGACAAAATGTTCCCTGCCTGTTGTTCCTATCTTTCCCCTTGTATTTCCACAGGAGGAAAAAAAAAACTCAAAGAGGAGGGAATCACTGCACTGGATCTCCTTTTTTCCCCCCTGCCTCTCTTTTTCCTTTGGCAAAGGAAATAAAAGGTAGCAAGGACATTCTGACCAGACTGAATACCCACACATCATGCATGGTTCTCCAGTGTGACTTCTGTGGCAGAGCAAAAGAACTGGATTTTGGGGCTCCTTGCAGTCCCTGGGCAAGTTGTAGCAGAAGCCATTCAGCTTCCTGTAAAATTCAAAGCTGTGATGCATCAGTGATGTCTGGCTGGACACAGGGGAATGTACTAGTTTGAAATCAAACCAGTGGGAGATTGCAAGTCAGAATTATAATTTTAATAGGAGAAAATTAAAAGAAATAAATAAATGCAGTAGTACAAGGATACTGACAAAAGTCAGAATACAACCTGACACTCCATGGTGGTGGCAGTCCAAGCAAAGCGGTTCTGTTGAAGCGGTGATCCTGTAGAAAGAAGGTCTGAAAGTCCAGCAGTAGGTCTTGTCTTCTGGGAGTCCAGCAGGCAAGTCCTCCTGTGGTGTTCAGAATCTCAGTTTATATCCAGGATGGGATAGTTGACTCCTCCCTCTGGGCGGAGCATCCACAATGGGATGGTGAGTCCTGTGATAAGGCACTGATGGGCCATTAACAGGAGATAGTCCAAGGGGGAGTTATTTCTGAGTCATGGGGTGAGGCACTGATGGCCCATTCACAGGAGATAGTACAGAGGGAGAAGGCAGGGAAAACTGCTCCACCTGGTTCCAACAGCTCACAAAGATGGTAACAGAATACACTTCAACCCAGGACAGGGAAATATGCTAATGTAGAGCTGAAGTAGCTCAATCCTGCTGACCTCCTGTGAGAGCCAAATTCTTTTTCAATGAGCTTTTAAAAAACACTACCTCTCCTCTGCAGTGCAAAGTGCATCTTACAGAACATTGTTTGAGGGCTCGACACCTCTGAGCATTGGGGAAGTTTGGCTTCACACCATCCATGATGTACCTCAGCTGTGCCTCTCATGCAGCAGTAGCCAGTCTTTTTAGTCCCCTGCCCCCTTTCTAATTTTTTCAGGGAGTATGCCCATCACCACAAACAAGGATTCTGGCAGTAGGAAGTTGTCTGTTTCAGCTGCAATTTCCAGGCCCTTTCAGAGTAGTGTACAATTTCCAGCTGACATTTGGGCTGAGACCCACCCCACATTTGAATGGCACCTCAAGTCTTTTCCTTGAAATTACTAACCTGTCTGATTTTAGACACTGAACTTTGCCCCAGAGGAGATCCCTGGGCTTGGTCTCAGAGAGGGGTAGGCTAGTCCGTCGGGTGTGGCCTGGTGCCTCCTGCCAGCTCTCATGAGCACCTCCTGCATGGAAAGGTGGGTGGATTTTGCTCCTAAGGGAGCCCAAACTGAGACACATGGACATGAAACTCTTACCTCTGCTTCTGCTATTGTGGGGATCTGCAGGCACATCACCTGTCAGACACATGGTTCCTGAAAAATAGGCATTAGCACCAGTTTTAGCACCAGGTTTTGTGAGCACTGTTCAGGGTGACGAGTCCTGAACTGGGCAAGGAGTGGCTGTCCTGGGAGAAGCAGTCGGAGTGCCCTCAAAGGACACACTTCAGCTAGTCCCTGGGCTGCACAAAGGGACCAACCAGTATTAGCCATCATATGGAAAATACGGTAGTGATAAAAGAGCACTTTTGAGATCTTCAGCTGTAAAACCTGCCACAGACACTTTTCTAAATCAATCCAAGCTTTATGTATAACTTGATAAAAGATTTATTAGGTGAAGGATAATAACTATGTTGAAATGAAAGCTATGGAAAATAAAAGTAATATACCTGTAAATAGTATGCTATGTTATACTGAGCTGAACTAAATAAGAGCTTGTCTAGGACAAGTTCCTCCATACAAGGCAATCACCAAAAAAAAAAAAAAAAAA
>VYXC01005164.1:56098-71981 GCA_013397175.1 Platysteira castanea | reverse complement strand
AACAAAACACCATCACCAAAAGTCGCTGTGTCAGCCGACATGGGTGAATTCTGGCCCTAGTCTGGTGCCCACCACACCACAACTTCCCAGAATCACTGTCTTATGTCCATTTTCTGTCGGCTTATATACTGTTTTTTCGCCCTGCGGCGACTCTGCAGCTTTGTCTTGTACTATGATGACATCAGTCCTACGTGCGGTTTTCAAGCTGAATGTAGGCAGAATGAAATAATCGCTGAAATTCCGCTTTGCCATGATATCGGAGTTGGGGATCTCGCGTGCGGAGCCTTCTTCTCTCCGGTGTAAAAATAGAAACAAAGGACTTCCCCTCGCTGTTATGGGTGTGACAAAAGGAGAGTCCGTGTTGATATTCTGTTAATTTTCTGGCTTCGCTGAAGATGATGAGTACTTCACACTGATCAAGATATGCCTTCCATTTGCAGGTTTGGGTGGGCACCTAGATTCCCAGATTTGATTCCCGGAATCAGTCCTTGTAAATGCAAATGCCTATTTTCTTCTTTTGTGTTCATTTAAGCAACCAGGGAACCTCTCAGTTTCGCCATAGGATGATAATAGTGTGCTTTTATATTTATATCTTATATCTCTTATACATTTATCATTTTTCTTTTTTTATAGTGTAATTTTTAAGGAATAACTTAACAATTTTTTAAACTAACAATATAATACTAATAGTACTTAGGAATTCCTGAGATGGTTGAAAACAGAACCCTCAAAAAAATAAGCATACTTAAAAAAAAACACTGGCCATTTTTAACTCACATCATAATATTAATAGCACTTAGAAGTTCCTGAGATGATTGAAACACAATTTCTCAAAGTGAAAATATTCAAGAGTTAGCTAACAAGTTCTAACTAATAGTGGTTTTACAGAGGCGATTGTAACAATATTTTTGATGTAAAAACACACACATGTATCACAACAAACACTAACATGGGATCGCTAAAACAACTTAAGAATTATTACAATGCTTGAAACGTAAGCATACATAAAGTATCACACATTCATATCGAGGTAGAGATAAATGGACAGAAACTGGGGCATACATCTAGTAAATTCTAATTCCATGACAGAGCTTCCTTTTGATTTAATGATTTAACCCCCACAAGCACGAATTTTATGCATTTCATGTATATCATATCTACACTGCCTTCTCCAGCAACTCTTTTCCAGTTCTCTTTATTTTTAAATATGGCTTGTATTCACTTGGGTTCCCACTATGCATGTTTATTTTAACAGCACCTCGACTGCTCTCTGTGATTACAGGACATTAAAACCCAAAGTATTTTACTGAAAGTAGTTTCACACCAGCTATCAGTTATCTGATATTCCTTCAGATTTCCTTTAAATTTCCTTTCTATTATTAGGATGTATAGGAGACCAATTAACTCCAGAGTTTCCACCGCTAGAATTGACCTGACTTCCAAGCACGAAAGTCTGTCTTATTTGTTTATCTATTTATTTGTATATTCCCATAACCAGCATTTTGACCTGAAACTCAAAGTTCTTGGCAACTGCTTTGTTGTACATTTCACAGTAGGCAGAGCATGTAATTTTGTACGTCTGTTTATCAACTGCATGTGAAGTGTGGCCTTCCAGAACAGCTGCATGTTTTATTGAGACCAAACAGCCTCTCCTGCTAAACCACTTAGCATTATCACAGGATCACAGAATCATAAAACACCTTGAGTTGGAAGGGACACACAAGAATCATGGAGTCCAACTCCTGGCCCTGCACAGGACAACCCCAAGAGTCACACTGTCACCGAAACAGCGAGAAAACCTGAAACTCTCCAACAACATATTTCAGTGTTGGAGAATTTAGGCATTACTTTATTCTGGCTAGGATGTTATTCTGGCCAAGATGTGCAATTGAAATTATTTCATCCACACATGCCCCGGTTGTGCAGAAAATCATTCCAGCACACATGGTTCTTTACCTGATTTTTCACATATTTATGCATACAAACCCCAAAGAAATTCTCATTCATTGTTCCAAATTACAGAGTTCTTAGTATTCGATCTCCTATTTGTTATTGACCCCTTCCCTTTCAATGCTAAATTGGTCCTCATTCTTTGGTTCTCTTATCAATCTTTTCCCAGCTCCAGGGGGTAATGTTCGCTAAATGTTCCCTTATCTCCTGTGTATCTTCTGGCTACGCCCAATCTGTTGATTTCAAACTAGTCAGACCTCGCCCAGGCTCGGTGAACAAAGTCTTTTGAAGAGAAACTTCAATTCCCCTCCCCCTGGGCAGAGGCGAACAAACCCCTGACTAAAGTTACATAATTAAAAGTTGTGTCATTTCCGTGTGTCTGACATCATTGTCCAAACACTTCTCCAACTCTGTCAGGCTGGTGCTGTAAGCATTTCCCTGGCAAGGCCATTATGGTTGACATCTAACATCATAAACTGCGAGATAGCTGAGCAAGTCAATGATACATCAGGTGAACAAATGGCTGGCAGGTCAGGGTCACAGAGTTCTAGTAACTGGGGTTACACCAGGCTGGTGCTCAGTCACCAGCAGGGTTCTGCAAAGCTCAGTTTTAGGTGGTGCCAGGATGATTTTTGCTTTTTCATATACTCCTCTCATATCCTCCTTCATATACACTCCTATGCAGCTTTTATGTATCCCAAACGCTTTTAGCCCACATATTTGTAATTCCCTATGTCTGATAACTAGCTTAGACCCAAAGTTCTGTTAAGCCAGGAGACAAAACATCTTGGAGGCCTCGCAGCTGAGGGTCAGATTGCCCCAGACACCAAGGTCGTCTCCAGAACACATTCTGTAAACCAAGATAGACCCATGCAGGGGAAACATTCCTCAAAAGGGGGCTCTCTTGAGCCTCCCATTGGGGAATCTGTGATAGATATGCTAATGTGCAAGGTCTATAATTGTATGGGCAAATAATCACGGCGGGGGGGGCATTCTGTGCGTTCTCCGGGGGCACTCTGCGGGGTGCTCCTGCCTGGATGCATCTAAGGATCCTTAATAAATATCGAGGTAAAACCCTTTTCCCCTCTAACTGTGTTTGCTTTTAATTCTAAGCCTAATGGATAAGGCATCATAGGGTCAGTGCTTTTCAATGTTTTTATAAATAATTTGGATCCAGAAGGCAAATGTACGTAAGCAAGTTTGCCGGTGACACCAAATTAGGAGGAGCCATGGACTCCCTACAGGGCAGAGAGGCTGTACAGAGAGATCTGGAGAGCTGGGCAATCACTAACCATTTGAAATTTAACAGGAGCCAGCGCCAGATTCTCCCCCTAGGGCAAGGTAATCTGGTTTATACATACAAACTGGGGGATGAGAGTCTGGAGGGCAGCCCTGCAGAAAGATATGGTGGGTGGGTGGTGTTGGGCTGATGGCAAATTGAATCTGACTCAGCAGTGCCCTGGCAGCCAGGAGGGCCAGTGGTGTCCTGGGAGGCATCAGGCACAGCATCATCAGCTGGGCAAGGGAGGGGATTGTCCTGCTCTGCTCTGCACTGGGGCGGCCTCAGCTCGAGGGCTGGGGGACAGTTTTGGGTGCCACAATATGAGAAGGGCATAAAGCTATTAAGGAGTCGAGAGGAAGGTTACCAAGGTGGTGGAAGGTCTCAAGGGCAAGATTTACAAGGAGCACCTGAGGTCACTTGGTTTAATTAGCTTGGAGAAGAGAAGGCTGAGGGGTGATTCCATCGCAGCCTGCAGCTTCCTGGTGGGCAGTGCAGGGGATGTGCTGATCTCCCCTCTCTGGTGAGCAGCAGCAGAACGAGGAAATGGAACAAGGCTGCATATATGCTTTATTTTTAGGTAGTCCAGCAGGGAGTTGGACTTCATGAGCTTTATGGGTCCGTTCTAAATTGAGATTCTCTATAACTCTAGGGTTCCATAAGCTTCTCACAGGTTGTTCAAATTTAAAGCCTGGAAGATGAACACTTCTCTCTAAACTCAATGTCAGTTTTGAAAAACAAGGATGTGCCTTGACTTACCAATTTAAGCTGCCTTAAATTTGCCTCATGTTTGTCACTGTTGCAATCAGTAGTTTCAGAAAAGACACCACCCTGATAAACCACACTGCTGCATTTAAACAGGTATTGTGTTTCTACCTGCACACCAAGAGCTTCCTACAAAAAGTCTGAGAAAGCTGCTCCAGGTGGTAACAGCCACAAAAAATGCAAGTGACAGATCTTTTGAACTGAGAGGTGATAGTAGCATTAATTTTATCAAGTAATCTCCTGTTTCTCAGCCATAGGTCTATTGTTTCTCGAAGAAGAACTCTTCAATGCTAAGAAACACGTTTGAACACATTGAATAATTGTAACTTCACAACATTCAAATACTATGCATCAACTAATTTCTCTTGTGAATTTTGTCCCCACATTAAGTCTGAGGGTTACAGCAAGAGCTGGCTCATTCTTTATTCAGAAGAATATTTCTCAAAGAAATTAGGTTTTTTTCAGTTGAAATAAATTTTTTTCCATAGGAAAAAAAATCACCTGAGGTGATTTTTATGATTATCTATGGAAACTACTCTTATCTGTCTGTATGCTTTTTTTAAAAGCTCATCTGTTGATTTTGTTATCCCATACAAATTTTGGACCTGTTGGTTTATTCAAATTAAATTTATTATTTAAAATTTAAAAACTGAATTTCTAAAAATTTTGTGAAAGCAATGATTGAAAACAGCAGAAGCAGCAGAAAAAGTTTACTCATACTCCTTGGCCCAGGTAAGACTCTACCATGATAAAGAAAGAGAATCTCAACCACCCAGCTTTCCTTCTGTTCTGACAATGAGAGAAACTTGAGTCAGAGCTTCTGATTATCTGCATGTGCAAATAAAATCCACACATCTATTCATCAGATGCAACTCTTCTAAGCAGTAAAAAAAAAAAAAAGCTGCTTTGTTTTGTTTTGTTTTGTTTTGTTTTTGTGTGTTTTGTTTTGTCTTCTCAGGTTTTCTTNCTATGTTTTCTTTTTTTTTTTTTTTCATTTTATTTTAAGGTGATTTTCATTTTTGGAAGAAAAAAAGATCAAACCTTTCCCTTTTTTTAAAACTAAAGAGAAAAACCTTGAAGCATAGGATGTAAAAGACTATTTTTTCTAATGTTTTTATTTTTAAAAGTATTTTTGAAGTAGATAGAGAGTTTTTATTTCTACTTTCTGTACTTGGAAATCTTTTTTCTGTATTTCTTATGAACACTGAGACATACAATCAGCTTATGATTCTGCCAGTTAACAAGGGACCTTAATACAGTCAACATAAAGACTAATTTAGTTCTCACAGGATTAATTAAGCTGATTTGAAGGAGCAGAAAATTTACTTTTCTTTAACTCAGATTGTTAAAATGATGCTTTAATAATATTATGCCTCATTTATAATTTAAATGAGGATTCTCCTCATTTAATTAGTTTATTTTCTTATGAAAGGAAAAATTTTAAAAAATTGTGAAGAGGGAAAAATGAAGTTCAGAACTACAGCCTCTTTGTCAAAGAAAGAGTTTACGTTATGAATATATATAAATTCAGTACAGTGATGTGTCATGAATTGATGCAGTAATTTTGTTTCTGTCACATCACTGTAAGTTCCATTCCTTCAGCAGCCTACTGATTTATTCAATTTTGTTTGCATGGGTCAAACATTATGCTTAAAATAAAAGCACAAAGAGAAAACAACAAATGGAGAACAAAAGGGGAGAAAAAACCAAAAGCAAATTACAGCATGGAAGAGGGAGAGATAGAGCAGAGGTTTCTACAGGTGAGACCCCAAGTCTCAAATTTGGATGAAGTGCCTGTTCCCTGGAAGGAACTTATCACTTTGGCTGTTAAGTCAGCCAAATAAACTCCACCAGTCTTTTGTCCCTAACATTGATATAATCCTTCAGTATATGCCTTTGGCTACAAATATGGCATGAAACAACAACTCTTTTGATAACTTGAAAGCTTCCAAAATGGCTGACAACCTCTCAAAGCACAATTCTAGGAGACTATTTTTAAGAGGATATTTATTGTTAGAGTAATCCTTCTGCCTGTGTCTAGTCAAATAGGCTCAGCTGTTTTGAGCTCAAATTGATCCTTACTTTTACCTGCCTTTTCTGCTTTGGTTGCTCATTCCTGTGGACTGCTTAGACCCACAAACCACTCACACAGAGTATCAGGATGTGGGGGAAAAAAAAAAGAGAAATAAATGGGGCGTGGTAAGGGGAAGTTTCTGAGGAGATTAGAAGTTGATTTACTCTTTTTTTAATTTGAGCAAAAAGACTGCAAAGCAAAAGAGCCCACCAGATAACATCTGCACTTGCATCTTTGCATTCGTGTAGAGTTATGGTTTCAGTTGAAATCATAACTACAAGAGGTCTCAAACAGAGTAAGCCTCCCATCCCAAAAAACCCAAGTCTGTTTCAGAGCTAGAAGTATGTAGACACCAAGTTTCACTTGTCAATGGTCACAGAATCAGATGAAACACAACCCTGAGAAAAAGAAATCTTACTGAGTGATCAGATCAGCCAGTAAGTTTAATAAGATTTGGAAGAGCAACCTCCTCATTGCATTTAATTTCTCATATTCAGGGAAAGAGATTTTAGGCATTATTTGCAAATAAATAATTTTGTACCAAAGACACCTTACTGTGTCTTCAGTGTCTAACATAACTTTCCCCATAACTTGTGAAGACTTGAATATCTGACCAGCTACTTCAGTGAAAGTGGATCACAGAGTGGTTAGGATTACTGTACATTTTCAGTTTCTGAGCAAGAACCATTTTCTTCTTTTACTATTTAGACTGACATGCTTTGAAATGGATCACATTCTATGTATTGTCTCTCAAAACTTTAAGGCAAACGTTTACTCATCTTAAAAATTCAAGCATGTATCAGTTCCAAATTCTGCAGCCTAGCATACTGCAATATTTTTGGAGAATCTTTTGATAGTTACTACAGGTTTGCTGTTGCTTTAGGTCTACCGTCCCAGACTGATGATAATGTTGGGATTGGTAAATCTCCCACTGATTATGGAGGTTTAGGACTTGGTACTAGCTGAAGATGTTAGATTGGTTTAATTTTGTGAACTTAGTGTGAAATTTTGTCACGTATAATTTTGAAATTCTCTTTAATCTTTTAACTGTATGACAAACTGCTATAATATATATTACTTATGTATCAGTAGTTGTCAGCTGTATTTAGCTCTTTTTAGTTCTGTTCACATTGATACTTACAGTCACATTTCATCCATGAATTAGAAGATAAAGAGAAGGAATGTATGTGCATTTGCACAGGAGCATACACTGCTATCACTTTTCAGATAACAGTCATCATCTCCATTTGTTTCACAAAGGGAAGAGCCAGAGACCCTTCCCTGGCTTAGGGTGTGACTAATCAGGGAAGAATTTCCAGGAATTAGGTGGGATTATGTTGGCCTGTCATGTCTCCCCATCCCCCTGCAGAAAATGATCATGAAACAAAACATCCTCCCCAGAAGTCTCTAACCTTCCCTTTCTCAGACATTCCCATCTTAACATAAAAATCCTCCAAATCATCCTATGTGATCACTCTTTCTCAAGAGATGTTGTTAGTTTGGGACAGGGAGTTAGTAGAAAGAGGACCTACATAGTTTGAAAACCCCAAACTGATATTGATGAGTTCATGGTAATAACTTCACTGTAATCCTGTTTCCCTCTAAAGCCCAATTTTCCAGACCCTCTCTAATCAAAATTTCTGTTTAGAGCCAAAATTTCTGTATTTCTTCTAATCTAAATGCATTTGTTCTGGAACCATTCCCAAACTAGAGTGGCCAGTGTCTTGTCCACAAAAACCTCTTCCTTGGGTCACAGTGAAGAGAGCCATCTCAGCTGTGGTCAAGATGTGGTCAAGGCTCAGTATGGCCCATGAATCAACCAACCTCTAAACAAACCAACCAAATAAACAAACCACTGGAGGGTACAGGAATTATGTACTATCTTTGGAATCTCAGCTTCCCTGGTGGTCTCCACTTCGTTCACAGTTCTCTTTCTGAGGCTCACCAATGTGTGCCAGAGAGGCAGAGTGCACACAGACACGATTCAGGTCCTTGATTTACATATTTTTAGTAAACATTTTTCTGCAGACTCCACCGTGGCTGTGTTTTCTTTCCTGGCTTTTTTGCTGGTTTTTGTTGTTGTTGTTGTTTGGGTTTTTTGTTTGCTTGCTTGTTTTGGTGGTTTTTTTGTTTTTTTTTTTTTTTTTTTTTTTTTTTAATGTGACAAAGAGCAACAGTACACTCACTTAAAAGATCAGAATTAATTAATCAGCAATTAGGCTGACTCACTGAATAAAGCAAGCCACAGGCTTCACATAGTGAGTCCTGCATCTAATCTTGAAATGAGCTGTTATGTCTCCAGATGTGTGTTGTCTCATATTTGTTCCAATGTTTAATTATATATCCTGTTAAAACAGCGATTCCTGCATGAACTTTCCTGATACCATCTGACAGACATTGTATCTCATTACACCTTCACCTCCAAGACAAAAGTGGCACAACTGCAGCTGTAAGAGTCAGTAGCATGCCCATGAATTCACACTCTTCCTCCTCTCAGAGGTTTCTTTGGTCAAAGGAATGCACCATTCCTGCAAGGGCATTTGTTGCTGAGTGTTTCTTCCAAGCTCTTGTGAAAGCAACATTGTATTTCCTCATATTTGCATGACTCATTTTGAAGAGTCATTCAATTTGCACACTGAAGACATGTAGGAAGTGGAGAAATAACTGTTGTGTGGAAGTAAATTTGCCTCTGCCTAATGAGAGCACTTTTCAATTGGATATGCTCCTCAAGTCTGCTGGGTGCCTGTTGCCATTATATCCACTTGTAACTTTACCTCTCAAGATTGCAATTTTTCCTACTGTCGCTGTAATGAGATGTAGTCTTTACTGCTTCTGTGTGTAAAGAGGCTTTTCCACAGAAGTGTTTCGATGACTAACACTACATGCTTGCTTTTCCTTGCAGCATTCTCCTCTAAATGTTTCTGTACCCAGCAACTCGGAACAGTAATTTACTGGTACAAATTTGTCTGTCCCTCTCAGTTCTATTCTGCTTTTCTCCAGCACTCTATTTCAGTATTTGAGCTCTATCAATGCAGTAATGTCATGCCTCACAAAAATCATAAAAGTTTTTGATAGTGCAAAGTGGTGTCCAGGTACTTTCCAAACACTGCTGTTCCTTAACTTGTAAAAGTCACTGACACTTTATAAATGAGATGAGAAAAATATGTAAATTTGAAATTAAAAATTAACAAATCTATTTATTTATTCAGGACACTAATAAACTTTCTGAGTTAAAGATTAGGCTTGTTTAATATGCAATTTTTACTTCTCTTTAGGTTTTTCCATGTAACTAAAACATGGAACATGCAAAATAACTTTCCAGCTAACAAATGACTACTGCTACTAAGACCTTCTTATAAATATAACTAGAAGATAAAAGAAACATTTAAACAGACTTCTCCTGAGTTTGGACAGTTCCTTATATTCTAATGACTTATCCATATTTAATGTAATGATTCCTAAAATATGAAAACTTTAAAAAAAAAATACTCATTCATTTTGTATGAGATCATGAACATGCTGTGTATGTATGCTGTTCATCGATATATGCTCCACTTGGGAAACTCAAGGCTTCTTTTCTTTTTTTTCCCCAAGTCTTTTTTTTTTTGTCTCAAGTCTTCCTTTTTTTTTTTCTGTTTCCAGGTTGTGCTGGTGCTTAAGGGAGTAAAGATCCAGTCTAACAATGAAGAATCATTAATCCTGATGATTCTCTCCTGGAAGAAGTGTGCTGGTTGTCCCCCAGCTGGGAGAATTGGTTTAAAAGCAAAAGATCACACAGCAACCAAGCCACCAGGCACACAGCCGGGTGCTGCTGTAGATGCCAGATAGAATGAGCGTAGTCTGCTGATCTCAGGTGTCTATTCACAACATATTCAGGAAAGAGCATGAGTCAGAGCAGGGGAGTCTTCAGCTCAGTGGGTGTCTCACCAGCAATCTATGTTTGACTGCTCCCGATATTTTAAGTAAAACCCAATTGTCATTGTAAAGCTCTGGAAAGCCTACTTCAGTGATGGGAACTATGTCTGTGGCATGGTCTTGGAAAGAAAAGAGTGGAAATCATACTTAAATTGGTGGAATACTAATCTGCCACCCATTAACAATCCTGCACCCGAAGTGATTGCTGGAAGGTCCGAACAAAGGCAAGGTGTGATATGAGAATGCTGTCCAGCTCTGCCGAGGGGAAAGCACGCTGTACTAGGCTCATGAGTCTCTAACAAGGAGAAAGCAAGTCACTTGCAACAACATATTCTCATTCCAGTGTTTCTGTTTGGGGTCTGTATTCCCACTGTAGTGCTCAGGGTGTTGGCCAAGCAGGACCTGGCACCTCCCTTTCCTCTTTTACAGGCTCACAAATGGATGCTATGGCTTCCATCTCTTCAGTCTCCTGTGCTGACAAGGCAGTGGATGGGGTCTCCTTTTCTTCCTAATACTTCCTAGTTCATTAGGAACTTACAGGGTTGAAGGAAACCAGAATTGTTCCAGGAAGCTAAATTCTTTTCTTTTCCTCTGCCAGAGACTAAACAACATTTTTTTAAGGACCACCGAATCACTGTGAATATAAATAAATCACTCTTTCTCTGAAGTCTTTATGTTGAAGGATAACGGCATCCTGTCAAAACAATAGCAGATTAAAAAAATAGACTCTTGGAGAAGGAACAGTGTATCTAGGAAGAAAATTTGTGGGTTCTGCTCATGCTGTCGTCATCCTGCACCTAGTAAACTAGTAGCCATTTGTGAGTCATGTACAGGGACTAAGGCACTCTATTTACATTGAAAAAATGTCTTATAATGGGCAGATTATTTAAATAAATGACTTTCCAGGGCTTGATAGAACCATACTCAAGCACAAATATCCATCCACTTAGACAAAAATTACTCAGAATGATACTTCTATTCACATATGCATAGGTATACTTTACCAACGGGATTCTTAAATACAAAGGGTGAATATCAGAATTCCTGCTACATTTCCCTTCAATATTAATCCTTGTTCAATCTCCAGACTCTCATATTGCACTTGAAACAAACTGCTGCCATGGAAAGTCATCAACCTGAGTTTGCCTTGGTTTCTCCCCCTAAATACAGGTATAAAATAGGATACAATAGATATAAATCTAAAGCTTCATTAAAATTTTTAAATTATGTTGATAAATAATAATAGTCATCATACATTAAATCCATAGCCACATGAATTTATATTTGAGCTGAATATGTGTATGAGTTTTCTCTCCCTTCTTTCTTTATATTTAATCTTATTTCCCTTTCTCTTCTATCATAGAATGGAAACAGTGAAATTCTCAACTTATTAAAATTTTTGGCAAAACTCCCAAGTCTCACATGGAGTCAGGATTTTACTTGGTAAATCTGGTTGACTACTTTCTTCATTTTAATAGTATTACATTGTATCTTTTTTTGGTGTTGTTTTCATGCCACATACTTTTGTGAAAGCTTGTCTCTGAATTAGCTAGCATGCAGCTGTGCGTACCTGTTTATAGAAAAAAGATCTGAATAATATTTTGCCAGGTTTAAAATACAAGACCTGTGAGCTGCAGTCATTCTTTGTGCTCCTCTGATTGATATTCAAAAGCATCTGAAACCTCTTTTGATTTCTCACAACAATGTGAACTGTGTCTATTACTTTCAGCATATTTCATGCAAAAGGTCCCCAGCATTTTCCACCTAAATCCTGTGCCTTACTTTCATTTACAAGGATGCTTCCTCGTGTTAGGTCTTTTCAATTTTTCCACAATTCCAAGACATGCTTTGGAGTTAGTGACAAGGTACACTCAAACTCTTCTCATATAAAAGAATGGGCAAGGCTGTAACTAGAGATAAAGAACAGTCATCACAAAAGCATTGATAGAGTTATTCTGCTCAGCAGCATGTATGTACCACATAAAAGTCAGAACAGTAGTAGGACCCGTGAAACAAATAGCAATATTTTAAGGTTCTAAATATTTTTAAAAGAGAAAGATGTCACTGGATCAAAGAGCAGGTAATTCAGATCAGCATATACATATATGAATCTTCATCTCCTTGTGTCTCTGATGGATTTCCAGATTTAATTACTATATACTAAAACTAGAATAACATTTGAATGGAGGATTGATAGTTTGATCCTTATGCTGTATGTTTTTTCACAACAAATCTGGCTTCAAGTGGTAAGTGTTGCTTCTCTTCCAATTTATAATGGAGGCTGTATATTGGGGTTATTTTCTTCTGTTTTCTGATGTTTGTGCAAAAACATACAAGGATTTTATTTCTATACTAGGCCTTCCTTTTTTTTTAAACAGCTACCTGTCTTTACAGCATAGGTATAGATACAGATATAGATATAGATAGATAGATAGATAGATAGATAGATAGATAGATAAAATCTAATTTTTCTGGCATTCGGAACCACTGTTGTATCCATTCGTAATAAGGTCAATTATTATTTATGTAAAATAAAACTTGCTGTAAAAGCTTCACCATGAAGTTCATCAATGCTTTTGCTGTCAGGCCATAATACCTGTAGGTATTTTTGAGTGAATCATGGCAAAGGCAGTCTAAGAGTTAGACAAACAAAACCCCTTCTGAAAATTTCAGTGACGAGGAGGCTCACAAAAGTTTTCTTCAGTGACTAACAGTGGAAATCTGCTTGACAACCATCTAAAGTGGAGACCTGCCTGATCTCCCTGGAGCTACCCTTTACTACTTCATCCATGCCATTTCACAATGGTCTAAAATACACTGCAGTAACATTTTGTTGGCAGTTTAAATCACTTGCATCACTTTTCTGTTGTGTTACAACATTAAAATTTTTCTCTATTTTTCCAAATGTTTTTCACTGAACTGTAGAAAACTTGTCTGGGAAATACCATTATGCTGTACCTAGCTTGTTCTTGGAAGATGCATTTTTCTTTTGCAGCCTTCTTCAGTGTTTGTGTGATTCCACCACCTTCTTAACCAAGTTATTTCTGTGCTTACCTACATTCAAGTTTTTAATACTCCCCAAATAATACCTGCAAGTAAAGTACACCTTGATTTCTCCCTTGTTTCTTCCACAGTGGCACTTGGCCATTTTGGCCCTGCATGAGACCATTCAAGCAGGAGCTTACATTCATAATGTAATAATCTACTTAAGCATTAAGACACAAACATGTCCATCACCCCAAGCTGCACTTAGTTGTTTCTGCCGAGCTTGTAGTTTCTGCTAGATTTCATACCTGGTTTCTCAAGTAGTGGAAATGGAATGAAGCAAGACTTTGCTTACAACATGTTTGACTCTGACTGGAAAAGCAGAAAGTGGCACAAAGAGTGTGCAGTATGAATAGCTGAATTTTGAAAATTAATCTTCAGATGTGGGTATCCATTTTCATGGAAAGATGAATACATTAATAATAATGTAGGAGAGGAAGGCTATACCAGTGGAGGGGAAAAAATGATGAGGTTTAGCCCTGACTAACAGAATATTATGTTCACAGAATCAGTTAGAATTTTATGGACATCTTATTATCTGACACTAGAACTTGTATTGATTGTTTATAATTTTTTTCTGTCAGTCCTTTTAATAAATTCAAATTTTACTGCAAAGGTAATTTCTCAATATTGATACGTAAGTAACCTGACACAGACATATCCCATGCAGATTAGAATCACATGGTAAGTAGTCTTATTGTTAGAGAAAAAATTTCCCTACAGCTGGAAAAGGGACTGGGAAGTTGAGATTTCTGGGTTGTCTATATTTCTGAGTGTAACTTATTAGATAAAGCTGGGCTTTTCATCTTACTTTTGAGGTCACACACCTCTCAGTAACCCCAAACGACTTCAAACTTTGCACGTCTGTAAACAGTATTTATGCACTATACAAAACACATAATTTCTCAAATATACCACACAGAATTATATACCCCGAATAAAAAACCCCCCATATTTCAAATCAAACCTGGTCTATAGGACAAAAGAGAAAGGAAGAATATGTATGTACAGTGTCTGGCTGGGATGGAGCTATTTTTCTCAAAGCAGCCCTTATAGTGCTAGGTTTTGTTTTTGTGGTTAGAACACTGCTGAAAACACACCGGTGTTTTGGCTGCTGCTGAGCAGTGCTTGAACAGTATCAAGGTCTTCTCTCCAACAGCCTTCAACTACCACCAAAGGAGGGTAGGCTGCAGGTGGGCAAGAATTCGCAAGGAACAGCAGCCTCAAACTGATAGAAGACATACCCTGTATCATGCAAAGTTCTACACAGCAATAAAACTGGGGAAAAGGAGAAGCAAGGGGTGACATTTATTGTTATGGTGCTGGTCTTTCGAAGCAACCCTACATAAGTTGGGGCCTAGCTTCCAAGGGAATGGACAGACATCTGCCTGCCAATGAGAAGTAGCAAATAATTCCTCTTTTTTGATTTGTTTCCATGTGCAGTTTTTGCTTTTCTGGTTAAACTGCCTTTATCTCAGACAATGAACTTTTCCGTCCTATTTCCTCCTGCTGTGTTGTTGAGGAGGAGTGAGAGAGCAGCTGAGAGGGCCTCTGGCAGTCATACAAGACAAAGTACAATGTATTACCACTTGATCCCATTTATCCTTTTTCTGCAGCACTTGGAAAAGACATTGTATTTGTAACTCTTAATACTAATGTTGTATGAAAAAGAATATTGTACCATGCTGAATACAGCACAGTGCCATTAGGATAGAGGAGCAAGAGATTTGATACATTGCTTATCACATCACCTGAACTGGTATTTATTTTCTGGGTCATTAAAGTAATTACACACAAGAAGCAGTCCTGACAGGTTTCAAGATAGTATGGTGGTAATTCAATACAATTGAATTTATTTGCTAGTTTTTGAATCATTCACTTTTAGCACTAATTAATTTGAACAGACAAAATATAAACATGAGTTCTGCAGTAAATGAAAACCTTACTATCTTGATAAATTTCTGGTGTGGTTAAAAAATCTGTTCCCAAGTGTGGATAATAGTCAGAATTGTACAGTGTTGCTTTAAGACAGGCAAAGAATTGATGAGGCTGGTTTAGGAAAACATGAGCTGGGCCTGATGCCTTCTCCGAGCCACCTAGAAACAGAGACTAGACAGGAGTAAGGGAATAAAGGCAGGGATTTATTTGAAGGCCTTCAAGGTACACCCTGGGGCCAGAGGCTGCTTCCATAAAATGGACCCCAAGATGGACAGCAGGTCACGAGTTCTTGACACAGATATAGGTTTGGTCCATTTGCATATCAGCATAAATTCACCAATTAAAACTTCAGCTCTCTTCACATTCTCCACCACTTTCATGGTCCTAGTTTACACCTTTTGGGCCTAAGACAGCCCGAGTGTCCTTGAACAGCAAGCCTAGAGAGGCTTTGTTGTGTCTGTCTGGCCTAAGAGAGCAGCTAACAAGCTACAAGAAGCTTCAGAGTGATACACTAGGCAGTACAGGATTTGAAAAATATAGAAATCAAAACCTAAGGCATCAGGTCATTTGCTTATCTTGCCTCTGGTTCAAGCAAGGCTTAACAACAGAATGATGTCTGGATTGGAGACCGCCAATTTGTTTTTGACGCCTTGAAGTGGTTACCTGAAAACAGAGGCTAGACAAGATTAAGGGAGTAAAAAAAAGGCATTTATTTGAAGGGCTTTCAAAGGTACACCCTGGGCAGTCAAAAGCCTCCACCCAAGATGGATGCTGGGCCACGGATTCTTCACACTTCTCTAAATTTGGTCCATTTGCATATCAGGATTAATTCTCCCAGTAAAATTTCAGTTAATTAAGTAATTACCCCAAGTTTGCTACTCCTCTCAAAGGCTTTAGTTTACGTATTTTGGGGCCTT
>VYXC01005164.1:33178-55972 GCA_013397175.1 Platysteira castanea | reverse complement strand
TATAAGAGTTGAAACCTAAGGCATCAGTTTCAGTGAGGCACAGAAAAACCCACCCCCCTGTCCCAGCCAATAGTCACAATCTCTTCACCAGGAAAAAAAAAGCCCTGGTTCATTAAAGAGATAAGGATGAGCACAAAGACCCTCTGAAGAAGGTCAGGCAACGTTTACTACAATCTCAGTATGTGGAAGAGGACCCAAGTGTTTATTGAACCTCTTTTGCCAACTGTAAATCCTGACTAAAAGTAACTCAGAACCTCATTAAGCCCCATTAACAGATTAACTTAAGCATCCTTCGGGTTGCAAATGAAGGAGAACATATGTTGTGCAATGCATGCATGACCAAAGCCACCAAACCCCACCTGTAACATGTGATTGTTCCATCCTCTTGGGATGGGCCAAAATTTATAGTATGAAAGGTGGGCTTCAGGGCAGAAAAAGCTAGAGTGGGGAAAACACATTTGGAGGGGGAAAAACCTCTGGAGGAGGAAAACATCACCGGAGGGGAAAAATATCTCTGTTTGCTTGGCATCAACTGATAGACTGTGTCTCTCCTCTTCCTCCTCTCCTGAAGGGATGCCCTTAGGTGAGGTTTACACCTCCAACTGCACTGTAGCACACCTGAGAATATTCATTTTCTCATATATATATACCACTATTAGAATATCTCTCACAATACTTTCTGATCTGACATATATTAACACTTTGTATTTAGGGTATTTATCACTGGCAATCCTGAATGTGCTCTTCTGTTGCTTCAATAAACCTCATTACTGTGAATCTGGACTGTGCACAGAGTTTTTTGAGTGCAACCACACCTGTAGTGCTGGACTGGTAAGCTGCACCTGTGCTTCAAATGCTCTGGAACTCAACCAGACTTACAGTGCTAAATTGGTTATAATCAGGCCACACCCAGGTCCTCTGACCTCTGACGGCCAGCTGGAACTCAAGAGGTCTCATTTTCTGCAGAATTCCCATACCCTTAACATGAGACCAGGTCATCTGGTGTGTGTGGTAATTTGGTGTGTTGTGTAATTTTTGAAATACATGTAAATTGACCTAAGTATAATGACAAAATTGTAATAGCATTTAGATTAGATTAGACCATGCTGGATTGATACGCTTGGTGAGTTAAATACCCAAGTAAATAAATATATAAAAATTGTATACTTTTCCTTTATATTATGTTTTTCCAAGTACAGCAGTAGAAAACATCCATTTCAGGTATTTTTGTATTCAGAAATACGTAATTTCTTAGAATCTCATCCAAAGCAACTATTATTTTATATATACTTTTTGATCTTATTATGTATGACATTAAAAAGTGCTAGTGATCTCCACAATAAGATTGTCCATTATTTCCAAAATAGATGTAATTGCACCTAAGTAGGGATGACTGTGTCTTTGAGCAAGTATTTGCAAATTGTGCAAATCAGTCTTCAAAATTAGGTTAAATATCAAAGAGCTAGCTAACCATTCTTTACATATAAACAAGACTAATCCAATCCAAGAAGAACTTAAGTCTCATTTTTCACCATCTTGATTCATTTCTTAGGCTTCTTACCCAGAGTGGACTGATCATATAATTAGGTCAAGTTATTATATGATTTTTTGCAGCACTACATGCCATTACAAATATTTGCTCTGGAACACAAGCATTTTTTCTTTCCTTTAAATTCATCATACTGTAATAAAAGGTACATTGGTGAATGTATATTTATTCAAAATATTGACCAAAAAGACCTTTTTTTCCTTCTTCACTTCATGCAGTTTTGGAGTTAAATGAACCAGACACACAGCTGCTGTCAGAAGAAGCAGGCCAACCATTTATTTTTCTTATCTCCTCCCCATGCTTCCCAGTATGTTGATCCAAATAAAAAATCTCATTTTGTACTTTGTACAGATCTGTTTTCAGGGAAAAGGCAGCTCCTACTCACCACACAACTTCACTGTCACTAGATCCAACACAGGGTAATCAGTAGGAGTGCACATCAAAAGGGTAAAAAAAAGGCAGGACCAGTTGACAACAGCACTGCTTCAGCTTAATTTGAACCAGTCCTGAAGCATCTTCTGAGAATGAAAGATGTGAATAGGATATTTCCCACTCTTTTTTTCCCTCTCTTTCAAGCTCAGATTAATTTTTGACTGCCTAGCAAAGTGACAGCCTGTAGATTTGTCAGATTTACTGAGTTTACCGATAGTCTGTGGACATCCAGAGTGTAGAAGTTCTGCGATTTCACTGGTCATAAACTTTTGTTGCTGTGCAAGCACTTTCCAGGCCTTTAGGCCCCTCCTGAGAAAATGGACTATGAGCTGGATCCAAACGCCTCTCCAGTCTTTCTCACTGCATATTTACTGAAAAATTTTCTGAAACTATAACTGTTCTTTATTATGTTATCATCAAAGAACTGCTGAATACAAAAATGTAATCAAGTAGCAGAATTGAGACCTTGTTTTTCAAATAAACCAAACTTCTCAGATCTCTCCATATTACAGATAGGCTGTTCCTTACTTGCATCTTGATGGTTGATTCAGGCAATTAACTCTTCATAATTCAATAACAGTGCAAGACTCTACAATTACCTTTTCAGTTATTTTACATTTAAAATAGAGGCACAAAAATAACTGTGAACTGACACAATTGTTTCTGATTAATATAAGAGTAGTTCTCTATTCTAGGGGTAAGAAGATTACTTTCCTGCAACATACGAATTTGTTGGCCACATTATTCAGTTTGCAGATTGAAAATTAGTAATTGAGAGACACATTGATATAAAACTTACATTAGCTTGAAAAGAGGGTAGAGGTTCAGGATGTCAGCCATAGAAATAGTACATCTTCTTGCTACTGGGGTGAAAATCCAATAAACCTGGATTGACACTTCTATGTTAATTTGATCTAGGAAACAATGACATGATTAGGATGTGTTTGCAGTGAGTACTCTTACATAACACAAATAATGATGCTGTCTCATGCCAAAACCTACTTTTTAAAAAATGTTTGTGAGATGAAGCTGTGATCTGCCACTAATGGAAGAGATTGGATACTATTGTTTACTCATAAAGTATCCTATTACTACACAGTATGGATTACAAACGACATGTAAATGAAGGTAAGTTTAGGAGATAGAGGTGTATTTCAAGATTTTGTTTTTAAAGCTGTTACCAAAGATATGATCTCTCATCTATAATTTAGAATCATAGAATCATTTAGGTCAGAAAAGATCTTTAAGATCATTGAGTTCAACCACCAATGTGACACTAACAAGTCCACCACAAAACTGTGTCCTTAACTGTCACATCTACATGTCCTTTAAATACCTTCAGAGAGGGTGACAACCATTTTCCTGGGCAGCCTGTACCATTTCTTCCTTCAATGAAGAAATTTTCCCTAGTATCCAATCTAAACATCCCCTGGCACAACTTGTGGCCACTTCCTTTTGTTTTGTTCCTTGTTACCTGACAGAAGAGACCTACCTGCACCTAATTACAACCTCCTTTCAGAGAGAAAAAGTGTCACCCTTGAGCCTCCTTTCCTCCAGTGTAAACACCCCCAACTTCATCAGCTGCTTCTCAGAGGACTTGGGCTCCAGACCCTTCACCAGCTCCATTGCCCTTCTCTGAACATTCTCCCGCACCTCAGTGTTTTTCTTAGACTGGGGGGCCCAGAACTGAACACAAGAATCAAGGTGTGCCCTCACCAGTGCCAACTACAGGGGGACAATCCCTGCCCTGGTCCTGCTGGCCACACTATAGCTGATACAGGCCAGGATGCCATTGGCCTTCTTGGACACCTGGGCACAGCTGGATCCTGTTCAGGCACTGTTGACCAGCACTCCCACGTCCTTTTCCCCTGAGCTGCTTTCCAGCCACTCTGCCCCCAGCCAGTAGCACTGCCTGGAGTTGTTGTGACCCAAGGGCAGGACCCATCATTTCACCTTGTTGAACTTCACACCACTGGCCTAAGCCCATCAACCCAGAACCCTTTGCAGAACCTTTCTACCCTCCAGCTGATCAACATTCCCACCCAGCTTAGAGTCGTCGCAAACTGACTGAGGGGTGACTCAATCCCTTTGGTTCAGTTCATCAACAAAAATGTTAAACACAACTGGCTCCAGTTCAGAGTGGCAACACTGCTTGTGACTGGACACCAAGTGTAGTGGATGTAACTCCATTCACCACTCAGGCCATCCAACCAGTTTTCTACCTAGCAAAGAGCATGTCCATCCAATCCATGAACGGGACGTTTCTACAGGAGAAAGCTCTGAGAAACAATGTCAAACGTTTTTCTAAAGTCCAAGCAGGCAATATCCATAGACTTTCCCTCATCCACTAAGCAGGTCATCTTGTCATAGATTGTTCTTCCTAAGTCAAAGTTCTCTCCTGCTATAACTGTGACTTCTAGAATGCATAAACTACCTACTAAGTCACCTGAGCTTACTGCACAGACCTTATTGTATTAGTTATGTACTTGTATTTATATATAGATAAATTACATAGCTATGATACAAATATTATATGCTAATGAATGTATCAGTTCAGGCCAGATAATATATCTTTTTCCATTGTGCTGAGAAGTTCAGCAAAGCTTAATATTATATAGCCGTAGTTTGTCTTTTCTAGGCTTAAAGGAAGTAAGAGGACCAGAAGACACTGGGAGAGTTATCAGAGAAATAAGCCAAGATTTCCTGAAAGCAGGAGTCAGAAGATAGCTTAAAAGCAAAATAGCAAAAAAAAAATTGTTTGCCTTACACAGATTGTTAAACTTCCTATTAATAATGTCCACTTACATATTAAAGTTTAGGTAATTGTATGTAAATACTATGCAGAAAAAAGGTATTGGGATGGTATTTCTCTTTCACCAAACTCTGTTCTTCAGAGGTATTCATCTGCAAATGCCCCAAGTTTTCTCTAGAATTTATTATTGCAATTTAAGTATACCCAGTGAAGTTACCTCCCCAGCAGGCTGATTCAATGTCACAGAATCATAGAATAATTCAGACTGGAAGAGATTCCAAGGTTAAGTTCCCAACCTTAACAGCACAATTTTCAGTATTGAATTTACATATTTATTTTACATTGTATGCAGTAAGGGACTGTCTGTTGCTGTTGTATGTGACTTTCATATGTTTTCTTGGCAGTTAATGAACCTTTACATACTGTTGCTCAGAAGTCCTGAAAAAAAAATTGTTTCTGGTAAAATCTTGTTTATGTACAGTAGCTTTCTTAAACTGCTATAGGTGTCATGCTATGTCCAAGAATCAGTAAGAAGTTGCCAAAATTTTTTTAAGTTAGCTTAAGATATTACAAAGAAAGGAATGTTAATTTTAAATTTTATTTGTCATGCACAAACATAATATTCATAATGTGACTCTCTAACTGGTGAATGAACAATCAGCATATTTCATAGTATCTCACACTTAGATTAACGGCAGTGAACCCACCTTTGATCATCAGATAATATGAATTTGAATTGAACAGAGACAAGATTTTTGAATTTTGTCACCTGAAATCACTTCAAGAATGATTTAAACCAGCCCATTACCCATGCTTTCTTAAAATAAATCTTGAATTAATATTTGCCAAATAACTTCAGGTTCTTACATTATGGACAAATCCACTTATTGCAAGTCGCAACATACTTCTTTTTTATTTCCCTACCAGTAATTCAGTAATAGCAGGAGAAGAAAACAACAAACAAATAAACAAAGCCACAACATCCCCTTCACCCCCAACCTGGAAGTTTAATCAAAAATAATGATCTCCACAGAGTGCAGCCATTCACAAATCATCTTACCCACCTGGGTACGGAAGAGTCAAAGGAAAATTATTTTTGCCTCAAATTTTCAAAATGGGCCGCGGGTTGGAAAAGGAAACACGTGATATTAATTGAGTGACTTGTTCAGGTATTCCTGGAGCCTATTCACTACAGATGCAAATTAGATTGGCACAAGCTTCAATAGAATTTCCTTGACTGAAACACAGTGAACAGCCACATTGAGTCCATTCATGTCCTTGAGTCCTGCAAGTCCTGCAGGATGGCATCAAATGAGACCCTCAGGCTTGCTAAAAAAATTTCGTGTGGAACAAATCATATGCCACTCGCCAAGTTTAGCATTCAGTCAGAAGAATAAAAAGATGGATCAACAGTCAAAGTGGTCTCTTATAGATGGGTTTTATTCATGATTCCCAGAATTTTACAACCTTCTCCACAGCTGAGACTCATCTGGATTACAGGTGGAAATTGATCTCAGAGCCAAGCTAAAGAGCTTTCAGGTTTTTTCATCTGTAAGCTAAAAGTGTTCATGCAAGGAACTGGCAAGGTGCAGAATAAGCACTAGAGGCATTTTCATCCCTCTTTGCCACAGCCATATATATGAAAGGACAATATCAGTGCTAAGTATCTTAAAAAGCTGCATGCACTATAAAAGCAATTTGTATTTATACTTAATACCCTTTAAATATTACCGTCCTAAAATACCATCAAAGCAGCTGATTAAGAAATTCAGGTCTTCTGATGTTGTTGGTTTTGTTAATACATGCTGCTTCATGCATCTTGGAAAACTGAAATCTGACTTGCCTACTTTGCTTCCTCAGTCTCTCTCATTGCTGTAAAACAGCACTGTAAAAGAATATAAAAGCAAAGGGAAATGACAAAAACTTCCACACATGAAAGTGCTTTGTCTTAAAGCCTTTGTAGGAGATTCAGCTTGGACAAATCCATTGCTACTTTCTCTGTCCTTGCCTTGGGCTGCTTAAACTCTGTGGATATCCTCTGCATGCTCTCTGCCTGGGGTTGATTTTTATCCACAGACTCTTTTTAAGATAGTAGAATCCGGGATATTTTGTGTTCTGTCATTTTTTGGGGAAATCACCCAAATAAATACATGAGATAGTTGATTTCCACAGTGTTAAGAGCTGTATGAGTTGTATGGTTTTCAATATTACAGCTGTGACAACTTAGTATTATTTTGTTTCACACAAAGGGAATATTATTCCCTTATGTTTTCTCTGTAACAAATGTCTGTGTGAAACAGCAACAAAACTTCAGACGTCTCCACTCACACAGGACTTCCTTCTTTCTTGACCCAAATTTTCCAGACACACAAACCTACTATTTTCCTCTGTTGTTGCAAGTAACAAATAGTTAAGGTGTTCATTTCAAATCCCTAAAAAATAATGCCTGCATTATGAGTCATGGAAGAACATCTCTCACTGTAAACAAGAAAAAACTCTTTTTCATTGAAAATATGATTTACCTCTTACAGAATGACTGCTTGAACTCCCTATTTGAGACCTAGATAATATTAGGGAAAAGCAGAAAAAGGCATTAGTTAATGTGGGCGGGTGGAATCAGGACCTGATATTGCTTTCAGGAAAAATGTCCAAAATCAACAAGTTCCTTGGAGCAAGCAGATAGTGTTGGTTCACATAAAATTACAGCTTGCAAATGCTATATCATGAATAGTGCTGGTGATACTGGAATATAGACATAAAATGACTCAAAAGTGTGTTTTCAATAGTGGGCTACTTTGGCTAGCTGGGTTTAAATGGCTGGCAGAGTAGAAGTGCAACAGAAAGGTGTAACTTTGTGTTTCAAAACTCATACATACGATGCTGAGGCAAGCTCTCCAGTTCTCAGGCAACAATAGGTTTGCAAGGCAGGAATTAATTCCTCCACTGTTATTTGTGAAGCCATACTATCTGAAAAAATGTAAGTATTTAGCTAGTGAGATTAAACTGAAGTAAAAGAGTATCTCTGGTGAAATATTATCTGTCTCCAAAATTAGGAAAGTCATGCTATATACTCCTGAAATACTAGGAACATCTTATTTTCCTGTATCTTCTTCTTATCTTCAGTATCTCTCTGCTTTATTTTAACAGCCATGTGGAAAACATTAATATGTATCTTCTTTTGAAATGCCTAGTAGTTTATATTCTTAGTGCCACTTTTAACTATGGTATCACTTAAATGTATTTATCATATATGTCAATCCATTTGTGACTCACTGCAAGACTCAAGATTTCTGTAGGCCCTCTTGAAATTAAGTGTAAAAACCACCACAATTTTCTTTACTGTCCATCTAATAACACCATGAGTTTCCCATCTCCCTCTTTCTTCTAACACCATCATAGCTATTTGTAATATTAAGTGAATTAAAAACAATTTTTCTTGCAGTATCACAAACTTGTTTTCTCCAACACACAACTATTTAATAGTGTGATCTTCATTTAACAATCTTAGCTATGTTACATATTTTAATTCTGGCATACTTTGGTTGTATAAACAAAAAGGTGAAGGGTACAAGCTTTCAGACTCTGCTTTATAAGAGTTTTCAAATTCGGTGATGGGTAGACTGGAGGACTGTGGCACCCACTTTTTGCTCCTGATGAGTAAATTCCCTGTTTAAACTTGTCCTAAACAAGTCCTAAAATGTCCTATACATGTCCTAAAACACTTTATATTGGATGGTTATTGTTTTTATATTAATCTTTTATTATAATAATACTGCACTCAGAATAGCTATTCTTTTACTTCCCCTTTTGAATCACTTCCAGTAGCAGAATGGTTCTCAAGATGGCAAACCCACACAAATATCCATTTATTCATGGAAATGGATTTGCTAATTACTGTATTTCCAAAGGTGATGCTTTATGCTCCTCAATTTACCTTTTTTATACAGAAAATATAGGATTTTTCAATGTAAACATAAACATGAATAATTTCTATGTATTACCACGTGGCCTAATTTCCTCATAACACAATCAAAATTATAAGAAACAGCAAACAGACAGGACTGAGTGTAGAGCAAAACAGTAGAACCACAGTAGTTTTTAATAGATCAACAACATTTTGCTTTAATGAAGTCCCTGGCTTCATTGCTTCCAAATGCCCCTCACCCTGGGCCTTTTTTTTCCCCTCATTCCCTCATTCTATTTAACCAGCAATACAAACAGCTACCATGTAAGATGTGCCATGTTGCACCACCACATAAAAAAGGGTAAGTCTTTACACTGTGAATCAACATCAAGGTAAAGTAGACACAAAATTTAGTCATGGAAGAGTTTACTAAAAAAAGCAAGAAAGTTTTATCTGGTTTGCTCTCCAGCAAAAACCCCTAAACTGTGCTATCTCTAAACTAAGAGTGTCAATTCAGTAATTTGTAAACCAAACTTTTAAATGTCCAACAATATGGTAAAGATTATGTCCTTTGCTGGCTTTGTTTTTAATAAGAGAGAGGAAAGGAGGGAGAGCACAGCTCTCCATCAAGAACTGTTAAGGAGACAGTAAGTTACTGCTCCTAATAAATAATACAGATTCATGAAATTGGTTCTCTGTACATGGAACATGAGAAGGCAGCCAAGAGGCGGCTACAGAATCTTTTGGTCCTGCCCTCAGGCTGCCAGACATTGCACAGACAAAATCAGGAATTCTGAATGTCAAGGTAAGGAAGAATACAGTGACAGCCATATCTCTGAAGTGGTTATTTTTTTTCTTAAGGATCCCTGGAGCATAAACTCTATCCACCCCCAAATTTGTAAGAGTAGGAGAACTTTCTAGGCAAGCCACTTGGAAAGACTGGAAAGGCATTGTGCATAGCCATCATAAATCTGTTTCCAGCATTTAAATACATGACAGATGCACTTTGTAGGCAATTCTACAGTTCTCATGCACTAGTCATCCAGACTTCAGGAGATAGGGAAATGTAGCTGGCTTCCTCCTGCTTGACTACACATATTTTTCACTGCAAAACAATCCAGGATGCACAGAAGGATACTCTCAGGTCTCATTCAGCTGGGATGTAATCTGGACCCAGTGAAATGTTTTAAAGGTTTCCCCATCTGGTGTACTCAGCACTCTTCACATCTACCAAATTAAGTCTCATGATACCCTTCTCCAGTATTAGTCAGACCTGCTAGTTTGGTGCTTAAAAGCTCTTCATCCACTAAACAACCCTGTGTGTGTGTGTGTATGTGCATCTGTATGTGAAAAGGGTTTATTTTCAAGTTGATACTCTAGAGATATTACAATCAAGTCTTACTGCCAGCATACATCCTTCTTTTCTCTAAGGTAATAGGTATATCATATTATACTGAGCATAACAAAGTAGTCTTTCAATCAGACAAAAGGTCTCCATTCCATCCTTTAAATATAGTTTCACCCCTTTCTTCCATCCCATATTCACTACTGAGTCACATTAATTAAACAGCTAAAAATATTGAGCACTAAACAAATACAGAACTGTCAGTTTACCAGTGGTTTTCTGCTCTTTTTGATTTAGAGCTGTGTAGTCAATCCACATTTCTTTCACTGAATCTTCAGCAGTATAGAAAAAAATTAAACCTTTCTGCACTGATGGCAACAGGTTCATATTGAAAATCTGAAATTATTCAGGCCTGCATGAGAATTGTCTAACTTTGTGCATTTACTAAAACCTGTTTATCACAGGATTATGATGATTTTGAAGTTGAGGATTTGGGGACAATATAATTCCTTATATTCTGTGAGTGTTAATAACAGGTTCTGGATGAAATTCAAAAAGAATTACAAACTGTAATTTAGATACTGTGTCTTCAATAAGCTTGTGCAGCAATTTCAAAATTATATGCTACCAGTAACAAAATAATTACTTAACATATACAAATTTACGGCATTAGCACTGTATCTTTAAAAATGCCTGTATAATTAATTGCATTGTTTCTAATTTTCCTCTGTATCTTATGCTCCTTGATCAGTTGAGATGAACCCAAGCCTTTGGTTTCATGCAGCTCAGAGCAGAAGGATGCAACTGGTTCCCACACTTATAATTAAAGAATTGGTACAGTAGGGGAGACATCTTTTCTCTTCAACTAACGTGGTTGCCTATAGTTGAATGCCTACTCCTGCTTGCTTCTAGAGTCTGCTGGTGTGAACACTTTCCTAGAAGGATGCAGAAGAAAGGAACAGCTGTCCACAGAGCAAAAGTTACATCCCTTTGAATTTATGGGAGACACCAGTTTAATGATCTGAAATATTACTGTACAGTATTTGTTTTCCTGTCCTTTTTATACCCTTTTTTTTTTAGTATTAGTATTGTTTTGACTTTACTAGAAAATTGTAGGGTGAAATTTCCCCGATATTTCTTATTTATAGGAAAATAATGTTTCTGTCTCAAGCATTCATATGAGCCATTTTCAATGGTTGTTTAAGAAAGCTCAGAATTGCCTCCACAGAGAAGGATCCTCAGCCCTGAAGCAGAATGAAGACATTAAATAACTAGAATTTTCTTAATAGGATAGCAGAGAAATTCTTAACATGTTCATAGACAAAATTATGTGGGAGGGAACCTCTGAAGTACTCAAAGCAGAGCTGACTTCAGACTTAGACAGGGCTGCTCAGGGACTTGTCCAGTTTTGAAAATCTCTGAAGATGGAAATTCCACAGTTTCTGGGCAGATCATTCCAGGGTCTGATCCCTTTACCAGAAAAAAGCTGTTGTTTATTTTGAGTCAGAATTTTCACTGCTGTAATTTATGACTGCTGTCTCTTGTCCTTTTACTGTGTACCTCTGAGAAGTGTTTGGGTTTTTAAAACTACAGCACACCCAATCACCTTGCAGAACCTGCTGGCAAGCACAAGTTTAGATATCACATAATTAAAACAAAGCACATAGAGATGGCAAAAAAGACCCCACTTGTGAAGGAAAACAACAGGTTCCCTGTAAATCATGTTGAATTTACCTCACCTGACAAAAGTGACTCTCCATTATGTAATTGTTCCCCTATTTTTCTATTTCCATTATGAACAGCCAAAGCAAATTTTCAAGAAGGTGGTTACACCACAATAGCCATACCCTGGCATAAATAATCTGGCAACTCATCACAGGCCTTATCTGAGCAAATAGGTATCTAGGAGATAGATTATGGTATCTGCCTCTGGTGAAATGAGAGACTTTATCCTCAACACCCTTTTTGTGCTCATTCATTAGCCCTATTTTACAGAACATCACTGTTGGTTAGACAAGTTTGATTAATTATCATGCTAGAACATGCATTTATGTTTCAACTACACTTTCACTGCAATTCAGACTTAATGGAGGAGCCTTAAGGGAGCTGTGTTCCGGTCAAGTGAAGTAACAGACATTCTCATAAGAGACCTCAGTTTATTTAGTCTCATTTCCTCTTACATTCTTCCATTTTTCAACATTCCCTTTCCTACATAGATGTCTATATTTGAAATAATATTGCAACCCTGGCAGCAAAGCTCAAGACGAGACCTTATGAGAAGAAAAGGTTTATTTATTTTACAATAAAATCAATTTCACCCACACTGTCATATCCACACACTCAAAAGTGCACTCAAGAAGTTTGTGCCCAAGAGCTGTGTCGTCTGTCAAGCATCAGGTGCCACTTAGTGTGCTGCCAGGTGTCTTTACAGGATTCAGATGCAAAGGGCAAGGTACGTAGACTATCAAGCCTCCTTTGTAACAAAAACCACCATATTCCTCGTGATCTGCTTATCCACTGATTCCAACTACGTTTAGCATCTGTGTGTCTACTTTTAAATTCTTTTATCTATTTTGCCAGTTACTCTTTAAGCTCTCTTCAGCAACTTCAAGCGGAACTGAAAATTTCTATTCTCTGTATTGTCTGCGTTGTCTGTCAGTCAGCATGAAGGCAGAGGTAGCAATAGCTTCAGCCCCACTACTGACATACATGTAGCTGCAATCTAAATCCCCAGAGGGCATTCCCTGCTCCCAAACAGGATGCATGTTGATGCTGCTATTGGATAATCCATGTTACTTGTTTCCTCTGATTCATTAGTTGTCTGCAATGTTACTTCCTACCTACCTGATAAAAATGGTATCCTTGGATTCTCTGGAACCACAGGTAAAAAAAGGTCAAGGATTACCTCCTCTATCCTGCTACAATACATAAAAACCATGCCTTAAACCCCAAGATACTCAGACACTATCCTGCTGCAAAGATTGATGATTTCTGCAAGCAGTTAAGACTTCATTGAATGGTAAGCTTTTTTGGGGGTTAACTCTAAACATTTCCTAACAGCAGGAGCTTATAAATTATTTTTCTTTCTTAATGAAAGCAATTCCACTCCAGATCAAAAATAGGAAAAATTTACCACAGTATTTTTCAAACAATTTTCTTTCTGCAATATCTTTGGGAAGTGGTAGAGTCACTATTACTAGATGTATTTAGAAGACATGTAGGTGCGACACAGAAAGACATAGGTAATGGTGGACTTGGTTGTGCTAGGCTAGACTTGATGAGCTTAATGGTCTTTTCCAACCAAAATAATTTTATGATACTATGTCAAAATCTAGTATTTTTATTATATTCAGTTAGGGACTTTTAGTACCCTTGTATGAATGTTTGCTCCCAAGTTTGGTTTAGAAGGTATTTTTTTTAATTTCCCCAGAAGAAAAATATTAAGGCACAAAGGAGAGTTATTATGTGAAAATACTACTACTATTAAATTGATGTCTCCATCCTTTATCAACTGGTTCAGTGCTGATGAGCAGCGTTTGTTCAGTGCAACACCACATTGTTTCCATGAAGACACATGATGGATGCAATGGAGTGGATCACATTCTGCTAAGTACATATATAGAATTATTATATTTTGATGGTTTTGTGGTGGGAGGCATCTACTGAAATAATTGTGAAGTTCTGCAGATAAGTCTTCTATCCATTGTTCTGGAGCAATTTGGTTCCATTTGCTGTATGGTGTCAGGAAGCCTGACCCCAATGAGTTTCACAGGGCTGTGGGGAAATTAAGCTCCAGCTTTAAATATATTTTATGAATTCTTATGGAATTTTCAAAGCAGAGTGGTATAAAATAACTGCACGAGCTATCACTTCATATTGTACTAATTCTATATAGGTTTTTCCTAATTTTTTCTCACCATGCTGAGCCTCTCAAACTACTCTTTCCTTGTGTTACTCTTACTTTGTTATTTTCTTTTCAGGTTCGTTTGCAAGTGCAGCTGAGTAGAAAGTAATTGAGGCTTTTATGCAAGCATCTGTTTTAGAGGGTTGCAGGTTTTATGAAGGTGAATATATTACATCTGAGTTTAAGTGCACCTAGTAGCCCACAGGTTGCTATTTCTTTCCAGGTTCATCATCCCACTCAAAGCTTACTGGGTAAGTATCACTATAAAAACAGACTAATAATAACAGACTAACTAGACCGTCATGAGTGAGACCATTAAAATATTCATCCTACCAAGTTTTATACAAACTCCATCTTTAGTATCAGCATGGAACAGGGTAAAGCCTGCTTTTCTTTTTATACAATCTATGCATAAGAATCACCAAACACATCTGAACTGGAAGTGACATGACTGTAATTAAAGCAAAAAAAAAAAAAGTAATGAAGATATTACATATAAAAAGTGAATGAACAAAGGAAAAATAATAAACACAAAGTACAAGTTATGTAAATACTATGAAAAATTGAAACAGAATGAGATATTATACTCATAATGCAACTTGAAAATATCTTTTAAGATTTCCTAATTAATCCAACTCTACTGGGAGGAAAATCACACAAGATTATCTACACTGTATTTTCTACCTTGGATAGAAACATATTTGCCTTTCTTAAAAATAGATCCCTATTTCATAATTTTTCCTCTCCTTTCAGTACTAAATCTTTGAAAGAACAGTCTTCCTATTTTCTTTGGAAGCTATTAATAAGTTGAAATGACATGCCTTTTTTCCCAAGATTTGTCACAGGGGTTTTCTTTCTTTTTCTTCCCACTGTGTACTTTTTTAATATTATTGTTTGGTTCCCCTGGAAATCTTTAAAGAACATTACACAGAGACCACATGCATCTTAAGTGCTTCTGCACCTCCTTTAAAACAGAAATTATCAGAATGGAAATGATTGTCATATATTTGCAAAATAATTCGTTCATCAAACTTCTCATGTTTCAAAGTCCATATAATGGAAATGATGAAGAAAAGGTGTATTTTGGAGCAAGTACCTTCCTTTTCTGTTATAGAGATTTATTCCTTCTACCTATATGGAAATTTTAAAGAGGAAAAAATGCTATACTTTGTCCCACAAAAGGTTGACAACTACTTCTTTTGTTTGTATGTGTGTGAAAGTGAGGAGGGAAGATACAAGAGTGGGAGGAGAAGGGTTTCAATTTCTGCAATGGTAGTATGATCCATTTGACAATGTCTCTTCCTGTGACCAAAGTATGTCTGTGAAGTGGGGTCTCATCTTACATGACAGAAATATTCATCTGTTCTAAAAGAATGTTGGGTTAATATCTGTGATTCTTCTCTCCAAGCACATTTATTAGACTCTTTCCCCTTCAGTAATTTATCATTCCTTGACACATGGTAATGGATCATTCACTTATAAAAGGGATGTAACTACACCAGTAAAAATGAAGACTTTTGTTAATAGTAAGAAAAATGTAATCATGAATTGAGACTGCACTACAAGGAAAAGAATTAATTTTGCTACAAAAGCTTCCTTATCAAACCCCTTAAAATTCAGTTGGTTTTTGGATTTTGCTCCACACTGAAGTTCTGGTATATTTTATTTTATTTTAAACATTTCTTTTACTTTTTTTTTTTTTACTTTTTATATATGTTTCAATTCTAAGCAGATTCATTGTAAGCCAGCCCTAGAAATGAAACACATTGATCAGAAGTCACTCTCTCTCTGTTAGCACAGGATAGAAACCTCTGATAGATCTTGAGCTTCAGTTCTGTAGTAGTTGGAGAATCTCTTTAAGCTGAGCTTTATTCACCACATTCTGATGTATGCATAGATTAATTTAATAGAAGACAAGTTTTAATATAAATCACCAATATTTGAACCTTATTGCTGTTTTACTTAAAATTCTTAGAAGACATGTATTTGGTTCCTGTGGACATGATATTACACAAATATTGCAACTATGTCATTCAGTAAACACACTAGGAGGCCTCTGTTTCCTTTAAATTTAAATAACGTCTCTACCAGCTTTATAACAACTTGCTTGGAATAGACAAATTTACCAGAGAATCAATTAAAGTTACCCTTTAATACAGCAATTAAGTCCCCTTAGTCCCGTAAAGAAAATTAAAACAACAGGATGGCTGATCCCAGTACTTAAGGATGTGGATTGAAAATCAGGCTCAGAGGCAAGATGTCATTTCCCCTTCAAATTCACATCAAGCAAAGATTCCAAGAGTTCTTGATTCTACCGTCAAGTCAATAGCCAATTTGTGTTTGAAGGACTTAAGGCTGATTCTTCTTAGGCTAGGAAGATATTGGAAAAGAAAATGTTTCTGGAGCTGGAGGGAACCTGGTTCCTACCCAAAGCATCCCAACAGCATCCAAAGCCTGTGGGAGATTTCAGCCATTCTGTTTCCAAAGAAACTAGGCAGCATTTAGAGCATTCCAAAAGTCTAAGAAATTTTTGTACAACACTTTGTAAAAAAAACAGGATACTAATAACTGTTGCTTTTTGAATTCACAATATGATGGCCTCAAACTGAACTGTTTATGCCTCTTAAGGTACAGGGAGCCAAATGAAGAGTGTTGTATGGGTCTCCAGGAATCAGTTTCCTTGTCTTACGTTGTAAGAAAAAAAGTCACATTATGTCATGTTATACCTGCCAAGCTCCAACGGAAGGCTTTCCAGCCTAATGGAACCAAAAAGCTAGGAGCATAAACAACAGTTCACCAAGGCCATCAGGACTTTGTAAAGAATTTGCAACCTGTGCTTTTTTAGCAGAGACTTTTGAAATGTTCCCCCACCATCTTTTTTGTTTCCCTGGTATATAGATAACAAGAAGGAGACAATTTTAAAGGCATCCTTCTGAAGGAACTACTCCTCCTGCATTTGGAGAAATACTGCTGTGTCTCTTCCATAAGGAAGAAAATTTAGTACAAAATGTAGTATTTGGTTTTGCTTTTGTCAGCATCTGAGGAGCTGTACTGGTCACAAACACTTTGCCTAGTCAACATGAAATACTAATTAGCTGTCAGGTAGCTGCACAATCTTGGGCTTCTCTGTACAGACATGACCACCTACACTTCCTCAGAAAATCTGAATGGACATGAGAGCTCCAAGCTTGTGCCAAGGAATCCACAGATTCACAGTCTGGCTGAAGCAGAAGGTCAGATCCAAAGCTGCAAGGGTTACACAGTTCAATTTCCACTGCCCTGCCTACAGTCAGGCAGGAGCTCTTAGCAATTCAGAAGGAAGAACAAATGGCCTTGATGGGCCGTCAGATGCTTCTAAATCAAGTGATCTCTCATGCCTCAGGGATCATCACACCCCAGATAGTGGAGGAAGGAATGGGCTGATAGCACTGACCATCCTTTTCTATGAGGGTTTTCCAAGGTAATGGCTCTACCATTGTTCCCAAGAGAAGAAAACAGCAACAACCCTGACACAGCCCAGGATTAACAGTAGTTACAGTTTTCCTTCTAAATTGCTCCTCCCTCCTCCAACAGCATAACAAAACTACAATGTCAGAAGTTCGTGCAAGAATGCAGTTCTTGGTCCTGGCACTGCAGGTATCTCTCCGGAAATTACTTTGTTGATTTCACATGTGGTCTGATGACTTCAGGAACAAGACGTCACTGGACTCAAACACTATTTCATTCAAAAAGCAGCCACATCCCATTTCTGTTCTGTGGCCCATAAACTGAGAAACAAGTTTATGCGGTACAATGTGAAGGCTTGTGGGTGGGCATGGTAACTGGAGTTATGGGCTATGCACATTTTGTTCTTGCTTCCTGGGTACTTAGAGGCATCTGAGCTGAAGAAGCATATCTGGAATTGGTTCTTATACATTATGGTCTGAATGGAAGCTTCAGACAACGTTTAACAGAGCGACTTTCCCATCATGATAGAGAGTTTGGAAAAGACTCCCTTGCTTTCTGGACTCCTCAGAGAGAAGTCTAGGTGCAGCTGGATCCAATCCTAGTCCCAGACTTAATCAACGATTTATGTCTAAAGGATTGCACAGGTGTGACTGAACGTTTATATGACTTTGTCCTGCAAGATTGAGCATGGCAAACCAAATACATTTATATGATGAAAGTAAATCAGTTATTTTTAATTGATGACAGTGATTAGACTAAAAGACTTCAATCAGAACTGTAACTACTAGTAGAGTGCACTATTTGTTAAATCAATTATATTGAAGCTAGCTTAATAATTATTAAATGGAGATTGATGTTACTTATCCATACCAATGACCATGGGCAAAGTAACCCTGAGGGGCATCACCACTCAAGGCAGGAATATCCACATGCACTCCTAGAAGGAGCATGTTGCAAGTCCCTGCTGTAAGAAGAGGGACTGGGCTTTCATAGTATAAAGTAATTGACTGTCAAGCATATGTTTCTAGGCCAGCTGTGTCAGCTCAGCAGCCTTTAGCTCAGCACCTTTAAATCAATTACAGTGTTATCACTTGCTGGTTTCTTTATCAGGATCTTTGTCTGCAGCCTCCTCAGCAATGNCGACTTTCCCATCATGATAGAGAGTTTGGAAAAGACTCCCTTGCTTTCTGGACTCCTCAGAGAGAAGTCTAGGTGCAGCTGGATCCAATCCTAGTCCCAGACTTAATCAACGATTTATGTCTAAAGGATTGCACAGGTGTGACTGAACGTTTATATGACTTTGTCCTGCAAGATTGAGCATGGCAAACCAAATACATTTATATGATGAAAGTAAATCAGTTATTTTTAATTGATGACAGTGATTAGACTAAAAGACTTCAATCAGAACTGTAACTACTAGTAGAGTGCACTATTTGTTAAATCAATTATATTGAAGCTAGCTTAATAATTATTAAATGGAGATTGATGTTACTTATCCATACCAATGACCATGGGCAAAGTAACCCTGAGGGGCATCACCACTCAAGGCAGGAATATCCACATGCACTCCTAGAAGGAATGCATTGCAAGTCCCTGCTTCAAAAAGTGGGACTGGGCTTTCATAGTATAAAGTAATTGACTGTCAAGCATATGTTTCTAGGCCAGCTGTGTCAGCTCAGCAGCCTTTAGCTCAGCACCTTTAAATCAATTACAGTGTTATCACTTGCTGGTTTCTTTATCAGGATCTTTGTCTGCAGCCTCCTCAGCAATGTCTGCTGCTGTCAGAACATTGTTTTTAACATCCTCAGAATGTTTAGTTTTGGGATGAAGGACTCATGCTGGTTTCAGCATTCTTCAAAACCAAAAGCAACACGAACCCCTTCTCTATCACTGATACTTTTACAAATAGAGTAAAGTTTGAGCTGTTTTACCCCCACTTAGGCAGGGCATCCTGCTACAGTCAATGACAGCTCAAAAGAACAAATACACCCCAATACCATTAAATCCTTTCAGGGAAATAACACTGCAGCCACTACTGCAAAGCTGTTACTCAATATCTTTCCATGATGGAGTATGCCTTACACCATATATCCAGATCTTGGTATTCTCTCTGTCTGAACAGTCATGCATGATTTGATGGGTTCAATAGATGAGGAATTGGTAGGATGCTAACATCCAGAGAATAGTGTTCAACAGTTCAGTGTCCAGATGGAGATTGGTGACAAGTCATGTCCCTTAAGGATCTGTAAGGGGACAAGTACTGTTTAACGTCTTCATCAGTGTCACAGACAGTAAGATCAAGTGCACTCTCAGCAAATCTGCAGACGACACCAAGCTGAGTGGTGCAACTGACACAACTAAGGGATAAGATACTATCCTTAAGGGCCTGGACAAGCTCAACAAGCAGGCCCATGTAAATCTCAATAGGTTTAACAAGACAACGTGCAAGATGCNTCTGCTGCTGTCAGAACATTGTTTTTAACATCCTCAGAATGTTTAGTTTTGGGATGAAGGACTCATGCTGGTTTCAGCATTCTTCAAAACCAAAAGCAACACGAACCCCTTCTCTATCACTGATACTTTTACAAATAGAGTAAAGTTTGAGCTGTTTTACCCCCACTTAGGCAGGGCATCCTGCTACAGTCAATGACAGCTCAAAAGAACAAATACACCCCAATACCATTAAATCCTTTCAGGGAAATAACACTGCAGCCACTACTGCAAAGCTGTTACTCAATATCTTTCCATGATGGAGTATGCCTTACACCATATATCCAGATCTTGGTATTCTCTCTGTCTGAACAGTCATGCATGATTTGATGGGTTCAATAGATGAGGAATTGGTAGGATGCTAACATCCAGAGAATAGTGTTCAACAGTTCAGTGTCCAGATGGAGATTGGTGACAAGTCATGTCCCTTAAGGATCTGTAAGGGGACAAGTACTGTTTAACGTCTTCATCAGTGTCACAGACAGTAAGATCAAGTGCACTCTCAGCAAATCTGCAGACGACACCAAGCTGAGTGGTGCAACTGACACAACTAAGGGATAAGATACTATCCTTAAGGGCCTGGACAAGCTCAACAAGCAGGCCCATGTAAATCTCAATAGGTTTAACAAGACAACGTGCAAGATGCTGCATCTGGGCCAGGGCAACCCCCAGTATCAGTCCAGGCTGGGGCATGAACAGATGGAGAGCAGCCCTGGGGAGAAGGACTTGGGGGTGCTGGTGGGTGAGAGGCTGGACATGACCCAGCCATGAGCACTCACAGCCCAGAGAGCCAAACGTGTCCTGGGCTGCATCCAAAGCAGCGTGGGCAGCAGGGCCAGGGAGGGGATTCTGCCCCTCTGCTCTGCTCTGGTGAGACCCCACCCGGAACACTGCATCCAGCTCTGGGGTCCCAGCACAGGAAGGACACGGACCTGTTGGAGCAAGTCCAGAGAAGGGATACGTAAATAATCAAAGAGATGAAGCACCTCTGCTATGAAGGAAGACTGAAGGACTTAGGATGGTTCAGCCTAATTGAGTGGGGATGTAGAGATGGTAGGAAGCAATTTTTTACAATGAGGGTGGTGAAACACTGGCACAGGTTGCCCAGAGAGGTGACAGATGCCTGATCCCTGAAAACACTCAAGGTCAGATTGGATGGGGCTCTGAGCAACCTGATCTAGTTGAAGATGTCCCAGTTCATTGCAGGGGCGTTGGACTACATGACCTTTGAAGGTCCCTTCCAACCCACACCATTCTATGACTCTATGCCTGTTTTAATTTCAGGAAAATTTAACCAATGATTGCCTATCTCAACAACTGTCTTGTAATATCTCAGTGATATCCAAAGCTGGTTACAGATTTTACACTCCTGCTGGGGTGGTACAGCATTATTAACCTGTACCCACATCTTCGCCAATCTTTGTCCCCCACTTCATTGTTTCTCACTCTCTTTCTCTCTTTCAGAAATTTCTTTCTTTAAATTGCAAATGAATAATCTCTCAGAATCTCAGGACTCTTTTGTCATAGGAACTACAGGGGATACAGTCTCTCTGAGAAAAATTAAGAGGGTGAAAACAACGAAGGACTAACTAAAAATATTATTCTTCTCTTGTTCTGCCAATAAGAATTTTAAGCAAAGTATGTATGTTTGTACCTGTATTTTATTTTCTGTCACAGGCATGGAATTCATGAATGATGTGATCTGTAAGTGTGACTTGGGAATTTGTATCCTACCCTGTGCATTTGCTACCGTTGAACTAACAAATCCCAAATGTCCATTCCTTGAACCAAATCTTCCCTTCCCCAAACTGACTTAATTTTTCGCCAAGCCTTGCTTCAGAAAAAGGTACAAGTTTGATTTGTTATGGCAGGTCAGCTATTCACCTGCTTTCATTATTAAACAAATTTGTCAGAAGGTAACAATCTTACGGATGTTTCCCATTTTGCTGTCAACATGACAGTATGAATGGATCTTAGAGGTCTGTGCTTGAATGATTTACCAAAGTGATGGACTAGGATTTGATGATGCTGTATCATATTTTCATCAATACAATTACAGATAATTTTAGGTTTTTCCCTCTTATGATTAATGCCTTAGCCACAGTTTCATCTGAAAATTTCTGATATGGCTTACCAAATTTCTTCCTTGTGTCCCACTCCATCTATATCACACACGCCTCATGAATTAGAAAATACTCCCCATCAGGATTAAGAAATGTGTAACTTTTCTCCTAGATGTCCTGGCATCTAACACTAACAGTTGAAAAGATGACACTTATCTAGGATTTGTCAATTGCTGAACAAGTCTTTATTACTTGCAGGTTTTCCATTTACTGCACCCCCAGGTACTGTCTCTCAGCCTGCCAGGGGCATGCAGGACAGCCCTCCAAGAGAGGCTAAGAATTTGTAACTACTGCTTTTGTTCAGCACAGATTCTTGAAGGCTTACCCGCCTTTTTCCATGTCCTTATTGCATAGATGAACGTCTTTTCAGGAAACTCTTTAAGTTTTGAAGGAACTACTCCTTCTTTCTCCCAGTAATGTTGCCAGTCCTAAAGTGAGAAGACAATTTCATACAAAAGGCAGTCGTTTGCTTGTATTACTTACAAGTACTTCCCCTGCTCAGGTGAAATGCTAGTCGGCCTTCTGGCATTTGCACTACACTCGACCTTCTTCAGCACCAAACCTGACAGAATTCAAGAAGCGTCTCGACAACGCTCTTAGGCACATAGTGTGACTCCTGGGGATGTCCCCTGCAAGGCCGCGAGTTGGACTCGCTGATCCTCGTGGGTCCCTTCCAGCACAGGACATTCTGTGATGGTTCAGTGACTCTCTGTACACACAGAGGGCTGGAGGGTGACCTGGGGCACGTCTGGGGCAGGCTGTGCAGCAGGAGCACCCTCAAGGCCGCGCACCCTGCCCATGGCGGGGCGGGTGGGGCTCCCCCGCGCCCGCCGCAGTCGGGGCGGCGC
>VYXC01005164.1:0-18327 GCA_013397175.1 Platysteira castanea | reverse complement strand
TATTTTTTATTTTGTTTCTGCATTCTGAATATGGCCTATGTAATTTTCTACTTTCTTTACCTCATGAATCTCATTTTTCTTTAATTTAGCATTGGTTTTGTCAGTGTGTTTTGGTTTTTTTTCCATACCTGTGCATGCTGATAACTTGCAGTTCCTTTTCAGACAAAATCCTGTGTCTGTTTTTAATTGCAATCAGCAGATGATGTCTGGCTTAGTGACTGTGTAGTGTTATCACTCCTACTTACTTGTAATCAACCCATATGACTTAGAAGAAAGTTTTGGTCAGAGGTTCTCAGTCTCTTTCCAATTGAGTCAAAGGCCCAGACAATGGAAGAAGCCTTGATCTGTGAACGATTGAGCTGGGCCAGCCAAGATAATCATCTCTTGTAGGTGCAACTGTCTGTTCATTATGGAAAGATTGAGAACTTTTAAAGCCTCTGGACAGAGGTGGGTTAATTCCCACACAATACTGGGCTGAATGTTCCATTAGTTTCACTAATGCCTTTTATATAGAAAAAATAGAATGAAAAATAGATAAAGCATGAATAAAGTACACATTTCTTTTGTTGAAAGTGAAGTCATTCCCTTTCTCCTTTTTTGTGCGTTTTTAAAATTCCACAAGTAGAAGACCAGCTGATCTTTGGTTCGTTTATTTGGTAGGAGAGGGGGATGATGATGTGATTGTGTACATTTGCACTTTCAGTGCACTTACTAAGATCACTCCGTGTATCCTGTGCATTTGGTGTATCCAATACAATGGGTATTACAGATGCTAAGCAAGTTCCTGAGCTCAGAGAACTGTTAAAAATTTGCTGGTTATGTTCCACATGAAACTAAGTATGTTTGTTGCTTTCACTCTTGTGACTTCTATTCTTGATAGTTAAGTAAGGGTGCAAGTTGAAAGGTTGTGGAGCTGTGGACAATTAAAATAGTCACAAGTTTTACTGAAGCATGGTATGTCTAATTAATTACAGAATTTTGTGACAAATGATGATTTTCACAGAACAGGTTACACAGAATTATCTCTCACTAGTGGGTTGGAAGGATGAAAATTTGTCTATAATTATTTAAAGGGAATTTCTCACTTGATGCTAATGTAAGCTCAATAGAACTGGTGATCTTTTAGTGCATTTTAGGACGCAGATTTCAAAAACTGTAGTGAATTGTCCCCCATCTTCGATTGATTTGCTTATTAGAAGTAACAAGGCACATTTTGATGCTGATTGCCTCAGGGTTGAGAGGTGTCCACTCTTACCACTGCTATTAAAACTTGTGAAAGCAAATGGAGACAGTTCTTGTTGTTGAAGGTCATTGCGTTAATTTGTCTGTGTTGATGATGCAGGTATTGAGGTATACTTGTAAAATGAGGTGAATTTATAGGTGCTTGTGTATACCTGATTGTCTGTCTGGAAATTTGTTGTTACTTCATCATTTATTCATTGAGTTTTTAAGAAAAACGCTATACTTTTGCTCCATAAGGATCTGTAACCAAAGGCAAAATCTTTAATATCTTAGAAGTTTTTGTCTTAAATACAGTGAAGTATTGTGAGAGAGTTGTATCAGAAGACATTGGTTTCATCAGTCAGCTAAACTTCTTCAGATGAAAACATGTCTAAATTTAACCTATACTTATGGAAGATGTAAATATAAATAGTAAATTGTAAGTGTGCACTCAGAGGTAGTTTTTGTTAGGAAGATTAGTTTCTTGAGCTGTAGAAGGTGCTTATAGGTACTGACTTCCTATATGATCTCCTGAGTTCTGATAAACCATGCTTGTTATGTCCTTGGGTTAGTTTTCATTAAAGTTCCATTAGTAATTTGAAAGATAAAATGAAAGCATGCTTACACAGAATAATTTTAGGCAGTGTATTTTAAAAATAAAATTAGAGAGTCTAGATAAATGGTGAATAGAAAATACAAGACTTGGAAAAATTTGCTTTAGCTACACTAAATTTAACCTACCATCAAGTAAACAACAGAAGGAGATGATAATTTTCAGTACTTTTAAGGCCTACTTCTCTAAGGTGATATTTTATTATGCATGTGACCGTGTCCCGAATCAGTGTGCTTGAGATTGCTCAAAAAACTGATTTCTGGTTGCAGGCCCATTGCGGTCCAGGAGAGCTCAACAGGCCCCATTTTGGACCGCTGTTTATAGGGTCACAAGAGAGTGGGCTTTAGTCATAACAATGTTTCATCCTGCCCACAGTTTGGGTCAGCCCTTTCTTTGAAAGTGCAAGAATGAGAATGTTATGCCATTCAGGCCAGAGAAATATTTTCCAGGGTGGGTCACAAGAAAAACAGAAGCTTGTTACGAGTTCCTGAAAGGGGACAGTGGTTTTTTATAAGCTCAGAAAGAGCTGGTGTTTTCAAGGATGAGGCCTAATAAGCATTTTCTCAGATCCTGCTGCAGCCTGGATAGGAGTATGGGGAGGTTAATGCACCACCACATAAAGGAAGGAGGGGAGACCCTTATTATCTGTCTTCGAAGCCTTCACTGTATAGAATAATACAAGAGTAGCTGGAAAAGCTGTAGATGAATAATGTAGACACAATTTAAGAAAACTGTTGTTTTGGTTTTATTTAAGTTGGTAAGTTGTTTTTTTAAAGCTACTAAAAGAAAATGTTGATAAAACTAGATCACAGAATTCTAGAATATGCTGAGGTGGAAGAGATCCATCAGGATCATCAAATCCAACTCCTGGCCCTTCACAGGACCATCCCCAAGAATCACACAATGTGCCTGAGAGAGTTGTCCAGATGCTTCTTGAACTAGACAGACTTGATGCTGTGACCACTTTCCTGGGGAGCCTGTTCCAGTGCCCAGGCACCCTCTGGGTGAGAAACCTTTTCCTGATACCCAGCCTAAGCCTCCCCTGACTGATCTTCATGCCGTTTACTCAAGGTCTGTCAGTGGTAATGAGAGTGAAGAGATTGGTACCTTCCCCTCACAAGGAAGTTGTAGACTGCAGTGATGTCTCCCCTCAGTCTCCTCTTCTCCAGGTTTAACAGACCAAATGACCTCAGCCACTCCTCATAAGCCTTCCCCTCCAGACCTTTCATCATCCTTGTGGCTCTCTTTTGGATACTCTTCAATAGCTTCATGTCTTTTTTTAGTATTGTGGCACCCAAAACTGCACACAGCATTCTAGGTGAGGCTACTCCACCAGAGTACTACTGGCTACTCCAGAGCAGGACAATCCCCTTCCTTTCCTGGTTGGCGATGCTGTGGCTGATGCACCCCAGGACAGGGCTGGCCATCCTGGGTGCCAGGGCACTGCTGACTCATACTCATCTTCCTTTTGACCAGGGTCCCCAGGTCCCTTTCCATAGTGATGCACTCCAGCCTCTGTTCCTCAGTCTGTACACAAGTCCGGGGTTGCCCCAGGTGCCGAAGTTGGCACTTCCCCTTGTTAAACTTCATTGGGTTGGTGATCACCCACCTCTCTAATTTGTCAATATGTCTCTCAGTCATTGAGGGAATCAACATCTCCTCCCAATTTAGTGTCCTTGGCAAACTTACTTAGTATCCCTTTGAGTCCTGTGTCCAGGTCATTAATGAAGATGTTGAAGAGAACTGGACTGAGGATAAAAACCTTGAATTCAGTTTAGTTAGTTTAGAGGGGGTTTGATGAGAGGTTTTTTGCCTTAGCAGGTTTTTTATGATGTAAGACTATATGGATCTTAAAAATCACGGAATTTGAAAGGACCTTAAAGATCACCTAGTTCCAACCCCCCCTGCCATGGACAGGGGCACCTTCTGCTAGACCAGGGCACCCAAAGTGTCATACAGCCTGGTCTTGAAAACTTCCAAAGATAGAGCATCCACAACTTTTCTCAGCAGCCTGTTCCTGTGCCTCACCACCTGCACAGTAAAGAATTTCTTTCTAATACCTAATCTAAACTTACCCTCTCTTCCTTTGAAGCCACTCCCTCATGTCGTGTTGCTACTTGCCCTGGTAAAAAGCCTTTCTCCAGCCTTCTTGTAGGTCCTCTTCAGATACTGAAAGGTAAGGTTGCCCCAAAGCCTTCTCTTCTCCAGGCGGGACAACCCCAACTCTCTCAACCTGACCTTGCAGCTTAGTGGCCCTCCTCTGAACTTGTTCCAACAGGTCATGTTTGTCTTGTTCTCTCTGCTGCAGGCCAGAGATCTGAATGCAGTATTTCAGGTGCAGTCTCACGAGAGTGGACTAGAGAGGCAGTATGACCTTCCCAGACTTGCTGGCCATCCTGCTTCTGATGCAGCCCAGGATGTTACTGGTTTTCTGGACTGCAGACACACATTACTGAGTCATGTTGATCTGCTTCTCATCCATCAACACCCCCAAGTCCTTCTCTCTGTGGCTGCTCTTCAACTGATTATCTGCCCAATGTCTGTGTTTGTGCTTGAGATTGCATCAACTCAAGTGCAGCACCTTGCGCTTGGCTCTCTTGAGCTTCATGAATTTCCCACAGACCCACCTCTTCAGCCTGTCCAGGTCCCTCTAGATGGCATCATTTCCCTCTAGCATGTAGACTGCACCACACAGCTTCGTGTCTTCAGCAAATTTGATGAGGGTTCACTTGATCCCACTAGCGGTGTTGCTGACAAAGATGACACACAGTTCAGGTCCCAGTACTGACCCCTCAGAACGCCACTCGTCACTGCTCTCCACTTGGATATTGACCTGTTGACCACAACTCTTTTGGGTGCAACCCTCCAGCCAATTTCTTACTCATTAAGTTGTCCAGTCTGTCAGATCATGTCTCTTGAGTTTAGAGGTGGGGATGTTGTTCAGGGCAGTAATACTTTGCAGAAGTGAGATGAGGATGTTGTTCAGGGCAGTAATACTTTGCAGAATTCCAGGTAGATGACATTAGTCATGCTTCCTTCATCCACCAACACTGCAGAAGGCCACCAGATTTGTCACTCATGGTTTGCCCTTAGTTATTGTCCACTGTTGAAATGAAAATGATCCTCTACTGTTATTCAGAAAAGCCAGCATAATATTTTTCTTAAACCATTAATGAAGATGTTGAAGAGAACTGGACATTATGAAGTGAACTGTATGGTGTGATAAATTCATATTGCTTTGAGAGCCAGGATTATTTTACTGTATTAGGTCACTGGACTACCTGCATGTTAGTAGAACTGAGTGTTAAGGCTTGTGTCATGGTTTATCCATATCCAGCAGCCAAGCCCCATGCAGCCACTCACTCGCTCACTCCCACACCAGCAGGGTCAGGGAGAGAATTGGAAGGGTAAAAGACAGAGAACTCATGGGCTGAGATAAAGACAGGTTTATAGGGGAAGCACAAGCCATGCAAACATGCAAAGCAAAACAAGAAAATAATTTCTGTTTCCTATGGGCAGGTAGATGTTCAGCCATCTTCAGGAGCCCCATCACACATAAGGGTTACTTGGGAAGACAAATGCCATCACTCCAAATGTCCCCCACTGTCCTTCCTTCTTCCCCCCACCTTTGTATCTTGAGCATGATGTCACATGGTATGGAATATCCTTTTGGTCAGTTGGGGTCACCTGCCCAGGCTGTGAGCTGTCCCAACCTCCCATGCACCCCCAGTGTCTCACCAGCATGGCAGTACAAAAAGCGTAAAAGGCCTTGGCCCTGTGTAAGCTTGCTCAGCAGTAACAAAACCATTACTATATTATCAATCCCAGCAGAAATCCAAAACACAGCCCCATAACAGCCAGTGTGAAGAAAATTAACTCTACTCCAGCCAAACACAGTAGAAGGTGTAATAGAAGAAATAAAATTTACCAACTTCTCAGGGAAGTTGTAATTTAATAGCCAGTGTCCTAATTAGAGGAAGAGAAGTCAAATTTATTTTCAACCAGATCTTTCTCTTAGAACAGGGACATTTGCTAAATCTCCAGCTCTTAACAGTACAGAAAAACATCAGGAAGATGCTGAGTTGCTGGAAAGTTGGACCAAATATGCAGTGCATTATTCACAGCTGGAATATTTGGCCTCTGAAGTGATACTGAAAATGCCTGAAGCATTTCTAATATCAGTAGATTTTACTGTCACAGATTACATGCTCTACAGAGTAGAAAAAGTCTTACTTTAACTGTGATAAAAGATACTATCGGAAATAAAAAAAAGCTAAGAATGACAACTGTTTCTGCTCTGAAAACTTCTTTAGCTCCAGAAAACAGCAAAGAGACTCCTGTGTAGTTAGTAGTCATAGTATAGATATGTAACTATATTTCAGTAAAGCAATGAGTAGTAAGCAAGTCAAAAAGAAGAATTTTTTATGGTTGCTTCCTGTAAAAGGGAAGCTCTCCCTTGTGTACATACATAGGAAAGGAGTGTATCTCCTGTAGATCTAAAGGTCATAATCAGCTTTAATTATTCTGCTGCCTTTAACAGCAAAATAACTTTGTGCTCTTTATCTAGAAATATTGGTTATCTTGCTAATTGTGTATATCTTGAGACTGTTTCTTGCTTAATGTATGCAAAGTATATCATCTTTCATATGTGCTAATTGCGTTTTGGATTCAGCTATAGTAGACAGTTTTTTTTGGGCTTAGAGTTGTTCCACCTTTTAAAGCCATCAGGCAGAGAGATCACTTGAATTAACCAGTGTGTATTTCTTTCTCTTGCTGTACACTGCATGGATGTTTGTGCTTGTGTTGCGTTCTGAGCAGTATTAGTTTTAATTAGCTGTATTCCTGATAGATGATGAATGGTGATGAAAATCACAACTTTTTTTAGTTGCATATTAACTCATCAAGGAAGAAAGGCTGGTGAAGTTAGGCATACTGAAGTGTTTAGTAGGATTTTGCCTCTTAATATTAATTTTGGTTGATTTGCAGATTTTGGTAAAATTATTTACTTTAAAGTGTGAGGAAACTTGAAAAATGCATTTAAGTCCCGTACTGCCTCTTTTGTTCTGGAAGTTGTTACTAGTAATACAAGATCAAGTGTGTAATCCGTTGAGTTTCATGTACTGTAATGGAAAATACTGTTTTCATATAAAGTACAAAAGCAATAGAATAGCTTAAGTAATAATTAAAATAATACTTTTAGAACATTTTCTTTTTTAGACTTCAGGAAATTGCAGTGTATGGGCTTGTGGGCCCTGCATGTTGCTGTTGACTGACTAAAACTTTTGAATACATAACTGAAAATAAAGTATGCCGTGACTTGTCAAATATCAATTTTCTGACAAACATGTTTCATTCATTACTTCGCTGTGATGAGTGTTTTTGAACTAAGAGCTACAAATATTTTAGAAAGTATAGTCACAGGCTGCTCAGCAAAGTAGTGGACTTGGCATTCCTGGAAGTGTGAAAGAAATTACTTTAGGTAGCACTTAGTGCTGTGGTCCAGTTGACAAACAAGACGGTGTTGTGCCAAAGGACAGTTGATTTTGGAGATCTTTTCCAAGCTTAATGATTCTGTGGGGTTTTTTCATTATTAGCTGGTGAACTGAATATTTGCTATAGTCCTTCTGTTAATTTGGATTGCCTAATTATTATAAATCAGAGATCCTTGGGTGAAAGGCAGAAAGGGACCATTGATTCTAAGACTTCAGAGTGAAACATCAGTCTACTAACAAGATTTTGAAAATAGCAATGTGTAGCTGGTCAGAATATGCTGGTGTAAATCGAGGGATTAAAATGGCTTCCTTTTATTGCACTTTGAACTAGTAAACTGAGTGTATTTGGGGAGTGCTTCTAAGAAGGCACATAAGAATTTTGTGGTACTGCTTATTTGCAGTTCCTTTTGACTGCTTCTGCTTGTCATTAGTACTTGGACTTCTTACTCTAGATGTATGCTTCAAAATCGTTGAAGAAAATTTGTAATGAAACTTCATTCAGAATGTCTTAAGTTTCTTTATGATTATATGCTTAGGAAAAACAGTGATTTTTTTTCCTGCAGAAAGAAACTGTTTTGTTCTTGATTAGGAAGGCCGGCCTTGTATGAAAGACGTGAAATTGGTGAGTATAGAGAGTATGTCTTGTTAAGGACATAGTTTGTTTTAACTGGAAAAAAATTAGTGAACTTCTAATGGATCAATTCAACTTGTAAGAAATAAGCATTGAACAATTCTTGTTTATGCATACTTAACTGAAGACTCACTTCATTTAGCAACAGAGCTCCATAAATCCCCATGTTTTCTATCCAGCAGTGTGGACTGGATAGGATTGCAAGTGTAATCTGTAGTGTTATTTGTTGCACTGCTGAAGACAACCACTGAGACTTTTGGTTTGTATTCAGCAATCTGCTGTATGCTAATACTTCTGATGCTGACTGAAATACAGAGTTTTTCAGAGGTGATGGCTAAAAGTTTTATTTGGGACAAGTAGCCCTCAGTGAGAAACCAGAAACCACAGAAAAGTATATATACTGTTAGTTTTGGCTGGATTTGCAAATAGCCTAGCACAAAAAAAAATGCTGCAGTGATCCCATGATTATTGGTATGAGGAACTACATTAAAAAAGCTGAGCAGCTAATTGAACTGGTCATGGTCAAATAACTGAAGGACTTTTTCTGTGAAGCAATGGTAGAATGACTTAAATGCAAGAAAGACTTGGAGGCTGAAGTCAGGGAGAGAGATAAAGCAGTTAGAGTGTAAGGCAGTGCTTGAGAAGTAAGGTATTTTAAAAGAAGTGAGAGAATTCTTGCCTTACTTTAGTTCAGTATTTCAGAGTGGCAGATAGCTTTAAAAACTGTAGAGTGACAAGTGATTTAGTGTATGGTAAATGTGGGCAGAGCCAGGCAAGCCTAGGTGCTGCCGGTGGCACAGACTTGTTAAGCTGATAGCCTCGACAGAAGCATTTGAATGTTCGTATGTGGTATCACTTGCCACTGCTGTTGTGTGCCTGTTAAGGCTTACCTCATCTCTTAAATGGTCATTATGCAGGTACTTAAAGTGTTGTGAAATGTGAGAAGAGCAGAGCTTTAATGAACATGGGAATAATGAATTGTGCTTTTATAAGGAGAGCTATGCAATTAGAATGATGCAAGTGTAAGGGGTGCTCAACTTTGCCTTTAATATTTATGGAACTCATATTAAATATCAGTGCATCGCAGCAAGCTCAAAAGATCCTACTAGGAAAGGTACTAATACTGATTTACATGATTTGGAGAAAGAGAAAAATTTCCCCGAGTTCTATAGAACAAGTCTTTAAAATGTAAACATAATTTAGAAGCCTTCTTTAACTTATCAAGCAGGGTCTCTAGGCAAAAGCTTGAGCTTTGCCGTTTATAGGGATTTCATCTCCGAATTGTATTTTCCTTAAATGTAATCTTTAGATCAGGTTCAAGTATCTTAGATTGTTTTCAGGATGTGCTATATTGTACACTGCTGCTTTGTTTTGTGTTTAGTTTTCAAATTCTTTGAGCAATTTTTTTTATTGCTCTGAAATAAGAAATCTAAAATAAAAACATTGCTGTCTTGGAGTTTCAACAGCTTGGGCAACAGCAGTTCCTGTTTCAGGTCTGATGTTTGATCGTGGGCTGTGTTTTATTTACAGTGTTCTTAGCACAGAATGTGCTGAAATAAGATCAGGGGAAAATTGTCTCATAGTTTTAACATACATGTTGTGAAGCAAGGTTCTTTATCTGTTACTTGATCAAAAACTTGCTGTTGGGTTTCTACTTTGGTTTAACAGCCCTTACTTTTTTAAAAGAATGTGAAGACACCACTTTAGGTAATTTTTAATGCACAAAGTGATTCTGATACAACCCAAATGTTACTTAAAGAGCAACTTAAAGAGCACAGTTGCCTGTCCAGGCCTCAGAAGGAACTTGCCATAAGATTAGCCTGCACAGCGGCAACTTGAGATAGCAGAGAAGGGAGGAAGTTGCGACAGGAAGATGCTGATTCTAGGCCTGGAGGAGCCAAAGTCTGGTTAGCGCATCCTGGTTAATGCATCCAGACAAAAATTCCTGCTATAGCTAAGTGTGTGAAAGGAAGCAACTGCTCATACACTTGTCATTGGTCAAACACAGATCACTCCAAGTTACGGGGATATGCTGCCGTGGAGATGTGCAACTTGGACTGTATGGGTGGTACCGCCAGAAGAATGACTTGGGGATGCCCTCCACCAAGAAGCCCAGGGTGAATAAGGACTGATGGGACACCACTGGATCCCTCTCTCTGTCTCCCTCCTCCCCTCTCCAGAGTTGTACTCTCCCCTGGAGAAATAGCGTGTGGGCCCAGTGGACTGATATGTTTGCATGGGAACCTTTTGTATGAGAGCTTTTTTGTATTTTGCATGAGAACTTTTTATGTTGAAGGTACATACCTTCAGTAACTGGATCAGGTATGAACTGAAAGAACTTGACTTGCAAGTCCAAAAAAGTGTCAAAAAAAGGCTTTAGATATGCTATTATTAAAGGAACAAGGTGTATGTGGAATGTTAAATTTTGATAAAACTGAATGCTTTAACATTGTTCACAGTGCAATGACATTGATTGAAGAAACCCAAGGCAAAATTAAATAAATTGCTACCAATCACTGCAAGCCCAAGACGATCTTCTAGGAGGTAGCCCAAGTTCCCGGATGATGTCAGTACTCTGATCCTTGGGACTCAGAGGGTAGGGGAAGAGGCTCTTGAGACTTGGGTTGATGATTGCCATTGGATTTGCATTTTTAATGATTGGGATAGCTATAGTACAGTGTGTGATCATGTTATTGCTTCTATCTTTTCTCCTACTATTGTTTCATACACGTTACTCTTGTGGACAACCTGTGAGCTGAGGAACAAAGTCCCCAGAGGACAGTGTATGAGCCACAGGGTGATATAAGGACTTAAAGAGCACAGTTTCCCATCTCAAACTGTCAAAGCCACAGAAGATACTTGCCTGTAAGATGAGGCATCACAGTGGAAACGTCAGATCAGGGACAGAACGGAAAGGAATTTGCAACAGGAAGGTGCTGATTCTAGGCCTAGTAGAGACAAGATCTGGTTAGCACATTCTGGTTAATGCATTGATATGAAAATCCCCACTATAGCAAAGTGCATGGGAAGCAACTGCTCATATACATATCGCCAGTCAGAGAGATCACCCCAAGTTAGGGGAATACTCTTCTGTGTTCTTCCTCCCTCCCTACCTCCCTCCCTTGTTAACAGTTAAGGCACATTTAAACTTCTGATCTTTAATTCTTCATCCTTATTCTATGATCTTAAATTTCACACTTGTCCTAATTTTGACTAGGACAGAATTAATTTCATCACCAATTCCAGGAGGGAGGTGGAGCCTGCAGCTATGTGGGCAGGTTATTTTATACCAGCCACATCATCACTAGGGCATGGCTTTAAATTGGAGAAAAAGGGAACATGATGCAGGATGGTTGTTATTTTGTTCTGTTTTTCCAGGAGAGCAAAGCAGCAAGCAGAATGGTGTGGTGGCATGGTGTGGGCGGCCCAGCTGGAGGATTTGTCCATTGTTGTTTTTGTCTCAGGCCTTGGGGGGGAACATAGGTGGAGACAATTTGTCTGCTATTGTTTTTCATTGTCTCGGGCTCTTGGAAGAAGATGGTGGCTGTGGTAATGTCTCCAATAATTCTCGTTTGTCTCAGGAATCTGTGTGTCATTGGACACAGTAACACTGGGTCAGTTGGATTTCTTTAGGCATTTTTTGCATGTGATCACCCTCTTTTATATGCTGTTGTTAGTAGTATTGTTGCTACTACTGTTTGTGTTCCTTAGCTCATTACTGTTTTTTTAGTGAATTGTTGTCTCAATCCATAATATCTGTCTTTTTGTCCCTTTCTCACTGGATCAGTTGGAGAAAAGGAAGTGGCAGTTCAGAGCTTAATTTCCAGCTGAGTTTGAGCTACAAGAGCCTTCAAAAAGAAATCTTTTTATGAGAAGAATTTCTGTGCATTGATCTCACAGTTCTGTGAACTTCTAGAGTAGGGTTTCCTTACAATAACTGCATATCAAAGTTTCCTACGCAGTGATTTCTTCAAGTACGTGGACAGATAATGGCAAGTTAATAATGGAGCTTTTTACAGTTTATGTTGGGATTCTAACTTGTGTGTAAGAAACTGATAGTTCCATGTCTCTCATGGCTTCAACCTCTGGTTTTGTTTGCTAGGTTTCTTTAGGCAATTTGTAGTAAGGGCTTTTTTTTCCCCCCTGCCCCGCTGTAAAAAAGAAAAACTAGACGGGTACAGCCTGGGCCTTTGTAACCCCGAAGGTAAAAAGTAGTTCTTTTGTGATCATACATACCTACTATTTCAAGTCATGTTCAAGTATGTTGAATTTAATTACCTTACACACAAAAGGATCTACAAAGGAAGCAAGCCAGATGTTCCTTCTAAGGAGTACCCAAATGGCAGATGAAAACAGTAGTATTCTTGAGGCCAGAATTCAACATTCATGTTGGAGAGAGAACTACTATGTCCTGACAGATAGCAGAAAATATCAAGCCAGTCAGATGAGAATAAAGATAACATTATCCTTATTTGTAGTTGCCCAGAAAGTGAGAAATAATCATTTGTTTGCAGTAAGATTTAAACACACTTTAGAAAGTGACCCCTTGGTATATTTCAAAAGAGTAGGCATTGGATTCTAGATACCTAAACTTCCAGGAAGGTAGTTCTTGCTGTCTGGAAAGACCTTGACTCCTAAAGCTGAACTTCAGTAATCACTTTCAGTGATACGGCACTAGTTAGATCTATTGACTCTTATCTTGGGCTGGAAAACACTTGGGAAGTCTCACATTTCACAGACACTTTTTCACCTTCAGATTCTACTCATTTTAAGACTACAATACATATATATGTGAATATTTTAAGACACATACCCTATCCTTCACTGCATAGTGCTTAAAATTCTTAAATTGATCTCTCTCCCAGTAATCCAGGGCTTTTCAAGGAGCATCTGCTTGTCCCATGAAGTGTGATAAAATGTGTTCTTCCTGTGATTTAAAACAATTGTCCTGCCTGGCAGGGTCTAACATGATTACTCTGTGGTTTAGATTTTTGTTTAGTGTTTCTCAGTAGAAAGGAAAAGGTCCTATTTCCTTGGGTTTTTTGGTTTTTCATTTGAAAATGATGGATGGGTGCTCTAATGCAGACAAGAAGACACTTTTTGTACCTTGATTTCCCCGCAGTTATGAGGGATATTACAAATACATGTGCATACAAATTTATGTAAACATAAGAGTAATGTAGACACTAAAAATTATTTATAAGCTTGGAGGAAGTAACATCTTTTTATCATTTATCCTATTTTTCATTTATCATTTAGCCTATTTTTTTTAAATCAGAACTAGCTGCATTCTAACATGAGGGCTGAGAATCTTGTGCCCTCCTGATCTCTTCACTGGTGTTTCTGAAAATTAGTCTTGCAAGGTAATACTCTGATCCTATAAAGGTGTTAATTAAGTCTCTTAAATTAGAAAAAATAAGTAAGTTTGTTTAAAGTACTGTTTTATAGTACCAGCTCTAATGAAGTTTTTACTGCTGCCTTTACAGAGTAGCTCAAATATACACTATCAGAGTTTATTTCGGATTACACCCATTGTAAATCTTAAGTGCTGAATTGGATTAAGTGAGACAGGCTGCTTTAATGATATGGCATGAGGAAAACATAATGGAAGTAAAGCACGAACTACACCGGGGTCTCTAACAGCTTCATTTTGCTAATTCAGAAAGTAAAAAAACAAGCTTGGATAGGAAACAATGGAAATTACACTTTTAGGATTTCTCTCTGGCTGTTCTTTCCATTCAAGTTTATTTTAAAGTTTATTTTTCATGTGTGTAAGAACTTTTGAATGTAGTATCCACAGGTTACCGTCTACATGTGATCTTGTAAGACTATACTAATATTTCAAGTTAATGACCTCAACCTAAAACAAAATAAATCCACCTTTCACCTTGATCACTGTTTCTAACTTCAGAAGAGCTATGGTAAGGACATGTGCTAGAAGATGATAGATTTAATGAAACTTGCTCAAACTGTTGCCTGAGATAGCAGCCTTCTGAAAGAATAGTATCCTTTGTAAAGCTACCTATCTAATTCTGAACCTTTGGGATAATTCTTCAATATAATTAACTGTTGACCACAGTCTCCTGAGGGAATGTTTTTGCCATTCGTTTTCAGTCATGCTCACTTCAGCTTTCAGTAGAATCAGCTGTTGGAATCCCCCTGCCACCCTAGAAATAGAGATGGATTCTGCCTCAACATATCTTGATGGCATCAGGGTACATGGTGTGTTGGTGCCAACTAAAGCCTTATATTCTTATGGGTCTGGTATGCCAGGCCATCAGATCCACATTCCAGTAGACCTGATTATTCCTTTCCATGTCCTGTTCAGAGGCGGGGGCGTCTTTAGGTCTGGTCGTGGTACTTGTTACTTTTGTAAATATGACCTGGAGGTCCCTTCAGGAGGATTGGAAATAACATCAGCCTTTTAAATCTCTCTGAGGACTTGCCCAAGGGAAATGGGGAGCAGCATTTATTGCCAAAGAGTTTCATGTCGTGGTTATCCTCTCAACACAGGTACCTGTGCTGCTACAGCAGAGGTGGGTTTTCCATCCCACTTCCTCATGTATCCTCAGTGGTCATGCAGGTAGAACCACGGATTACCTTGTGGTGTGTACCCTCCCTCGCCAGCTGGGGAGCACCTACTCCCTAATAACAAAAACTCTTATCTGTACTGGCAGGGCATGGGACATTTCCTCCTTAAACTTTTGGTAGTCCTTTTTGAATTGTTGTTGGTTCTCTTTAATTTCCCTATTAAAATGCTGCAAGTCCTTGTGTTAGCGTTCAGAAAACATATAACCACGCAGAGGCAATTATATGTCGGTGCTTTATTGGAGCGCGCGGGGGGCACCGTGGCCACTGCCCAGATCTTGTGCCTGCGGGACATACGGAAGCTCATGATTTTATAGTTTTTACATTATGCATGTTCACGTTAATTAACACACTCCCCTAACTACCAAGTCCCCTCACCTTAGTCACCAGTACAAAATCATACCTGTTCTTCCCCCTTGATTTATTGTCTGGACCTAAATTATACTTGATTTACGTAAAACAATTTTTTNGTAGAACCACGGATTACCTTGTGGTGTGTACCCTCCCTCGCCAGCTGGGGAGCACCTACTCCCTAATAACAAAAACTCTTATCTGTACTGGCAGGGCATGGGACATTTCCTCCTTAAACTTTTGGTAGTCCTTTTTGAATTGTTGTTGGTTCTCTTTAATTTCCCTATTAAAATGCTGCAAGTCCTTGTGTTAGCGTTCAGAAAACATATAACCACGCAGAGGCAATTATATGTCGGTGCTTTATTGGAGCGCGCGGGGGGCACCGTGGCCACTGCCCAGATCTTGTGCCTGCGGGACATACGGAAGCTCATGATTTTATAGTTTTTACATTATGCATGTTCACGTTAATTAACACACTCCCCTAACTACCAAGTCCCCTCACCTTAGTCACCAGTACAAAATCAGACCTGTTCTTCCCCCTTGATTTATTGTCTGGACCTAAATTATACTTGATTTACGTAAAACAATTTTGTAGTTATTACCTAAACCTAAGTCACACTCGGTTCACTCAAGACAATATCGTGGCCACAGTAAGCTAATGTTCTGTTTACCTAAGTCACACTCGATTCACTCGAGACAATACCGTGGCCACCGTAAGGTAATGTTCTGTTTCTCAGGCTGTGCCGTACCTTTTCCCAACTACCACCCCAGCTACTCACTTTTAGCTTAGAAATTCATTTTAACCCTATACTATCACTTGGACAGTCATTTCACAGATGAGATGCCGGCTTCTATTGGGATGGAGATAGTATCTTCACAGCTGGAGTTTGGTAGCCAAATTGTTCACATTTTTTCTCCTTTCTTCTATGACTTCACTGCCAGTGAGTTGGCATGTGACACCAGCACGCTCTGTAGGAACTTCTGCCACATGTTTTGTGTACACTGGATATCATCTCTATTTATAGGGCACTGCTTATTATTTCAATCCTTACAGATTACCTTCAGCACAACTAATTCTCTCAGGTACTGGATACCTTGCGTCCATGGTGTTCTATGCGAAGATACTTCTCCATCAGACTTGACAGGAGTTACTTCCAGAGGCTGAGAGTTTCTGGTGTTTTCTAAATCCCCTCCTCAATGCCTGCACCCCAGGACAGGGGTCCTAATTGCTTGGCTTCATTGCCTTCTGGTCTTGCACCATTTGCCATAATAGCCCAGCATCAAGCAACCAGGTCAGTAGGGGCTCACCCGGCTGGCAGCTGTAATCTTGTGCATCTCAGACCTCACCCATGGATAGGGGTCAGGTGATCGTGTCCGTGTCTCTTCCTCTGGTTGCGAGGGTTGTTTCTTCTTTAGCACTCACTATGCGAATTGATTTGTTTTTAAATTTTTTCTTCTGAATAGGGGCAACTGCTACTGGCATGGGTTGCTCCTCTGGTTCAGCTGCAGTTCAAGTGGCCTTGGTACTTGTTGGTCTGCTTTCCTCTCCTCCCCCTGGGAGTGCTGTGCAGTAACGAGCAGTGTCTGATAAGTAGTAGCCAGGGCCCAATATGTTGCATAACTTCACGCCTCTCTGGAGCTGTCACAGCATTTTTCTTTCAAATATTTTGCCATTTAATCAGGGTCCTGTAGTTTTCAGGGGTGAACTTCCAAACTGCTGGAGCAGCATACTCCTTTAAAAGCTGGCTCATTTTCTGCCCCATCCTATGCTACTCATGACTGTTCAGCTCCAGGGCAGTTCTCTGAACAGCTCCCTGGATGTCTCTATTCTGACTTGAAACATGGTGTAGACTCCACTTATTCTAAATTTCACTTACTCTAAACCTTACTGAAGAAACTTGGCAGACACTACAATTAGAGTACGCTTTCTTTAACATCCAAATGGAATTCAAGATTCTGAAAACTGTTGTAGCAGGCCCAAAGGAGGAAAAAGGGGTGAAAGCCGGAGAAAAGTAGTCGCTCCTTGGCCCCCCTACAGGCTGGGTACTGTTATTAATGAATCCTCAGAGGTAGCATGTTGGAGTCCAGAGTATTCCTCTGGCTGCCCTGGGGGGTCTGGGACCCCACCAGGGGGGTCTAGGACCCTGGCAGAGAGCTCAGGACACTGTCTTCAACCTCCATCAATGGGAGAAATTACCATCATTGCAACAAGAACTACAAGCCACAAGAGTGTGAAATAAATAGTAGTTTAGTTTCTCATAGGGTGAAAATGTAGAATTTAGGTTTTTAGAATGGGGACTGAGGAGACAAGATGGAGGGCACAGGGCGTGGTCACTTTCTCCTTGTTCCTTCTTTCTCCTCCATCTTCTGCTGTGATGATGGCACAAAATAATTGGCAGAATGAAATTGAGACAGAAATGACATAGATAGTATAGGTAAAAATTATTTGGAATAGAATGGTAAATAATAATTGGTTGGGGAAGAAGATTGGGTCAGAGAATGGATAGAAAAGGTGTGGGACCTCCTGGCCTGGGTGGAGTTTTACGGAGGTTTTGGTCGTGGTCAGTCCTGCAGGAAGCTTGTGAGAGCTGACAACAGCAGCGAGATAAGAAAGAATAAACAACGTTGAAACCTGACCTTGCAAACTCCATTCATCTTTTCTGGCACTGGCATGGGACTTTTGAGAAAAAAGAGCTAGCCAAAAAGAGCTGCACTTGCCTGGGGTAATAACCCCGGCAAAGTGGCATCCCACGTTGGGTTGTATGGTTTGTTCGACACTTCAGTGTAATTACACCATGATGTTGCATTTTTATAAATGATATGATCTGGAGTGACATCTATCATTTCATTCTTATTTTGTACTGGTTCAGGGGAGCTGAATTTTATACAAAAATCCATTTGCATTGATCCAAGAATTTCCAGTTCCTAAGGTTTGTAAGGAGCCACGGGAAGAAATTTCGTCCAAATATGCCATCCACTCACAGGGTTCAAAATGAACTGTGAGATTTGTGGAGGGATGTTGTCTGGAATTGGCCATTTGTCCACTGGCAAGCCTATCAAGCATGTTAAGAATGGATTTTTTGGTCTGGAATGTGTCAGACAAATGGTGTCCAAGCCTGATGCATTGGCTGGAGTTTCCCAAACATTTTCTTTTGGTTGGACCATGGGTAAAATCACCTCTTTGCCTAAGGCAATTAGCGAGAAAACAAGGCATATGGCCAAAGGCCTCATTTTCTGTGAGTATCTCTGAAATGCAACACCACTGAAAAAGGAATTCGAGTTCTAGAGTCTTGTGCACGTAGAACGAAGAGATGTCCGCTGTCTTGGCACCAGCTCACGTCTGCATGCTAACTTCTCTGTTTCCAGGGTCAGCATCTGCCTGCTTCTGGACCTGATAGGGCTTCACGTGCCTTGCCAACACCCACTTCGGT
>VYXC01005163.1:0-16734 GCA_013397175.1 Platysteira castanea | reverse complement strand
TAGCTTTTCTTTCTTGAATTCCTCTTGCTTTCGGAAGAGTTCAGCTTTGAGATCTACCAGCTACATCACCAGCAAAACAACACATAAGTAACAGATCACATGCACAGACATCAGTTCTGCAATAAATAACTGTATCTCTAGGAAAACGGTCTGCCATTTACAGTTACAGGAGTATTTGACTGCATTTTTGTGTGTAACTTTGAAGCACTGATCTGATCACAAAGATCACCCTTTACAGCAAACAAAATAAAAAACCACAGAATGCAAACTATGATTAGGGATTAAAACAATCCCCAAAGATACCCTTGATCCTTTGTTACATAATGAGAATAAGAGAGGCATAGTTCCATGTAGATTTTATCAGCCTCCCAGTGGCAAACAAATAGAGAAGGAATAATGAAAAACACTACTGAATATGAAAAGGGAACTTTTAACCATTAGATAATTAATAAAATCCTGTCTCAGAAAAGAATTGATAAAAGTTTGCTATCATAAAATATATATTGTTTCCCACTGCTTTATGTACTGTTTAATAGTTTTAGATTTTCTTTCTTTTTCTTTTAAATAAATATATGAGTAGCATTGCCATCTGTGACCAAGGTCCATTTCAGCTTTTATTAAGAAACATCATCAGCAGGGGTGTTGTCTTGGAAATACAAAACTAGTCTGGAAGAGGACATTATACCTGTCTTCCTGCAAGTCCTACAGAAGACAAAATTCACAGATGCACATTACATCAGGAAAGTGAAAGACTTTGGTATTAATATTTGTCCCAAGCACTAAAGCTTGTTTTTCAAGTCCCTGGAACAACGAAGTCCAGTGTTGTAAAAATTACCCGTTTTCTCTTCTGATTAGAGGTGATCATCCAAAAATTCAACATAAAGTATTTCATACTACTACATATTAACTACTAACATACATTAACTATTTATGTAAGTCTTCATCTGAAGTGTTTGGCAGCATCTCTCGTGAGCGTCCTGGAGAGCAGAGAGGGGTAGCACCTCACCATCCCTACGGGTGGGAAGTTATTCTGCCACAGCAGAGACCTCCGGCTCCTTAGTAAAAACTCTTTTCCCTGTTATGGTCTAATTTTATCATTACATCAGGAATGCGGGCAAATCCAGGCCTGGCAGACCCGCGTTTGCAGCGCAGGGCGTGTGCCTGGTCAGGAAGGTGAGGGGACAAAATCCCAGCCCCGAAACTGTCATAGACCCGATATGCGACACAGGGCGTTACTACAGCGCTTTAATCCAGCATTTGCTGCAATGACTGCACATCGCAGTGGGGTTAAGGCGAGGAGACAGAATACCAGCACTTCCCAGGTGTGCTGTTTTCCCTGGAAGCGGTGGCACCAGCGCACCGCCGGGTGGAGCCGCACGGCCTGCGCCGGCCAGGCCCAGCCCACCCGAGGGAGTCCCGCGGCTGAGCACACCTCACAGCCCCACTGGCCCACCTGGGGAAGCGGAGGGGTTCATTTTACCTCTCCCCGCTCAGTCACTCACCGAGGATGCGGCCACGTCCAGCGGCTTCTTCCTCCGGTCCATGGCGGGACCGGCCCCGCTACCGCCTCCGTCCCTGCCGTGCGGCCTCGCCGTAAAGCGCGGCGGAAGCGCAGCGCTGTCGCGACAGTGTTGGTGAGGGCGAGCGGGCGGGCGTTCCCTTCCGCCATGTTGGGGAGGTCAGGGGCGTTCGGCCTGGTGTGGTTCGGCGGGCACGAGTGCTCCTGGCTGGGGCTTCCGTGGCCTTGGGTAATCCCTGTGCTCAAACTGAGGGTGAAAATGAGCGTTTCTGGCAGGTGCGAGACAAATCCTTCAGGTGTTCCTACCGGAAATATCCTTGTGCAGTCGCGGGGCTGGAGCTGCTGCTGTTGTGACAGAGCTGGGGATGTTCTGGGCTGAGTGGGGCCTCTGTGGCCAGAAATTGGCAGGATTGCAGGCTGGCCCAGAGCTGCGGTGGGGCTAAATGAGGGAGTACATGGTTCAAACTTGGCATCAATATTGACCTGAATGTGGGCTCGTTAACTGGTGCCAGTGCCAAGTCACACACTGAGGCCAGGTATTCCTGTTTTTTATTCTCATTTGTCCAAAGTGGGAGCTGGTGATGACCCACCCAGAAGGTTAACTCACTAATCATCAAAACTTCACATTATTTATACATCTTAATTAACAAAGGCATCAGCATTCTTTGGTTACAAATTACTCAACCCCTCCATTTGCTAGTTCTATCTCTTGGTTCTCCTGGTACTTTTTCTGCATTTCTTCCTTCCATTTGAGTCTGGGGTCCATTTTGAGTAGCTGGTCAATGAGTTGTCATGATCTCCTCCTGCCAGAAATACCTTTCCCCAAGTACTGCTCAGTTCTGACTTCACTCCCAGTGCCTCCCATCCAGACAGCCCATTCATTTGGGGAATGTCTTCTCTTTTCCTTAGAACAACAGATTAGCCAAACATATGATGCTCACAATGCAATTGCTTAATCATAACTGTCCAGCTATAGCTACCGATTGTGTCTGGGGAGACACAATAAAGACGCCAGGTTCAGCAGAAAGGAAGGAATAAAAGACTTTTATTGTTTACATTATTTCGTTCTTATACACGTCCCAACTCCACAAGGGATTGGAGAGCATGTCACTTCCTTCTCAATCCCACTGGAGAAGAAAGGTGCTCATCAGAGTTTTCTTATCACAAAGGGAATGAAAAACAGAAAATACCGTTAAGTAAACATTGGCTATTATTTACATGAGTTTGTGTGAAAGAATCTGACTCCAAGGTTAAAAACAGAAGGCTTTAGCAAAAACCAGGGCAACAACCGATTAACACCTAAAAAAAAAATTGCAAAATTTTACTCAACCCCCTATCAAAACCTTGAGAGCCTCAAAACTTGAGGGGTTTGATATCATCAGCAGAAAAAAACCCCAAAACCCAAACAANTGAGAAAGATCCATTTCTGGCCCTTGTGAAGCTGTCTTGTTTTTGGCTGTTTAGAAGGGGAATTGGTGAGAGACATCAGACACAGAGAAGTGCAGGTCATATTAGAGCCATAAAGCATTTTAATCATCAATGGAAGAAGAGAAACGTGCATTACTGAAAAATAGGACAAATGAAAGAAAAACATCTGTGCTGTTCTAGTTAAATCACACTTCAACAAATCGTTTATTGTTTTCTGTTCAAACCTCACCTAGTGACAAGACTGAGTAGAAAAAACAGCCCAAACCCAGGCCAGAGTTGGTTCTTAAAATGTTCTTTTCTGGTTGAGGGTGAGATTCATGACCGAGTTTGTAAGGAAAATTTGTGCTACTGAGTTACACGACAGGATGTGGAAAAAGGAATTAATCCTAGAAATTCCAAGCTGGCTCCTGCTGCTGTGAGGATTGCAGAGCTGGCTCTCCTGTGCTTGCAAGAAGCAGTGGATTGTTCTGTGGGTAGCAGAGGTTGGGGTAGGCATGCCTGGATTGAGAACGAGTCAGAGTCACCGATGCTGTATAGAACCGAGGGACGCGTGCGATGAGAGAACCTTCAGCTCACGCTCTCTCTCATGTAGCATCAGCGGGCAGGGAAAAACACAAACCAGGACGGGGGGAGCACTGCCCCTGCCGGAGCCGTGGGATTGCTCTGCTGCCGGGCTCCCCTGGGCTTGGGATTGGCACTGTGAGCACACCCGGACAGATGGCTTTGGGAGCGCCGTGTGTCGGTTCAGTGGTCTTGGATTTACAGCCTAAGAACTGACAAGCTTTCACACATATAGTTCCCTCAGAAAGGCTCCATAACCTGTGAAGGGCTATTCTGTGCATTTATTTTAATCCAGCCCACGGGAATTCATAAAATGCCAGTGAAGGAGGAATAAGAACCCTTCAAATTGTGAAGTAAAATCGCCTTAACATAATGAAATGAGGTGGGGAAGGAGAGGATTCTGTTTCTGTGTACAGTAGAAGCTCAGTGTGGCTGTACTGTGCTTATTTCTTATCAGGAATTTGTGAAAGCTGTATAAAATACCACGTCTGATCTCAGACTGCTGATAGCCCTGAATTCCTGGGGAATAATTGATTCAGCACTTCCAATTGGTATGCTGCTCATTTTAGCATGAGGCCTAATTGTGTTTGTTTCCACAAAGCTGCATCAACACAAAAAGCTTATTTATTATTTTTGCGAAGATTTGGGATCACAGTGGATTGCTCTAAGGGGGTTTTTAATGAAATGGTGGTGTTTCACTGTCTTGTAAAATTGGTGAGAGACACTGCACAAACTTGAAATGAATCAATTGCAAAGCTTTGGTGTGGAGTTCTCCTACACCCCCCCAACCAAAACTTGCAGGAGCCCCAGACCAAATTATATTGATGTTTGGAGGTTTTGTTCTTCTGAGACTGATTCTCAGACACTAAGGTTTCATTCTACCCTAAGGCCTTGATATTCTTATTTTCTACATCTTGGCTTTAAGATGAAATAAAACTGTGAGCAAATAACAGCTGGACATTTTGTGAGATAAACCCTGGTGCTAGGGCACTGTGTCCTCACACACTTTCAGAGCCACTAAACATAAGACAACTCATCCATGTTTCTCTGAGGCATGCAGAAATTCCTTCTGGTTTTCTTTTAAATTTTTTTCGTGCTCTTCATCTCAGAAGTTATCATATGAAAGAATTTGTGTTATGTCAACAAAAATATTTTTTAAAACAGAGCAAGATTTTTTTTTTGCTTTCCACAGTTTGCATAATCTTGGTTAGCTGTAGCATTAGTTTGTGGAATTTGCGTGTCTTAGTGTGTGTGAGGCCAAAAATAACTGTGGCACAAGCAAAACTGTTGGCAAACTAATTCTTGCAGCATCAGAGATCCAGAAGTGTTTCTTTCCTTCCTAGAAAAGATTACATCTGTCCCCAAAATGAAGGTTCAACGTGTCTTTTTTTACTTATTTATCTATATTTTCCTAAGGGCACCTGAAGCATAGTCTAGACTTTTGTATTTTTGTATTGTATTTTCAGAAATGTGCAATTGCTGCAGCAAAACAAACAAGCAAATTGAGAAATAAAAAGCCCTTTGGTAGAAAGTCTAGATGGACATGATAGATTTTTTTTTTTCAGGAAGACTAAAATTTAGAATCATTTGGGTGGGTAACTGGCAGGTGTGCAGACTAGGAGAAAAAATCCCAAAGGTAATTCTTTGATAAATGTTTGAGCTCTTTTGCATGATGTTTGAGCTCTTTAGGCACAAAGTCAAAACCAGAAGAGGTACGTAGTAAGTGTTTAACTGGCATGTCTGTGGCTCTGGTTTTTTGCCTCTTGGGTCACAAGCTGCAATGCCAGATTGCTTTTGTGCTATCTTAGTTTTGCTTGCAAACTAAAAATTAGTCAAAAAAAAAAGTTAAAAAAGAAAATCTGATGATGACATAATGCTAAATTGAACTGAGATCTAAAGGAGCATTGTCCTGTTCTATGGGAACCTGTATTTTATGTACAGTTTTATAATGCACTTTAAATCATGTCTTGTGTCAACAATGTTATCCTCTCTTCTCTCTTCGTATGTCTTATGAGAGAGGGAATGCTGTTATGTGCTACTTGTATAAAAATTGTAATTCCTCTCAAATACAGCTTGAAAGTAGGGATTTCCTAAGAGCATCCAACCGCTTCTATCAGAAACAGGCTTAATGTCATCTTGCAACAGAATCTGTAGGAGTGACATAGTTACTGCAACCAGAATTAGCTTAGAAAACTGTTATTGATAGCCATGATTTTTTTTGGCATGCATTTTAGTAAGCTTTGCTGCAAATGGGTGTAGTGACCCTTCCTCCTTTGGGAAATGTGTGCATATTCTTAAGTCTGATGGACATAAGAAAAAAAAAGAGTTCAAAAGATGAATAGGTTTTTCAATATTTTCCTGTACAAAGGGATACCAATAGATATATTTTCTAAACTGGAGATGTAAAAAGGAAATTTCCAAAGGAAACTGGCTTATTGATTTCATTGGTGGGTAGCTGGGGATATTTTCATCCCCTGAACAGGAACTTTAATCTATTGAACTGCATGTGTTGTCTGTGGTTTCTGTGTGGTTGGAATAAAAGACAACCATGCCCTTTAAGGAATTGCTCAACTCCTTGAGATTTACCCATTCATCTGTCCACCCTTCTTTCACCATCTGCTTCTTCCACTGTGGACATGCGAAGTTGCTCCATGCCTGCAGCAAAATGCAGCCTGGATGGTTCACAGTCAGGCTTTTGCATGAAGCAGAGTTTTCCTGTCTTTGCAAGCACGGATGGACTTGCCTCTTTGTCAAGGTGTAGCCATATAAAGAAGCTGGGTTTTGTATTCCAGCTGCACATCTGCAAACTCCTCTGAGACACTACAGACTTGTATTTCTTTGTCTCTAGGTCTGGGATGCCGGGCTGGAGGAAGTGCCTTGTTTTTTGTCTGCAGAGAATGCAGGACAGAGGTAAGTCAAGAGGGGAATATGACAGCAAAGGGGAGACCATAATCGAGGGGATGCCCATGGGAAGGGGTTGGGTTCAGTGCTCCATTTTCTGCTCACTGATATTGTTAAAGCTTCAGGAACCATCCCAAAACTTGTGACTTTTTATTTAAAAGAAACAGACCCATAGTGTAGCCTTCCCACAAGGAAGCTTGAAATTTTAGCTTGAAATCTGTTCCCCTTCCAAAGTGCTGGTCTAGATGCTGCTAGTGAATGCACACCTGGCTTTGCTTACAGCTCTGTCTTTAATCTGAACCCAGCCTAACAGATAGAGCTTTTATGGTGGTAAAGTTGTGTCTATTAAAATCATCCACCAGAGCATAACATTTGGGAACTCTAAAGCTCATGTACCTACTTTATGGTCTGTTTTTCTCTTAAAGAAAACACTGGGCTACTGATTGTGTCAGGTAGAGAGACACATGCTCATTGTAGCTGTAATGTTCCAAAGAGGCTACTTTCTACCTCTGAGTTTAAACCCTGTTATTTATACTCATTTAGTGTCACAATGATGATGTAATTCATATTTATATCACTTCTTGTAAAACGCTTCTGTTTATGAAGGTGAACCCACTGTTTGAGCTGAATTATTTTAAACCAGCAGGCTCATGGCAGCAGGTTCAGGTTTTCTGACATAGTGGCAGAAATCTTGGTCCTGTAGCATATTACTAGGCTACTTTGGAGGAGGAGGAATAATTTATATTACTAGTCTTTGCACAATAATGTTGAATTGCAGTTGATGCTTTTTTAACATGTATTGAATGGTGCCATTAAAATCTAAACTGGGTGGGATTTCAGTTCAGTACAAAGCAGCATGGTTTTTTCCCTTAGAACAACAGAAATCTCTAGCCTGAGGTTTTTAATTTGTCTTCTCAGGCTAGAAATGTAAGAAATGCAAAGGATGTGTCTGTTTTAAGACTAACTGTGTATATATATATATATATAAATCTTTGTTCTGTGGTTATGAATGATATTTGAATTGCACTTTGAGATGCAGTCATGAAGACATCACTTCTGCACACTTGCTGTTTAGGGAGGGTCTAGTTCTTGACACTGAGCAGAAAACGGGCTGGCATAATAGAACAAATTATGGCTCTACGTGTGGTTTTCTGATGCATTGGAAGGATCAAATTTGCATACTTGGGCAGGTCACATCTCTGGCACGTGATCATTTTTACGTTGATGCACCAAAGAGATTTAAATCAGCATAATCAGGGATGGGGTTTCTCTACCATATGGGCATTGATTACCTAGCAGTCATCTACCATCTGCCTGCATAGATAGCTAAGTGGCAGCTATGATTAATTTATCAAGAAAACAAAACTGTCTTGTATATATAATCCTTCTCTGATACTTTGGTAGTGAAAAGCTGCTGTTAGATGTTTCAGAACTAAGGGAATTTTTTTCCCACTGTAGCTCAAAGCCTTGGTCCACTCTAGTTTGAATTCGTCTTTATTTTCTAGTTAGATTTATCTGTAATAAGGTGTTCTTTCACTATCCATCATCCTGTAAGTTATCCCAAAAACATGAAGTGAAAGGCTTAAGTTGTCTTTCTGGACAAAGTAGTTGAGCACTGTGCGTGTTTGAGGAGATGCTCGAAAGGCTGTTTAAGGTAATTTTCCCAGGAAAAGAGAGAGTAGCGTCTAAGGAAGAAAGGAATAGTTGTGAATAGCTCTCTCCCGAGGGCTCCCCTCTGCAGCAATGTCCCGGCGGTGTCACTCGCGCCGGTAGAGGGACCTCGGGGCGGTAGATGGCACTGCGAGACTGTTATTGCAGCTGTGTAATTCCCGTCTCTGCGAGACCCTGAGCACCTGGCAGAGGTGACCTCGCATAAATGAGTGTCTCCCCTGCACTTCCCTGTCATCTCGCCAGGACTGGAGGGGTAAATTGGTTTCTTCTCCCCATTCCTCTGGTCTCATACATGTAAAGTCAGGTGAGAAATAAGGCAAGTGGAGAACTCAGAACTGCAAGACCTGGCCCTGGATTTCCAGCTGCCAGTTTAAATTCTATGCGAGTCAGTGGGACTTGAGTTTTTGGTTCCTTTGGCCAGCTCTCTGCAATGAAAGCTGGGCAAGTGCTTGTGTGTTAAGTAGCATGAACATAGCAGCCATCCTTTCAGTCTCCCAGCTGACAATGCTTTTGTGAGGGCTGAGACTGAAGATTAAACAGGTAAGGAGTTCTCCAAAAGGGCAGTTAGCTTTTCAGGGACACCAAAACACACACTCTAAGGAAATCCATGTTCCCTTTGCTTGAGTGATCCTGGTCCTGTTGTTGAACAGGACTCCAGACCCTAATACAAAGGCTACTCCCCATACAGGCCTTCCAATCCAAAGGTTGCTTAAAACAGAAGCCCAGAAGGCACCCAAGTGTTGCTATATGTATCACAAAAGAAAGCTTAGAGTGACTGTAGATCTTATTTTAGAAATAATTGAGAAAAGAAATATTGAGTCTCTGTGCATAGAGAGAACTTGAAAGTGTGTTTGGTGCTGCTACTATTAGCCAAGTATAGACAAGTGGAATGAGAACTAGAATAATACTTCAAAATGAATAACTACACCAGGCAAAAGTCCAATGATTTCTTTATTAAGGCCTTGATGAGCACCAAGCAACTCCTCAGCAATACCAAGGAGCAGTACAAAATGTGAGTTCCAGTATTTTATGAAACACTGGAGGAGGGAGCCCACACTGCAAGAAAGTGAAGGGGGCTTTACATTTCTTAACTCTTGCCCACAGTGCTCATTTCCTTGCCAGCTGACTTGAGAGAGATCAGAACACTGAAATGGCAATTATGGTATTTTTCTATCCCTTTTGAATGTACATGCAAAATTACAGAGTGTTTCCATTAAGACCAACAGTCAATATAAATGATTTGTAACTGTCTTGCCTCCTTCTCTGATCTGAAATAGACTGCAGTCATTAATGTGCTACTGACAGCTGGAGCTGGGTCACAATGAGAGGGACGAGGAAGCAAGACAGTCACAGTAATGACTTTTAACATATGTTGACAGAGATGTAGTGTTGTTTTCTGCACCCTGCTCTTTCCTTGAACTGCTTCTGTTCATCAACCAGAAAAAAGAAAAACACCTAATTTTTTCTAATAGTAATACTGAGTTAGTTTTCATGAGATTCAAACAGTGATGTGCTTTACTGAGAGACGGATGGATAGCGTTTCTCTGCTTACTATTAAGTGCAGTGAATTTTGGTGGAATAAATGAGTGCTTAATGCCAGCTCTGGTTAAGGGAAGCCCAGGAGGGAGCCTGAGACTATGGCATGAATGAAGGCTGGGTCCAAGCCTGTCTTCATGTCCTGAGCCATCTGCCAATGATGCACAACAGAAACTCACCTCACAAAATCATTTTCCACAGCTTCTGGTTCATGGGATTCTGGATACGGTCAGATCAGCAGGACTAAACAATTGGGAGTCAAACCTGCCCGCTGCTACCCTGAGTCTGACTGTCCAGAGCACCTGGGATTGGCTTTGACTTCCCTTTCACTGTAGTTCTGAATGGACTTCTGGGCATGGCAGATACTGCAGTCATGTTAATAGAAGGCACAGAAGTACTTCCATTGTGTATTTCTTTCATGGTAGTTAAAAGACACTGAGCTATTCCTGGGAGAAGTGACATATCTCCAGTGAGCAACTTTTTCTTACTTGCACATCTGGTAACCAAGAAAAATGCAGTTTGGGAGTGCAGGAACAGCTTAAAGATCCTTTCCCATAAAGAACAGTTTGTCAATCAGGAAAACAAAGCAAAATGTAGAGCACGTCCTAATGGGAAACCTTCCCAGGCTGTCTGGAACCTGGCATTCCGGGTGGTGCAGAGCCAACTATCCTATTCCTCATAGTTCTTTCACTTAAGTGATTTGTAAAATTTCCCTGAGGCACCTCTGCAGTGAGGAGCAGAGATGAAACCTTACATAGCCAGAGGCAAATCTTGCTGCTAAGTGGATGCCTGGAATGGAAACCTCCATGTAGCACTGGGATGGTTTGGAGATTTCTGCTGTGGGTAAGTGGTGGTAGGCACAGTTCTTGCTTGAGATGGTTATGTGGCTTTATGAAGGTAAACACTTGGACATGGTGCAAATAGTGACATTTTATTAGTGATGCTGTGTGTGTGTCTAAGGTGAAACGTGGTGGTGTGTGCAGGGGAAAAACTAATATGCTAAAGGGAAGGAGGGACTCCTGAAAGCAGTTTTGAAAGGGAAAGAACATGTTTCCAGCAACCCCATCTTCAATCAAAAGTTAGAAAATGGTTCTTCATTGCTGTGACCGAGTTCAGTCTTTTTAAATTCTCCTGTCTTCCAGAGTAACAGTCCAGATCACACAGCAGCTTCACTGTGATCCAGACAGAGTTGTCTAGTGGCTGAATTGAGGAGATTTCCTCACAGGATAGGACCAAAAGTATTGTCTCTTATGTTGCACGGTTGTGAACAAATATTAACAGTATTAAGTGGTTGTATCAGCTGCTAATGCTTCAGATTCTGCTGTCTGCTTGGATGTGGAGGGTATCACACTGAATAACATGTAGCATGCATGACCACCTTGGATATTGAATTTCTGACACATTTCAGTAGCCTGGAAAGCAATAGGCAGCAGCTGCAGTGGAGCTGGGGGCACTGCAGAGCCCTAAACCGTGCTGTTAGTAGGGGAAGGGGCACAGACCTCTGAGCCTTTCTTTAACGTGGATGTTTTGGGGCATGAAGTGAGGGAGATGCAAAGCTTCTCTGCATCTTGCTACACTGCAGTCCTCCCAGCACCATATTGTGAGTTGTTGGGTCACTGGTAGGTAACTGGGGAGAATCTCTGTGGTGAGGCATTGGCAGTAAGTGGCAAGATTAAGTTTGGGAACAAGATGGACAGCCAATGTTGTGTTGTTGGCAGAAAAAGTGACTGGTGTTTGTGGTTTGCTCTAAACAGCATCTGTAAGTTAAGAACCCTTAAGAGAAGCAAAACCAAAGCTTCAGCACTAGCATCAGCCCAGCAGTCAGGTCAGCAAAGGCAGGCCTTGTACCCAGGAGAAGAGATCTGCTGACAGTGATGTTGCAGGAGGAGGAGAATCAAGTAGAGAAACCCCTGGGCTGGCTGGCCACAGGCAGCCTCACTGCTTCAGCACTCAGAGCTTGGTGCACACATACTTTGTAGGGCTCTTGTAGAAGGAAGATGACTTTGGAAGGAGGTGAGAGGTGGGTTTGAGCCCCTTTGTGCTAGTGCTGTGATTTCCAAAGAAGGAGGTGAAGAACCAATTCCTGAGCTGACTTCAAGTATGCTTTTGGGACAGAAACAAGGAGCACTTCAACTCCCTTCCAGCATGAACAGAGCACAGAGGTGACCATATCCTCATGGAGCCCATAAAGGGTGTATACTTGTGTCAGTGAAATCCAAAGACCTTCTCCCTGTCTGTCTAAAAGGTATTCATGCATTCAGAGAGATGAGAATCACCCAGAAGAGGCAGAATGACAGATTGCTTCAGGCCTTCAGAACCTAGTTGGACATGAACACTTCTGTGGAAGTCCGTAGTATGAACTACCTGACAAGAAGCAGGCAACAAAACAAGTAAACAGTTTGTACTGCCTGAATTTAAGGCAAAACCAGAACCACATTGGATTAGTAAGTAAAACTGCTATTAATCAACCTCTGGTGGTAGCAAAGTGAAGATAATCCATTTTAAAATTGCCTTTAACCTTCTGCCATTACAGGATCATTATTAAATTCCATGATCTCAATGCTGCTCACTGCTGTATATGGGTTATGGGATACACAGCTGTATAAAAGCGAGTGTGTAGCAGCCAGTGAGACAAACCCATCGTGACGCTGTGTTGTGACAGAGATTGATGCTCTGTTTCCCCACTACCATTCCACATGCCTGAGAGGTGAAAGTAGAGACTGGTTCTGCATTAATGCAGCCACATGCTATTTACATATCACGGTGGGATGGAAATAAATTTCCCATAGTCCCCTGCCTTCTACATGTACAGCTGTAAGGATACAGAGTGCACTGCACAACACTCAGCAAACTAGCCTAGCCTTGGTAGAGAAAGAAAATTTATTTTCTTACTTAATCAAGTCTAGGAGTGGGAGTGAAAAAGGGAAAGATTATTCTAGACACCTAAATAGATTTCCTTTGTGTAGGATTACATAGGTCGAAGTAATTTCTAGCTTGATCTTAACTATTGAATGCTGCCTGGCAGTAGCACTAGGTCAATATGGGGGGCGAAGGAGTTCACAGTCCTCTCTGTTTCCGCAGAGGGTTCATGATGCCTCCAGATCACCATTGAAATAATGCGGCCTTGAGGGTGCTGCCTCATTAATGGTACATCTTCACTCAAGCTGCTGGGAATGGTGGGCGGACAGAACACCACTCCTAAGGGTCTTCCAAGTGCCAGATCCTCACCGATTCAGAAATGGCAAGAGAGGAGCTCCTAAGTCACTTGGTTTGGGGCTGAAAGTGAAGAATGACTCATTTCACTGACCTTCCTTGTTGCAGGGAGTCAGCTTACTCTCACTGTGAGATGATGAAATGAGTGACCCTCAAAATGAGGGAACAAGTGACAGGAGAGTTTGCCGGAGCTGTCTGGAGACAAAGAGTTCAAGGACAAAATGGAAGCTAAAAAGCCTGGACATTCTCCCTTAACCCCTGCATGAAAATGGGACTTTTACATGGGAGCCTCCTCTTGCCACACATGTGCTATCACTGTCTATCATCCACCTTGTGCATGCAGCATGTAGGAGAGGTGAGATCCATCCCATTTGCAAATCCTGGTTTGCAGTCTTGTGACAGGCTCGAACCATTGCTCAGTAGCCAGCTCCTGGGGCTGGAAAATGTGGTGCTTTTGTATTTTTTTTTCTTACAGCTATAATGGTATTTAAAGCACCGTCGGGCCAACTGTCCCCTCTCATGTGCCACTGAAAACTGCTGAGAGGGAGAGGCAGAGTTTGAAGCCACCCAGGACCATAGAGACCATGTTCTCTACAACCCATTAAGAGCAAACCTGTAATTCAAGACCTCCCACCATTCCTCCAGCTCTAGAGAGATACCCCAATACACATGCAAAGAACACTTGGTTTTTGTACTGAGCCATGCTGCCCATTTAGGCTGCACACACTGCAGGGCAGAGACCTTTCCTTTTGCCCAGCTTAGGAGCAGCTGGGACTTAAGTCTTGCTGTACTCTGTTCCTCAGTGGGGTAAGGACCACTGGCTGCTGAAAAAGCCAATGCGCAGGGCATAGTAAAGTCCTCAGCTGATCAAACTAGGTCATCCTGTCCTGTGGCCAAAGAGGAATCTCTGCCTCACAAATTTGATTTGACAACCCTTTCTGCAGGATGGGGGAGGACAGCAATGCCTTCTAAAGTTGTGGCAGTATCGCTGTCACAGTGGTGCCTAAAATCCTGCAGCTGGACATTTCAGTCATACAGACAGATTAGACGTTGCTCAGGGACATGACTATTCACTTCTGAAGTTTTCCATGGACTTCCTGCTGCTTGAAATATCCCTCCATGACTTCCCTCCAAAGAATTACCATAGCATCTGTCTTACATTGATTCTGCTTATGAATTCCCTACTGGTACTTCTAGGTATATTTAATTTTCTCTAACACAGTTTCCCATGCGAGTACTGAAGTTAGTGCTTGAGAAAATCTCACCACACTAGCTTTGGCTCTTTCAACAAAAATGGATATGTCAAATTCAAATTTTAAGAGCTCTGAGCTGCTTTTTCAGCTAGTAATACGCTTGCTATTTTCACATTTAATTATTTCTGTTGTAGCAGTGTCCTTTAAAAAGTAGTATTGTTGTAGCCATGACAGTCTAAAGACGCTTCTGGGAAAGAGTCTTTTGTGAGAACAACCAGTGTAAATGACAAAACCAGATGAGCTTTTAGGTACAAAAACTGCCAATTTAACCTTACTTTTAAAATCCCCTTCCTGTATCATGTTTATTTCAGATTCTCATTATTTTCCTGAGAGCCATATTAGATCAATAACCATCACTTTTCTGGAAATCCTTTTCTAATGCCCAGAATCTGGATATCATCATACAATATAAAATGCAGCTGAGGAAATCAAGGCACAGAAAAGGCAGGTGATTTGCCTGTGTGGGTGGTTGAATTAGTCATATAACTCAACAGTGCTTGTCTCCGTGTGCTGGGTTTTAACTACTGAAGAAGCATCATTTCCTTTCCCCAGGATGTATCCTGGCTTCAGTTTAGTCCTTCTTGAAAAAGCTTCTGAGTTTTGCTATCAGAATATTTGGGGCATATCACAAACTTTCTATAAATTAACATCCAGCATATAAATCCAGCTGTGGAGTTGTGATTTGTTGTGAGTCCCAAAAGTACAAAGAAATTGCAGGGAAGGAGGGATGGTGGTGAAGGAGGTGGTGTGTTTTCCTCCAAGGAACAAGCTGTGCAAATGTGCCATATTTAGCACAAGGAAAGGAGCTCTTTAAGAAGTTGTAGCTGGGTGGGACATCAATCCCTTCTTATATTTCTAGTCTGAAGGTAAATGTGAGCAAAAGTATATTTTTATGTCTGTGAATTTTTCTGTGCTGCTAGTGGGGTATAGCAGGTCTGAGCTATAGCTGTGCTCCTGCTGCTGATAGTCCTCAGGACATCGCTCTTAGAAGTGATTGCTCCAGCTGGCTGGAATAATCCTTCAGGTGCCATCACTCCAATCATTGTCCTTTAAACTGATGCCTAACTCTGGTTAGAAGTATGGGAGGGATCAGCCTGTACAGTGCTGCTCTCTGCTAAGATGGGAACCTCTCATGCAGTCCTAGGGCATTGCATTTTGGTGTCTGCCCTCTGCAGTGTTTCAAACACTTATGGTTAAATGAAGAGGTCTGTCTGTTCTCATGGGTTTATGATTATCCCAGCTTAACTCACTGGAAAAGTAAGTTAGGCTACAATAGTAACTTCAAAAGATCCTCTGCAGCCTGGCTCCCACGTTGCTCTTCAAGAACTTGGGGGGCAGGGGGAGAAGCTAATTTAACTGTAGGTCTTTAACTCAAGTACTTCAGTTAGGATTCTCACCCGCCAGACTGCCCTAAAGTCACAGATTTATGCTTTTGCCCCTTTCTGTGGAAACTGATTTTCTCCCTTGATGTGCTCAGAGCTTTAGGAGGTTGTTTCAAGATTCCCGAATACCTTTGTGTTGAGCCACTTTGATTTCCACCAGGCACTGAAGAAGTTTCCAGGCTTCCGCTGCCCAGCTTGTCATATGCCACGCCACACTTGGCTTGCAGCTCCTGAAATGGCACATACTTCTGAGATGTGGTCAGAGCAGATCACAGAGGGTGAAGCTGCTGCCCTTGGCAGGGTGCTAGGCTGTCCTACAACAACTGCTTTTCATGCAGGTAGGGACAGAAAAGCTGAACTGAAAAACCAAGGTCCATGTGGGTGCATCTAGATGGATGTATTCTCTTGCTATTATAGCTGCCCTATTCCACCTGAGTGGTGTGAGACACCAGCCTTCTGAAACTGGAATTAGCTCACACTATCCCAAAGAGAGCTTGGCCCCTAATATTTTAGATTATAGCAGATGTTGCACATAATGTAATAACTCTCACAAAGGGAGGCAGAGATGCAGAATGAGACCTACCAGATAGCTAATAAAAGAAAAGGCCTCATAAAGAACAAAAAACCCTGCTAGTGATTGCAAAGATATGTTGCCCCCAGGAAATTAAAAACATGAATGCCCTGGCATATGCAATAAACGTCTCCTTTGTGTCCATGTAAAAGTGCTGAAACATCTGAAATATTAAGAAATTGAAAAGATGCCTTCAAGTTTTCCCCATGCACTTCAGCTGCTTGCAAGTGGTGGTGAAGAAGATGAAGTAGATCAGCCTGGCTGCTGTGTAACTTTATTTACCAGAGAACCCAACTTCAGGATAAACACACGCGTCAGTGCACGCACCTGTGTGGGGCTGCCAAGCAGCTGCCGCTCGGTGAAGGGAAGAAGCGCCAGGCTACACCTGTAAAGAGAATGTAGAATGGGAACAGTGTGCTCTTCCTATCTTTCCTGGGCATGTATCTGTCCAACGTCAGCCGGCGATTTGGGATCCGCAGGACGCCGGTGTGGGTCGGAGCCCGGCGCCTGTTCGCACGCGGGGCCCATCCTGTTACGCAGACCCCCTCGGGGGTAAAATATACAATATATACATATTGACACAATTTTTCCTACCCCCTCTTCCCCGAGTTTGCCATTCCCCGCCCTCCGCGGCGGGGGGAGCGCACCTGCGCGGCGGGCGGCCCGGGGCTGTGCGCAGGCGGGGGCGGGCAGCGCTCC